>SRSE01000553.1:1525000-1949229 GCA_005024645.1 Planiliza haematocheilus | reverse complement strand
GACTTATGGTTTATTCAACACAGATGATTGTACAATACCTTGCAAAACACTCTCCACCTGCATTTAACTGAGTAACTATATTATTGCACAATTACTATATGACACATTTTAGCTCATAAAATCAAATCAAATCAAATCAAATCAAATTTTATTTGTATAGCCCAAATTCACAAAACATGTTTTGCCTCAGAGGGCTTTACAATCTGTACAGGGAGTGACACCCTCTGTCCTTAGACCCTCGGTTCGAGTGAGGAAAAACTTGCCCACAAAAAACCCTATTAACAGGGAAAAAATGTGGAAGAAACCTCAGGGAGAGCCACAGAGAAGGGATCCCTCTCCCAGGACGGACAGACGTGCAATGGATGTCACATGTACAAATCAACACAGACATATTGTACAATTACAATAAAAGATGAAATGACAATGAATTACAATGAATGATAGAATGATTACAGTAGCAGTGGAACCTGTGATAGAGAGACACAAATGCACAGCAGCAGTAAATCATGAACTAACTGAAGTGGAGATATGGTAACAATAATGACAGTAATGCTTTATATGGTGGATGTCAGCAGTAGACCACAGCAGCAGCCACGATCCATGAGAACCTGCTGGACGACAAAGCACAGAGAACTCCGGGGAAGAAGTTTAGTTAGTAGCTAGCAGTGACGGTAATGGTGATTGGGGAGAGAGAGAGAGAGAGAGGGTTATCAGTAAAGGGAGATGATTACATCTTCGACCAGTACTGCGCCTGGCTAGGCATAACCCAGAGGTCCCCCGGTAGTCTAATCCTATGGCAGCATAACTAAGGGATGACCTGAGTCACCCCTAACTATAGGCGCTGTCAAAAAGGAAAGTCTTAAGTCTACTCTTGAAGGTGTTGACCGTGTCTGCCTCCCGAACCCAGAAAGGTAGTTTGTTCCACAGAAGAGGAGCTTGATAGCTGAAGGCTCTGGCTCCCAATCTACTTTTGGAAACTATAGGAACCACAAGGAACCCAGCATCCTGAGAGCGCAGTGGTCTAGAGGGATAGTAAGATACTATAAGCTCTTTTAGATATGATGGTGCCTGACCATGAAGAGCTTTATATGTAAGGAGAAGAATTTTAAATTCTATTCGAGATTTAATAGGTAGCCAATGCAAGGAAGCCAAAATGGGAGAGATGTGATCTCTGATCTTGGTTCCTGTCAGAACGCGTGCAGCAGCGTTCTGGATTAGCTGCAGAGTCCTCAGAGACTTACTGGAGCAGCCTGATAACAAAGAGTTGCAATAGTCCAGCCTAGAGGTTACAAATGCATGGATTAGTTTTTCTGCATCTACTTGAGACACAAAGTGTCTGATTTTGGCAATGTTGCGCAAATGAAAGAATGCAGTTCTAGAAGTTTGTTTTATGTGGACATTGAAGGACAGATCCTGATCAAAAACAACTCCTAGATTTTTTACGGTGGTGCTGGAGGCCAGATTGATCCCGTCTAAAGTGACCAAGTCACTGGAAAAAGAGTTTCTGAGGTGTTTGGGTCCAATTACAAGAACTTCAGTTTTGTCTGAATTCAACATCAGAAAATTGTAATTGTTGTCATAAAACAACCCATAGAAAAAGTACCTTCACCCATTACCATCTACTTTGGGGGCACTGCTGTCATCTGGGGTTCCTCCTCTTCCCTGCACACACCTTCACCCAATTGAAAGTCTTTCCAATGTGCTGCACAATCATTTCTACACTGGTCAAACTCTACCATCACCACTGCTCTAATCCAACATGAACTCACTCCAACTAAATATTCCATTGTGTCAGCCATTTTTCTTTTTTGGAAACCAAGCACAGTATATTTTTTTTATTTTACTTCAGATTAACAAAAAACATACTTACGTCTCTCATACTGCATACGTTTGTAATGCTTTGTAATGTAAAGGTGATGCTACTGAGACCACATTAACAGTGCTATCTTAATGGCACATACTAAAATCCGCCATTCAGAACTCATTTGTCATTTCCCATCTGCACATTCTTGCCTTACCCACCTACCCACCCCTCTTACGATGCCTCACTCACAATTGGCAACAGCTACACCCATACTCGTTCTCCTATTGCTTGTATATCAAATACGATCACCAGACCTTCTACCACTGCCTCTCATGCAAACTCTACCACATGTATTTACCAACATAAACTATATCTTTTACATACTTCATTTGATTTCAAAATCAAATCATAACATGTGTTAATGATGCCAAAGTCCTGGATCCTCACAGCTCTGCAGATATTCCACAGAGACGGCATCTGGCTGTTGGTGGTACATCAAGCGCTGAGAACAAGGTCATCTGTCCTTACCTGTCAGTGGTTATGACCACAAGTACTTCTTATGGCGGTAAATGTCAACACAAAGCAAACATTACATTTGAAATGCACCTCAGTCACCACTTAATTTTTCATTTGGCTGAATCCTAGTAGTTCAGTTCTGTGCAGTATCACCTTATAAACATGCACTACAGGTCCATGCATGCTATCATACAAACAGTAAAAGCTGGCTCTTTACATTTTTGCCATCAAATGTGGTTTCCTTTCAACTGCTGACTTCAGATGATGTGACTCATCCCAAAGCAGAGAACTTGAACAGCTGTGCTTTTCTTGAGGCCTTCCCCAACAGAGTGACTCAAAACAACACATGGGTTCATGAGTAAAGCTAAAGGACTCAGTACTTTTAATGCATTGCAATAAACAAAGTGGAAATCTTACAACACAGAGCAAAATCTGTCCAGCTTTCTCCTAAACCACCACCTTGGTCCCAACTCCTCATCATCTGCTCTGGCAGTTTGGCATCAATGTGGCAAAAACCTATAACGCGCTTTGTCTTTTAAGGTGGTAGAGTGCTACATAAGCCTGGTCCAATCCATCTACAAAACATTTCTAAAATCACACAACAAGGCAGACCCAAATTGAACATGTTTTTATGTTCACTGTACACCTGCCCATGTTTATGAGCAGAACCCATGCTTGGGTCTTCCAAGCCTCTGTTGTAACATTTCACAAATACCATATATTTGTCTGCAAAACACATTCTCTTCTTTCTTTGAAAGTGCACCCCAATAGGGTTTTTCTCTGTTACATCCTCCCAAAAAATTATTTAACAATGTATCTACAGCATCCCAAAACTGACCTATTCTAACCTGCTGCAATTTCAGAAACACAAAGCAAGATAAAACCTCATAATCTGCTTGTAGACTCCTGTCACCACAGCTCCAAATGTGCATGGCATGTGGTCGGCTGCGTGTTCGCACATGCTCTCGTGTGTGCATCCGTCTGCAAATGAAGCAACAGCTCCGGTGTTCTTTCTATGAGAGCTAGAATGCCCGGGGCATCTGTTGACCCAGCTGGCATTTGCCGAGCGGTTGTAGTACGCCAGGTTAAGGACAACATTTATCCATTTGAGTGTGAGCATGGGAGAACGACAGAGATGAAGCAGTTGTGTTGGACTGTGTGGGCAGGTGTTTGTGCATTGCAAGGTCAAGGGTAACATGTTGATTCTGCTAAGGAACATTCACAGAAACAATAATCTGTAAGTGTTACTTACCGGCTTAAAAGGAAGAGACAGAAATAGCTGCGACATAAATTGAACTACAGCAAACAAACGATTCATTGGCAGTGACATTTATAAAAACAACAAACAGCCCAGTTTCTCATCACATTGCCATTGTCTAAATGTGCAACAAACCTTTATCCTGTCGTCTCTTGTACCGTACCACTATTTCATAGCCCGGGGTGCTAAGCAACAACTCAACAGTGTTTCCAGCTAAATATGACAGAGACACCGAGAAAAAAAAAGAAGAAAAATCTCCTTCAGGCAGTAGACAACATGGCAAAGCAGAACTTTTCCTGGAAAGCACAAGCAGGAAAATAAAGAGGCAAGCCTCTGCCACACACTCTCTCTCACAAATTTGAAAGCTACACATATATTTATTTAAAAGAAATGAAGAGACACATAATCAGCTTAGTCTTTGATATCAGCAGTTTTTATTTTTTGGTTTGTTGCGCGCCAGGATAACGATGCATTTGCATCCCTGGAGCTAAATAGAGAGAGTGTAAGGGCACTCAGTTCCACCCCTTCAACCCCACCTTTAACAGCTCATTGATTTGCCAGTCATCCAAGACTGACAAACGTCTCAAAAATCAAAACGTCCCCTGAGTGAGTCACGGAAAAAACGTATTGAGACAGAGGGAAAACTGAAAGAAAGAACCTTATTTTTGTCAACTTTCAGCTTGTGTTTTCATGCTGAGGAAAATCCGTCTCAAATAGAGGATTTAAATCACTGTCCTGTTTCTAAGGCGCCATGTAGGTGCCAAGGAAGCTTTGTCATGTAGCATTAGTCACAGCCTTTATTTATTTTTCATTGCACTACTCCTAACCCTTTACACAGAGTGTAGCTCCCATTTATGTCATCTGCGGCGTCTCCTTCGCAATGGATATTTAAATCAAGCACCTGTTTGGCGGCGCAGTTGGCTTTGAAAACCTCGTGGAGGAGGGGTTAGGCTCCTATAGACCAGGCTTGGAGTCCATATGCGCTCGTTTTGCTCACATATGGACACTGGGCAACATATGTTGACTCAGTACATTGACATATCAAAGCCTGCGGTGTGTCTGGCTAATGGGAGCCTGCACAGCACAGTATGCAGCAATGCAGATTTGTATCATCTCTTCACCCTGCTTTAGGGCAAACGTTTCAGTGTTGAACATTGGGTAAATGCAATTATAACAACGAAAGACAAGTACCTTTTTTTTGGGTAAGATTAATTTGGCTTGCTGTAATCTGCACGTCTTACAGTTATCGTTACTCTGCTTTTAGAAGCTAATGTGTCATTAAAATATGAAACAGATCTGACATGTCTGTCTATTGTGAGTGGACTACCGTAAGAGTTAATGCCCTTGCCTCCCCAACTAACGTTTGGAAAATCAGGACCTTCATCCACATTTCTTTATTGTTGTGCAATGTTCAGGAGCTCTTGGACCAAACTGACCGCTTTGAAGACTGGAAAATCATCTCATCGCCCCGTACACTGTCAGAAAGAAAAAAAAAAAAGTCAGTTGACACAGGTAAAACATTACAAGGCTACTCAAACATCTAGTTTCATGCTTGAGTCTGTCCTCTGTCCTACCATTGTAAGGTCTCAGGTTAAAATTTGGCATACCTCTCATGACACTTTTCTGTTTCAGAGATGGGGCCACCAATATCTATAACCCTCGTGCAATGCGTGCTAAGTTTTAGCTAACCACTGTTTCAAGATGATACAAATGGATGAGTTACGCATTCGTTTCCCTCTGCTTTCTAAACACTGAATTCATTAAGTACTGACACTACATAATGATCGACATCGGTCAACCTAACAGTCTCACTTAATAATCATTACATTATAATACTTTCATATGTTGGCACCCTCACTTTTTTTATGTTCAAAGCTAATATTTTAGATATTAACATCACATCATGTTGGGTTATAGTTTATGGCATGTTTACACCAACAGTTTTTTTCCTCTCTTTCTCTGTCCCTTTGTGATTAACGTTGAGAAAAACCAGACGTTATTTGTTAAACCTTTAATTTCCAGGTGCATGTGGACTGAGCTAAGTTTATTGGCACAGCCATTGAGGATTCATCCGGTCTGCTGCCAAGCGCTTGGACCAACTGTGCCCCTTAAATGGGGTTACCAGGTTGGTGACTCGACTGCCAACTCATCTGAATTTTTTTTTTAATTAAACAACAAAATACAAGGCTGCGAGGACAATCCTGTTCTACAGTGAAATATCTTAAAAGTATTATAACCTCTCACAAGACTGCAAAGACAATATTTTGACATGCTCTACGTCTCAGACTGGGATTTAGGAGCGTACGCAGAGGTAATCTTCAATCCCAATCAGTTTGGACTCGTGTTATTGGATTCCTTTTTGGAGTCTAATTGACCACTGCAGTGGAAATTACCCCCGTAGGTTTCTACATGATGAATCGCATCCTGCTGACTACTTTGCACAGCAGCAGAGAGAATCCTTAGCAGTTGCTCTTTGATGGCCGGAGTGTACATGACTTACCGAGCTCCCCGGATTCAATCAGTTGTACGTGCATGTGTGGCCCATGCGTCACCTTTACAGCCCGTTCACAGTACACCGAAGGCATCCCTCCCTCAGCACGTCAATATCGGCTCGGCTGATTTTCCTCACAACGCCTCAGGAGTTAAACGCAAAAATCACACGGATATCACCAGATCAATATATCGACTTCCTGCACCGCTAACCCGAATGAGAGAAGGACGAGATGGTGCATGTTTAATTGCGCGTGGGTGACCTTTTGTGTCAGGGGATGCTTTAGGTTCAAGCACTGTTATCACTTCCATACTAAACCAATCAGGTTTTTATGAGGTCCAATGAAAAGACATTTTTTAATAGGAAATAAATGATTGGTCCTACAGCAGTACACAACTGATGCAAAATTCATAATGCTACTTTAAACTAGCTAAAAATGTTGATGACTCCTCTTGCACTCAAGGGTAATATATACTAAGCACTGAGTTGAATGGCTCTTAAATCTATGCTTTCTTTTCTACCAAGTCTTTTATATTGGGGGAAGGGGTGCTTCCTTACATCCGTTTTAACCGGAACCCCATAAATACGCACGAGTACAGCAGTTAATAGTGTTTCAAATACTTTCTTCACAGCATCTCAGAAGGAACCGGTTCTCCACAAGGTTTTTGGTTACCAGAGGTTTAAAAAAACATTTGTATAAGTACAAAGAGAGTGGCTAAAAGATGCTTCAGCATGTGTTAAAGCTCTCCAGTCCATAAAGAGATGCTTTACATGGAGCATCATTGTATAACATCAACAGCACCTTGTTGCCACTTATCGTATCAGGGTGGAGAGCCCTGGCTAGACAAATATGGCGGCGTAAAGCAGACCCTGTAGCAAGATGTTTAGCAGCAGGATGGATACTCGTGAAGAGCAGCCAGTTTCACGCCAACAATTAGAACCTCTTACAGCATAGATGTTGATCTGATGGGCCTATACCGTACATCCGTCCTCCTGAACGGAAAGAATGAGGCGGATTAAAATAACGGGATTGCACAGAGGCGTCTGTGAGAAAGTACAACACAGGCCCTAAACCAATCGCACGCAACCTCGCTTTACGACTCCCAACAAACTCCATTTTGCATAGCGGCTGTAGCTCCCGTTTGAGCAGCGTAATCAGATAAGGTAAAGCCACATGATGCTTGAAATGCCGCTGAGGGATGGGTGCGCGTGTGGCTGCTAAATCAAATCGATGCGCTAATCGATGAGTGGGAGCTGGGGGAGAGGATTACTTAGAGCGGGAGGAAACCCTCGGCAGGCCGTTCACTCATCTTGATTAAAGGCCCCGCTTGGCGCTTTGACGCAGGCCGGTGTGCAGCGGGTTCGATGCCGGATCTCGGCCAATTATGAGCCGGGATCTTTTTAATTACTCCGTGTGTTTGCTCTATCGTCTGGCAGATATGAGAGTATGAGCGAGGTTGGGAATATTTGAACTAGTTGTGGTTTGATTGATTTATCTGCCCACGTTTGAACTCCTAGACGCTTGGAAAGTCTGCAACTTGTGCTGGAGTTATTTCTTTTGCTGCTGCTGTTGGCGCAGCCACACCACCATCTAAAGCTCCACCCTGCTTCAAGTCTAGCTTAGCTGACACAAAGCCAAATACGCAACAAGGAAAGACAGATTAGCCGCTGTGAAAATGACTCCACTGAAAGACTATATTGACCGTGGCTGCGGGCAAAACTCCATTCAGCACAAACACATTTTCACCCTCTAAAGATTCGGTCGAGACGTGTTTTTAAGGATATGTTTGAATACTGAAAGGTATATTAACAAGCACAACGATTACACGAGCTAATGCCCGCGTGTCACACTGCCGCGTCCCCCGTCGTGTATAACGCTTCCACTCCGACGCATTCGTGCTAATGCCAAAGTCAATCACCGGCGCCCATTTCCGAGCGGAGCATTAGGGAACGGCGGGCATTCCGTAACTGTTGGCGCTCGCGAAGAACAAAGCCGCTAATAAAACCCAACCACTGAGACTTATAGGCCGAGTGCTTTCGCAGCGGATGGGCTAATAATAATAATAAATTCTGGGAGTAACACCAAGAAATCCCCGGGGATAATGCCAGACAACTACACGTACGCACACACACTCGCACCCCGTGGGCTAATACCAGCAGCAAGGGTTGCGGTGGCTGCAGAGTTTGGGAGTGCAAGGCTGCTGGCAAGTCCTCTGTGCAACACATGGGACTTCCATCAAAGCAAACTTCAAAAGCCAATACCCCGGCTTAAAGTCTTGGGGGGATTTTTACAAAACCTAAACAAGAGCCGACACACTGGATCTGACCAACGGGAGTCAGATAAAAGCTAACCAGAGACGGCCCAATTAAAGGAAAGAATGGATTTTAAAGTTTCCTTTGAATGGATTTTTGTCTCATCATGACTGGTTGATCTAAAGGTCAATGTTTGATTGCTTTTCATGTTGGTTTCAAATGCTACTACAAGTTCCCCCTAGAAGAATAATCTCCTATCTTGCCAAGATACTGCAACCGAATAAAACAAATCAGATGTGGCTGAAGTGGATGTTGAAGCTGAAGTTTCCAACTGATGAGTAACCAGGCACAGGTACGCACTTCTCCTCCTGAGCAGTGACCCTAAAGCAAAACAAAACACTACCCAAATACCAAAACACACGCACCAAATATTCCCTCAGGATGAAACGGGCCCCGACTCAAACCAAAGACCGTGGAGACTTCCACCAAAGCCGAGCGTTACGAGGTGTGCGGATGATGTTATCCCTGCTGGAAGTGTTGCATCAACTGCCAGCTCCTCGGGGGGAATATCACACGGACTACGGCAGGCCCGCTGGGCCACGACAGCGTCGGAGCGCTGTGTGCCCAGCGTGTAAAAGAGGCTACCCCGCTCTGCTGCCATTCCAGCAGCTATTATCCATCGCATTAATGAATGGCTCCTACTGTTGTTCACTGAGTCACACAAGAGCACAGCAACACCTGGCCGGCTCTAATGTATTCAAGCAGACACGGTGTAATGTTCTGAAGATCTAATATCGAGTATTATGTAAAGCGTACCACTCGGCCGCACGGTGTAAAGCATTTGCATTTCCCATTAAATGTAATAGGAGTCTGAGTATTTATACAGCACACAACACAAGCGGAAGTGATGTCGAGTTCTTCTGAGTCGTAAAAACATAAATAAAAAGCATGTTTTTTCTAACGCCACATTAGTCCTCTTGTGGCTCTCAAAGACACAGCCAGCATGTCAGCAAGAGGCAAAGAAATGTGTCATTTTTTATCTCAGGGAATCCTGATAATATCATCTGGAAAAAAATTATGTGTACCTCACATTAGTATTTACCTTCAGGATGTAAATGCTAAACAGTATGAGCATGAATCAGATTGGTCACTCCATCTCATTACGCCAGCGCAGACCAAACATAGCTAAAAACCCAAACACTGTTTTTTTTTGTTTTTTTACTCAACCTCAACCACACTTTATTTAACAAAATAGAAGCAGGTCAAATATCGCAAAGCATATAAATGTAACTTTGAAACACAGCGTTTGAAAATAATGACAACTCATCAGTGGGCTGTGGCACAGTAATACTCCACAGAAGAGACACATAGTTACCCCCAGAAACCCTCCCCTGTGATTGGACGGGAAAAGGAAGGGGACGTGAGCTGGTGGTGGGGTGGGGGAGGTGCCTGAACCAAAAAAAAAAAAAAAAACTGTCACAGATCTGCAGAGATGCTAGTCCCCAAGGTCGTGTGGTTACATGTTTGGGATGAAGGGGGGGAAGAGTGTGGGAAGGGGGGTGGGGGACCTTTCGGTCTCGTTTGTCCTCGCGCACACGTGCCGGGCAGGCACAAACGCAGACATGCGTAAGGAGGGGGCAGGCAGAAAGCAGGGGGGAGTGAATCAGCACCATGGACAGCGCCAGCCTGCATACTGAGGGAGATGCCAGCGAGAGGGGGAAGAGGAGGGGGGAGGAGGTGAGTTAAAGAGGGGGAGGGGGATGCGAGCCCGTCTCACATCCGCTCCTCACGCTCTCATCCAGGCCCAATCGTGTGGAATCTGCGTGTGAGTCAGGCATCTTGAGTTTTCGTGAGAGAAAAACAATTGGCAAACATCAGCAGTGAAATTTCAGAATAAAAGCACAAACAAAATGCACATTCCTCGCATCTGTTCCACAGTTTAAGAGACATTTTTAGAAATACTAAAAGGATGCCCCAACCTGTTCAATGCTTATTTTCCTCCCAAATCCAGTTAAAGCAGAGTAGGCAGCAAGCAGCAAGCTCCCCCCACCCCACCCACCCCCACCCCCACCTCCAAACCTCTTGGATGGGTGAGTACCACAAAAACAAGTATTCAGTCATGAGCCCACTATAAAAACAACACGTGACCCCCCCTCCATGAGAAGAGCATTTCAAGTTCAAAACGCTGAATTGGAAAAAGGCCTCTCGCATCGTGTGATCGCCTCACGTGACACCTCCCTCCCCGCACACATACACACACAGGACGAGGGCGCCACTTCTCCTGCATCGCCCCCACTCTGAAGCCAGTTTGTTAAAACTCCTCACTCCCCTGCACCCCACCAAAGAAACAAAAAAACAAATACAACAACGACAAAAAAACAAAACAAAAAAACGGAAACAGCCTATTTCAAGCACATTTTGTAAATACAGTGAGTTTCAGTTCTCTTATTTGGACAAGATTAGATGGCTTTACAAAAGCTCACAATATGATGAAAGTGAATCATAGCCATACGCTTTGTTTTTTTCTCTCCTGTGTGTGTGCAGGAACACTTGGTTGTTTTTTTCTGACACTAAAAAAAAGCATCCTAGTCTATGTCAGCCTACCTTGTGGATCGAATTACAATTGAAAACACCTCTTTTGCTCAAGTTGTTGAAAAAATATGATGGTATAAACCCCCCCATTGAAATGATTTGTGTTTTTTTTTTTTTTTACCTCCTCTCATCCCCAAAAGCAGGCTATATTCATTGACACACACACTCAAAGAAGAAAAGAAAAAAAAGAAAAAGAAGAATCCACTGAACTGTTATTTTTCAGCTACATTAACTCTGCAGCATAAGCATCTGAGTGACGCTAATTGGTCATGCTCATCTGCGCGTCTGGATATCTGAACAATTGGCACACCATAAAGTAACACAGTTTACATTCATAACGGAGATGACGGTGATGAGCGCGCAGGGGCTCCCAGGGGCCCCCCCGCGCCTTCTAGTATAAATAACCCCAAATATTTATCGACAATCAAAAATGATAACGAACAGAAAAAGAACATGCAACTGACAGCTTCACCTCCATCGCTCCCGTTTTTCACCCCATTAGTCATCATCTTCATCAGATTATTATTATTTTTTTTTGTCTCCAAACAAGTTTAAAACAACAAATACAAATCCTAACTGCAGGTTCACAAAAAATAGAGAAATGGCACTTTGTAATAGTCATATATAATTCTTAATATCTATATATAGTCGTCATATTGATAGAACATGAAAAGGGTTTGCTTCTTTCTCGGTTATGGTGGTTATGGTTCCGTTGTGTGTGTGTGTTGAAACCATGCGAAATATCATCATGCAGATTATGATACATCGGTCCAAGTATTTACATTTACATTCATGCGTTCGTGCACCATTCCCATGGTCCTCTTGCTTTCTCTCTCTCTCTCACACACACACGCCCTCTTTCCCCTCATTTTTTCCCGTTCCTCCCTCGTTTCTGTCTCACACAGATCCGTAGTCCGATTGCGGCAAAATCGCAGGAGGAGGAGGAGGAGAGAGGGAGGGAGTTTTTTTTTCCTTTTGTTTTTTTTTTTAAGCTTGGCATATACATATATTACAGAGTTAGGGCCTGTGCAGCAGCAGAGTTGGTTCAAACAAGACATAAACAAGTTTGTGTTCAACTGTGACGAACCAAACCAAAAAAAAAAAAAAAAAGAAAAAGCAGGTGATTCTTGCAGTTTTTTTGATTTGTTCGTTGTGTGTCTCTGTCTGTGTGACTGTTTGTAATCCAGTCCGGTGGAGGCTTTGTTGTGTTACAGTAAGAGCAGAGTGCCTTTTTACGCATCGTTTGTCGTGGAGAGGTGCGTGCTGCAGTCGAAGCCCCGGTGCGCGCCCCCGTCTGCGTGGTAAGGCCCGCTGTGCCAGTAAGACGAGTCGCACACCGTCTGTAAGGAATTGATCTCCGAGGCCGACGAGTTGCCCTCCCTCCGCTTTGACCTCTTTCGGTTCCGCAAAATAAACACGAGCATCCCCACCACGGTGAAGGCGGACGTGACGAACACCAGTAGCAGCCCGGGGACGAGCACCGAGATGGAGACCCTGTTCGGCTCCAGATAAGAGTTCGAGCGCGTGCCCGAGTCCAGGGCGAAGGTGCTGTTCTTGGACAGCGGGCTAGGGGGGGTCCGGTCGTAGAGCTGGGGGCACATGCGGTCGTTCCGGACGTAGCGGAAATCTCGCTTCCAGAACTCTTCGGGGGACTCGCACTTCAGGTCGCCCACGATCACGTCGGCCCCCAGCTTCTCCGTCCACTGCTTGAAGGGCACGATGTTGCACGAGCAATCCCACGGGTTCCCGTGCAAATCGATCTGTATGATTGAGTTGAGCTGGTCTAACACGCCAGCGACGGGGAGATAGGGGAAATAATTATTATGCAGGCTAATTTTGGACAAAGAAATCCCAAGGAAAGCATCCACGGGTAACGATTTGAGCAGGTTGTTGTTGAGGAACAGAACCCTCAGGTTTGGCATGGGGCCGAAGGCACCAGCCACGATCAGCTGGATGTCGTTGTATTCCAAACTGAGATATTCCAGATTCACGAGGCCCACGAACATCTCCGCCATCAGCGTATCCAGGTAGTTCTTATCCATGTACAGCCACCTGAGCTCGCTCTGGTTTTGGAACGTGCTGTTATCAATCACCTTGATGTTGTTCCCGCCCAGATCGAGCAGGTTGAGGCTCGCGTAGCCCAGCAGCTGGTTCTTCTTCACCGCGTGTATGTTGTTGTCTCTCATGTTCAGCTCGTGCGCGGCCAAAGGCTTGGGCTTGAGGTTGCCGAGGCTCTCGATCTTTTTGCCCTCGCAGTTGACCCCCAGCCCCTGTCTCGAGCCGACCAGCTTGCAGTTGCACGGCTGGGGGCACGTCACGTTGTGCAGCTGCTGCTCCCTGTCCCCGCTCGCACCTGTCACCACCGGAGTGGGCCTGGTCTTCAGCTGCCAGTTCTCACGAGATTTGGACGAGTGGCCCTTGGAGCCGTGGCCGCCAGGCGTCGGGGGCCCGCTGGCGTCTCGGCTCACGGCCTTGTAAGGCGTGGGACGCGGGCCGCGCGGCTCGGACGTCTCCTCCTGGGTGGGAGGGGCGACCAGGCTGGTGTCCACGCCGCCGCTCTGTGAAGGGCACAGCTCCGCTTCAGACGTCTCGTTCAGGTCGCTCCCCTGCAGCCTGGTGGGAGCCTCGCAGATCACCCTCCCGATGAGCGCGTTACGCGGTATGTTCTCCAGCCATTCCTTCAGAGAAACCAGGTCGCAGTTACAGTCCCAGGGGTTGTCCTCCAACAAAACCTCCGCTATGCCCGGTATTTGTTCAAGGATCCCCTCATAAGGCAACGTTTTGATTCTGTTCCCCCGCAGGTCGAGATGCGTGATGGGCACATGTTGAAACACGTTTATAGGTAGCGCGCTGATGAGGTTGTCGTTAAGTATTAACACTTCAAGTTTATTTAGGTCCCTGAAAACGGCGGGGTCAATATCCCTCAGTAGATTGAAATCGGCCTGGAGATACTCCAAGTCGTCTAACCCCAGAAATGTACTCTTCCGGAATGATCGTATCTTATTGTTATTGATGTGCAGCCTTTTGACGAGCTGCAGCCCCAGGAAGGCGCCGGGGACGATGTCGTGCAAGCCGTTGTTCTCCAAATGCAGGCTCACGGCGTTGTAAAAGTTGGCGAACTCGTTGGGAAACAGCCTGGACAGAGAATTCCCGTGCAACAGCAGGTGATAGAACTGCGAGCTGGGGCCGGTCAAATGCTGCAGAGTGGTGAAGCTCCTTTTTTCGCAGTCTATGTGCAGATCCCCCTCTACATCGTTGCAGGAGCATATCTTCTCCTTACAAACGTCCCTTGTAACATTTCCACTGGCAACACAAAGAGCCGCATTCAGCAGAACAATCCAAAGCAGCATTTTTCAACGTGGACGATTCATTCCCGGTTTCAAGACATACGAGCTGTGAATTCAGTCTGCACCAGCACGAAGAAAGGGGGAGATACAGACATTTAGGAGAGGAGGGGGAGAAAGATAAGGCAGTCTTTTATAACAGATCCATGCTGCGTCTAACCTGCTCTTGCGTCCAGACTTTAGAGAGGAAAAAAAAATAAAAAATCCCCCGGTCGAATCCTCACGGTTGGTGAAAATCAGCAAAGTCCGGCAGCGGCGGCGGCAGCAGCAGAGTCCAGCGCATCTTTCGGCAGTTCGTTCGAGACTGACCTTGGCAAGATGGTGGGGGGAGAGAACGAGCAAATCCGCGTCTTTTTCTCCCCGAGTCGTGCTGCGTGTTGCGGCGTCGGGAGCTGTCCCCTCTCCCCTGGTGCTGAATTCACACCCAGAGCTGGAGCTTGGCAGGCGAACCCAAACAGCCGCATCCCCCCGTCGCATCCATCGGCGTCTGCTCTCCTCTGCTCTCCTCTACCCTTTATTTTTTATTCTTTTTTTTTCTTAAAGCAGCGAATCACACAAAAAAAGAAAAGAGGAACGCGGAGACCGTGTTCATCCTAGCGCGCTGCTCTGAGAAAGATCTGACACCCTCTACTGAGCTGTAATGGCAAAAATCCGTCGACTGACTGAGGGAATGCTGAGAGGAGAGAGCAGGCGGGTGAACAAAAAAAATCAATCCACACACACAGAGGAGGTTTTAAAACACGAAAAAGATTTTTAGATATTTCCCCTCCAGATGCACGGAAATATGTCTCTGCCACCAAACCAGGCTGCGAATACGCATTCTGTCTTTTAACGCTTGCAGCTCCATGGCACAAGTGTCCAACTCGGCATCGCCAAAGGAGAAAGAACGAAAAAAAAAAAATCTGACTTCACATTAGGATCGTGATGCCTCACTTGAGCGCCCTTAAACTACACTACCCCGACCTCGTCCTCATAAAGAAAGAAAAAGAGAAAAGACAGGAGGGGGAGTCGCGTTACTTTGGCGGGATCCGGCTCCGGGTTTTTGCGCGGCGAGCCTCCGCCGTCTCTGCAAAGACTTTCAACCCTCTTCGCTGTGGAAAGACTGTTGAATGCGGTAAAAACAATTATCCGCTACAGGCATGCCTCAGCCCGGCGAGGAGAGGAGGGAAGAAGAAGAAGAAGAAAAAAAACAGTTGACTATACAATAAACGATGCGTCAGTGTGGCACACTCTATGCGCATGTGTGCGTGACGTTTTTGTTTTTAATTTTTTTTCACCCCACCCCGAGATAAAATACAAAAAAACAAATATCTATAACAGCAAGAAGATGAAGAAGAAGAAAATGTTTTCAACGTATTTCCATTTATCGATTTGTATTAAACTCTATTCTTTGAGACTATTACATCAGCTGTAGGGGGATTCAGGAGTGGGAGGAATAGGACATGGGGTGCACGGGAGAGTTGAGGTAGTTATCCTCCCCCCTCCCTCCCTCGCTCCCTCCTCCCCCCTTCCCTCCTCCTCCTCCTCCTCCATCTGCAGTGCTCAGTTGGAATTGAGAGCATGACAGAAAAAAAGAGATGCTAAGTTAAATATCCTCTCTCTCTGACATTTTTTTTTTTTTAAGAAAAAACAAAAACAATCCATGTGAGATTCTTCCAGCAGGTGCTTCCAATAAGCAAAACCCCATTAGGACCACCTACATGTGCCTGTAAAGCATTCCCATTAGGCTCCGTTGACTGCTTATGATTCCCCCCTGCCCACCTGTCTGCGCACTCGTCTGTCCACCCGCCTGTCTGCTCCCTGCCTCCCAACAAGTCTGCCTACCTGTTGGCTTTGTCCGTCTCCTTTGTCTCTCGAGTTTTTATCTCCGTTTCGGTCCGTCCAAACATCTGTCTCTGTCTGTCAGATTGCTATCGAGCAAGGAGTGCGGTTCTAGGCGTGCTGGACAAAGCACACAATGGGTGTTTGCACTAAAACCGCCACAGTGATCACAGCTGCTGTACATTTAGCTAGGCAACGTAAATATTACCAGGAAGTACTGTACTTTTTTGCTGCTGCGACTTAATGTTCATGTACAGATACATACGCACAAGGTGTTGACCTTAGATCAGATCCCAAACACAATCGGCCTCGTGTTAATTCTGATGTGTTCTTCCAGTATGATCATCCAGTTGATTTATCACTTTTCTGACATCGTTTCAAAATCAACAGAACATCAAAACAGGCAGGAGAAGCAATTTAGTTCAGTACTGTCACATTAGAGCACAATCGACAAGTGTACCTAATGAACTGGCAATCACATGTACTTGCGTCATTCAAATAAATATGTGTTCAGTCACTGTCCCCAAATTCAGTAAGAAAATTATGAAATTATATGACATTAACAGCATTCACATTGTTACAACCCGAGTGTCTGGGGCAACAGAAAACTACTAAACTGCAGTTCCACAAATGACCACTTGAGGCTCCAAAATCGAGTCAATCCCCAGAAGCCCAGAATACCTCACACAACGCAATTTAGTGGCGTGTCTGTTGCGAAAGACAAGAAAAGAAAGATAATTTAAACAGGTGAGAAGTTGTTAAGGCATGTGGACGTAGGAATAGCCAACTATGTACAAATATCAAATAAATAACAGCAGAAACTCTGCAGCAGAAATAAACATGTTTCCATCCAGTTATAAAAAACTGCTTTGGTTTTATGACACTGAAATTATACCAAGGCGTAAGATTCTGCATAATTAAAGGTGTAATATATTTACGCATGCAGGCATGTTGTACCCACCTAGACCAGACCAGGCACCCCACCACCCCATAGCAATCGCACTCCTAACCCTGACACAGGCACACACAAAATTGCAACTAAAAAAAACCAAAAACAAACAACAAAAAAACATGAAGAACAGCACCAGGTGTTGACCTGACCTCCAAATTCACCAAATCGCAAACTGATCAAGTATCTGTGGGATGATCCACAGAGGCCCCTCCCCTCAACCCATAGGACCCAAAGGCCCCCCACTGACAACATCCTGTTTCCTGTTAGACAGCCTCAGAAGGCCCATGTCTATTCTGTATATATACAAAGACATATAAAACACAATAAGCCTTGTGTTAATTCTGATGTATTCTTCCAGTATGATCCTGCAATTGATTTCTCACTTTTCTGACATGTTCAAAATCAACAGAACACTAAAACAGACACGAAAAGCAATTTAGTTCAGTACTGTCACATTAGAACCCAATCGCTAGTGTACCTAATGAACTGGCCAACAAGTGTACATCAACTGGAACTTGCCTCAAATTCAAAATTCAGTAAGAAAATGATGACACTATATGACATTAACAGCAGTCACATTGTTACAACCCGAGTATCTGTGGAGACACCATGGAAGTGACAACACATGAGGGGATGAGAAAATCACTAAACTGCACTTCCACAAGTGACCACTTGAGGCTCCAAAATCGAGTCAATCCCCAGAAGCCCAGAAGACCTGACCAGTAGTCACGGCGACGCAGTCGCATGCGTCATTTGAGCGCCGTATTTGTTTCAGTTTTGCACACAATGCAATTTAGCCACGTGTCTGTTGCGAAAGATACTGAGGAAGTAATAACTTTAACAGGCGAGAAGCTATTAAGGCATGTGGATGTAGGACTAGCCAATGATGTACAAATATCAAATATATAACAGCAGAAACTCTGCAGCAGCCTGGTACCAAAAACTGCAGTATGATACAAAAATTATTAAACTATATGACATTAAATACGTCACAATGTTACAACACGAGTGTCTGTGGAGACACCGCGGAACGGACAACACATGAGGGGATGAGAAAAATCACACAACGCAATTTAGCTGCTTGTCTGTGAAAGATACTGACGGAGAAATACGTTTAAAGGCGAGAAGTGATTAAGGCATATGGATGTCGGACTAGCAAACTGTGTACATAAGTAAAATGAAGAAATACAACAGCAGAAATGAACGTGTTTCCATCGTGGTACAAAAAACTGCTTTGGTTTCATGACACTTAATACACCAAGGCGTAACATTCGGTATAATTAAAGGTGAGACAGGTGGGTTCCAGTTATGTAATCTAGCTTCTGACACTACACCTCTTTGCCACTTTTGAATTGGCTTAAAAATAAACTGCGTCCCTCAGTGCCAAGATGGCGGCGGCAGGTGCCACCTATACTGGACTTTATTTTTACACGGAGAAATCCAAGCACTTCTTCCACCGCTGAGCTTTATGAATCTCCATCAGGGGAAATTAAAAAAATAAAAATCAACCTGCCATCCTCTGACAGACATGCCCGTCCCTCGCTTCTCCGACGTATTTGTTGTGTTTAATGAATACTTTGTTTGCTGACTTTCAAATGGGTGTCCTGCTGCGGGCCAGATCAAAACACGCGAGCGACGTGTTCAAGCTAAACTAAGCAGCTGATTGTCAATCCGGGTCCCCGGCGTGCAGAGGAAAAAAAAAAAAACAAAGAAAAAAACCAACAGAGGCCGAGGGCGGACGGTCATGTGGCCGAGCCAAGGGCACATCGCTAGTTCCCACTAATTAATTGGATGCTGTGTGCGTGCGGGTTGGTTGGTTGGTTGGTGGGTGAGTGGTTGGTGGCGGGGGGAGAGTTAATGTGGAGGAGGTTGTCGGAGAAGATGCCTGCTGATCTGCTGCATACATCATATGTACAGCATGCGTGATCTTATCTACAGCAGGTGGGGGGTGTAATAGTACAAACACAGCTTAGTCACGCCTGAGCGGCTCGTTTCCTCCAAAGGAAATGATCAGATAAACAATTCAGACTCAATTTTAACTCGGCTCAGTCCTCGTAGGCCAAACATTTAGACTCTGATTTAATCCTCCAAACAGGATAAATCGCATTTGTATCAGGGAGAGGAAAAAAAAAAAAAAAAAAAAGACCTTATCTTGGAGTCAAAACTAATTGGATTATGAATATGAATGTATCCCCAGGAATAACTGCATGGGGCTCAGCCTCATGATGGGATGCAGATACTGTCGGGTTGCATTAGTGTGACGCGGGACCAGAGGAGCTCGCAACGTCACTTGCATACATAGTCGCGGGCTACAGCCTGCTGCAGCTCGGGCAAGTTGTGCCACACATGCAGGCGAGGTGAAGACGCGTAACAAACGGCACAAACCACAGAGCCATGGTCTAGTTTGCAGCAGTTGATGGGTCACTTGCTTTTATGTGCCTCCTTTTCTCACATTATAGCCGTTGTATCGGTTGAAACACGACCCTTGATTTAATCCAAATGGCACCTTTTTGAGTCTAACCACCAAAATATTTAAGCTCACAAGCTCCGATTATGTGCGAGACACATACAATGTTGGCAAAGCACACTGTGTGAAGAAATCTCTCCTGGACATGAGGAAAAAAATTTCCAACATCCGAGTGTGTGTCTAAGTGGTAATTGCCACCTTGGAAGCTAATGGTGTGAGCGGCCCATCATTTGTTATCATTCTCTTTTGGTGCCGTCCTGATGGTTTAGTCCATGTGTTGGTTCTTATTATTGACAAGTTCATTTGCCTTTGAGATGATTATCGGGCTCGGCCCAATCCCACAATTCAGACGCCGACTGAAATGCTTCATGTAATTGTTGTTTGCGTGGCCTAGGCCGCGGCCCATAGGGAATAACTAAAAACTAAAATACAATGAAAAACCCATCAATAGTATTCAATCAGGCAGCGACGTCGTGCTACAAGATTGCTTTGCAGTTTCCCACTCCCATCCTGCCACTCACATCTGGCGGATATTTCCAAGCGAGCATTATTGGCAGTCACCTGTGATATGGGGGGTCATGCCTGTCGTGGGTTTGAAGCATTTCTATGTTTCCTGGAGTAAATAGAATCAGCAATCTGTTGTCACACACCAGGCTCTTAGAGTCATCTGCATAAAGGCGCCTTTAATCCTCCACTTTATTTAAAGGATCCTGGGATTTTATCAGGCTAAACTGTTGTTGGAAAGTCTGCTCGACCTCCCCTCAGACTCGCATCTGAAAACTGATTTCTCATCTCTCGCTAAACATTTGGCGAGCATGCGAGCCGGCTTTGCGACGAGCACGGCAGCAACGACCTCTCCGTTCAGCAGTCTGCGGCGAATCATCTCGTCAAACAGCAAATGTAATCTTTGCCCTCAGCGTCCAAGCCTCCTGCCGGCGTATTATTTTAAAATTCAGAACAGGCGACGAGCATCCACACGCCACATCGGGTTTGCTGTGCTTTTTCTTTTTTTTCTTTTTTCAGATGTGCATCTCTTTTTTTTGTGGGGGGGGGGCTATTTCCTCCGAGGGGTTCAAAAGCAGCAGGTTTTGAAGAGACCGAAATACTCTACGGATAATTACAGAAAGGTCAGGAGCCATCTTAAGCTTGTTTTTTACGGCAGCATGTTCAGCTCAGTGTGTGCAGACAGCATCTGAAATGAGGCAGGGCCTGTTTGGGTTTTGTGGTGATTCATGCGTTGGGAGTAAATATTGTTTGATCAGCGCGGAGATTAGGTGAACAGGGCGAGGGTGGTAGAAAAACGTATCAGACATCCAGCCAAACCTTTCGTTTTTTTTTTAAAAGAACAAGAATCATCGCAACCTGCTAACAGTTAAACACCTCTTTCATAATTATGCAGCTATGCTCTTGCAGATGTGCCATGTGCAGAAAAAGATTGGTCAAGTGCAGACTGGAAGTCAATACGGCTATCGGCGGCGGCGGCAGCGGCAGCTCGCCCGATGCATCGACTGGAGGTGCCGTATGGGGAATCAGCACAATGTTTGACTGTAAATCCATACCCATCCATCCGCCGCCCCCCATCCCCCCGGCACTACACGACTCTGGGCTGACCCGCTTGAAAGCCAGCAGAGAATCCGGTGACGCAAGACAAGAGAGGAGGGCGCGCACACACACACACAGGAGTACAGATTTTTGCTTTTGTCGCGGCTAAACAGAGAGATGCTGAGATATGCAGTTCTCACAGTGTGACAGAAGTCTGACACTGGTGTTAGTCGCTGACCTTAAAGGAGAATAATTTAATTATAGCTTTCAGTGTTTGACTGCTGCATCCTGTTTCTTAAAATAACTTGTTTTCCTATCATACCACATCACTGAACTGAGTTCACTTGTCCCTACCTCCTCCTTGAAATCAAAGAAGCCCACTATACACAAAAACAAGATATGAGCTAAACCATCAAATAATGTAGTTAAGTATATGCTATGGGTGAATAAAAACATCAACTTTCAGTTTGAAACAGGACATAAACAGTGGTCTTCCAGGTGTTTTGTGGACCCATCCATCAACCCCACTCAGATATGTAATATTGGGTCATTTTTATGCAGAAATTTAGAAACAAAAAGTCTGTGTGTAGCAATCTGTGTTGGTTACGTTTGAACGGGCAGGGAGGTGTTAGGCATATCATAAAACGATAAAAAGCCCGGCCCCTTCACTCGCAGGTTCAACTTCACGTCTTTAGTGCCTATTGATTTTGAAGAATGACGGGGCCTTTTAATGAAAACAGAGGTTTAATTGAATGTTCGTACACTAAACATCCATTTAGGCCCGCCGCATGTATCGCTAACAGTTATGAGATGAAGAAGAAATAATTGCTACAGCTCACTGAAGTGAGAAGGCTTCCGTCTATCGCCCTCTTCACGTCTCACAATTTAATTTCCTAGCTTTAATGCATACAAACTAGCTTTAAACTTATTATTTGGGTTAAAAAATGACAAATCCGCTGCATCCCATGAAGTCTTCTTTCTGTTTCTCTGTGATTAAGGCTGATAAAACAGAATTCTTACACGGGCTTTTCAACCAGCGCAGCTTTAAACCTTATCTCGCCTCGGGCTGAACCTCGACATCGCCGCAGACCCGCATATCAAATTTCAAACGGCGAATAATCCCTTTCTTTCAGGTGCGGCCGAGAGAAAATGAAAGCGGTTATCAAAATCATCGGTGGAGTGCGGAAGGAGGGATAGCCGTACATCACTGTCATCAGCGGGAGGCAAAAAAAACGGATAAATTCGAGAGTCAAAAGCTTGATTGAAGAACGGTGATCACTAACTCGGGGGCCCGGATCTGTCAAGCCTCTCAAAGCGAGGGTTCTGATCTTGGAGGGAAGAAGGACGACGGGCGGGCATGAGCTGTCAGGAAGCGAAACAAGACCCCCAAAACAGGAGGCATGGCACATAAATGGAGCTACATCTAAGGTACTTCACTCAACTAATGCGCGTTACGAGTTAAAGCAACGCGTCGAGGCCAAGGCACTGAACGCACCCCAGAGAAACATATACAATCCACTGGAAATCAAACCAGATACGAATTAAAACATGGCTACATCAGGCTTCGACAAAAATAGCAGCACAATTAAGCCTTTTCTTAGAACAAAGCTATAATTAGTCAAACATATCTTTTGTCAAAACATATACCCTCCTGTTTGGGAACACGTGCACCCAACCGTTTCTAATTTATTTTCTATGCGTGTTTATTTTCCCGCACAAACGTGCCCTTATAATATAACGACCCTGATGTAGCTGATCTAGCAGCAGCAGAGTTTCCAGTTGCGTTTTGTTCCATTTCAGCTCATCCCCTATCCTTGTATTCCATATTTATAAATTACATATATATTATATTGTTGTTCATGTATTAGACATGCAAATTAATGTATATTTTTAAACAGTGTTCACAAACACGGGGCGAATCCAGGTCCCTGACTGCTGATGACACATGGTATTAATCATGTGCCGCTCTTAAAGGTTACGCCTTAGCTCTGGGGAGGAGGAAGTCGCCCGATTCCTGCTTTCAGGTGTTTTTCTTTAATGTAAATTTAGCTTTTCTTTTCTGAAAGCTTATTTAAAAGAATTACTTTTACTCCAAGGCCTGAGGTCAGGATGTAACCGCGACCCAAACGGCGACGCCGTCTCTCACAGATCATCTCATCTTGTACCGATTTGACATCCAGGTCAAACTCCACAGATGTTGGAGTTCATCTCACTGCCGACACAAATGATCGGCGCGTTCGTGAGCGCGTACTTTAATATCGCACGGCTTAGCATTGATTTTGAACCTTGCACGCTTCCCTTAAGCTCCTGCAGGAAGAAACATCCATCAGACGATCTCTGACATTCAATTTATGCCTGTGCTGAAGCATTTGTGCTTCTTTTGGTGCATTGTTGGCATTTTCTGTCATCACGCACCCGATCCAGACAAACATCCACGAAGCACTCGTGCTATCCGGTTGTCACTGGCGCTAAGGCTCCAATTTATCATGAATGGCTTATGGAACTAAGGAGCACTTCTTTTCATATGATTTCCTGCCAATTACAGAGAGATCAGGGCCGCTCTCTGACTCTTGCTGAATGTCTGATCCAAGTGGGAGGGGGGGAGGGTAATAAAAAAAAAAAAAGACACTGATTCAGCAGAGCCGGCTACCATGGTAACAAGCCACTGTGGCATTAATTGTGGCATCTTAAAACATGGGACCAAGGCTCTGTCTCTTAAAAGAACTGCCGATTTAAATCAAGGATTTTTTTTTTGAGGAGGAGGGGGAGGAGCTGATTTTTGACCTTTTGGAAGAATGTGTCTAAAGCTTAATTGGCAAAAAAATGTAAAGAAAAGTATAAAGAAAAGAGAGGGGTGGGTAGTGAAACTACACAGCCTCGTCTGGGCTTCATTGCCAGACATTTACGAGATCTCAAAAGCAGGCGAATCACTCGCTGCACAGCAGAAAGCAAGGATTCACAAACAAGATTTAGGCCAGGCTTTTATATGTAAATGTTTACGTAGGCAGACGTATAAAAGAAGAAGGAATGTTTGAGAAACAGGCGGAGTGCCGTCGTCTGACTAAGCGTGCGAGATGGCTGCGCTTTTAAAATCAATTAAGGAATGAAAGAATGCAAATCAGAATCTCTGCCGTGGCGCTCGTCTTCATCAGCCGCGGAGATTTTCTACTTTTGTTCGGCTGATTATTTCAAACGCCGCGCAGCAGCAGAGCCGAGGCTTCATCCCGTCCATTAAATTGTCGTGACGAGGCCAGAATCCCTGTGACTTATTTTGAGACGTGGACACAAATAAAGTCAAACTACGCAGCATGTGAACACATGAAGGCTTGTGCAATCAGCTGATTACGACCTATTGTTACATGCATTTATTTAAGGGAGGAGGTCGGGCTGGATGGACGGGTCCACAAAACATTGGATTTAAACAAGGATACCACTTTTAAGGTAGTGTTTAGGCAAAAACGGACAATCGTGATTATAGTCTAAATTAACTGGTTAAGAATAAAAACCCTGTTAAGCTCCATCTTAATGAATTCACCATCTGGGTTCACTTTGCCTACTTTAAAGACTACAGCTACAAAAGTATATTTTCTGCAGAGGACAGAAGAAAGCAGCTGCATTGACTCATTTCTGTTCCTATTTATTGCAACTTTAATCTGTGCTATGCGACACCGACTGATACATCACCGCCGCGCGCAACGGTTTTCATTTAGCCACTCATATCCCGAGCCGTGCCACGAACGCAGCTTTATTAAAGTTGTAAATCTCAATCAGAGCTGATTGAGCTCACACCCCCCCCAGGTACGCAATATGAAAAATCATTTTTTTTTTCTCCCCCAAGTTGCGCGTATTATCACATGCAATTAGGCGGCGCATTTAGTCGCAAGGCGTCCGTCGACTTCCTCTCTCGGACTTCTAGTGTTGGGCTGTAGGAGAAAACAGGTTGTCCTCTGTTTGAATGGTTTCTGGGCTTATATCCAAGGTTTTTAATCCTCATTTCATTGTGCACTCAGTCTACCAAAACTAATGCGGGCATGCTGTTCTGTGGCAAGCTTTTTATGAGTGGCATAGTTAGTTAGGGAGCAGAACGGCTGCACTGGACACCATTCACCTGCTACACAAACCGTATATTATGTTAACCATCGCGCAATATCAGAAGAACAGACAGTTTGTTTTTTTTGAAGTAAAATATTTGGACATTTTGTAGTATTGATTTTCTTTATGTAGTTAATACTGGATGACGACTTACATTTTCTTCTATAGTCTGACTCTTTGCTGGAGTGATCAGAAGCACGAGGCTGCAGAGAAACTATGGTTTCATTTCAGTCTGAGCGCTGAAAGAAGCAGTGAATAAGGCATTAAAAAAAAAAAATGCCAGAATAGCTCGCCGAACAAGACAAAGGAGGAAGGCAACAAAGATCTGCTCATCAGTTTCTGCTCAACAATGGCAAAATAATCAAATAAATCGAAAGAACGAGCAGCTCAAGTCTCAAAGGAGGTCAACGCGACACAGACTTGTTTCACAATACAACAGAAACGAGACAAAATAAAATCTCTACCTAACTGCCGGAGCAACTGAGTGAACAATAACAGGGATTTTTAAAGAATATCCTGGAAGAGGTGGCACACTGCTTCCCCAGACGTAGATCTGCTGCAGCGTCCTCATATAGAGATTTAATGAACAAGGTTAAGGAGACGTTACAAGGCAAGACAGGACTATTGACATTCCACACACCATCTGTGGCTAGATCACAATAATTGGCAGAATAAATGAATATGTCTGAATAATCAAGTGGAGAGGTGAGCGTCAAGATATAGCTCGACGTGCTGCTGAAACACGAATGAAGAATTAACAACACAGTCTGAAGCTCGCTTTACGTTTCTTCAGTGGAATTACGCAGAGCTAACGTTTCGGCCTACAGGACTGGAAGTGCTTACCCGTTTTGTGATTACACTGACAGAATGGAGAGGACGGAGATGCCATGACGTGCTGTTACAGGTTTCTGGGTCGGTTACAGCTCTACGCCTGCCAATGCACCGGCGCCTAGGTCTGAGGCAGAAGCACACAGCTAGCTCGAGGTGTACACACTGTAAATCTGGGTGAACCGAGACTTGAACAGCCAACAAAATGATCCGTTTTATCAAAAAACACGCGGAGCCTTACGTAAAGCATGACAAGCTGTCTACAAAACTCTTCTCATTATTATTTTTCTAAAGTTTGTGAAGACACTGTTAAACCACAAGGACATGAGGCCTAAAATACAGCGCAATGCATCACCAGAGAGGCTTAAAGATGAGGACAAGGCAGAGACGTCTGCACTTTAAAAGGGACGGACGGGTCGGAAGTTGATGGTCCCTAACCTCAGCCCGTTAAATGCAGCCAATCAGTTTTGGCATCTACAGAACCGATCATCTGCAACAGCTGATCCACTCGAGCCATGCTCGACTTGTTTAAGGTTTTGCATCCTGAAGGTTCAGGAGAATGAACGTGTCCATAAAACACGGGAACAACTAGGACGAGAATAAACAATTGTTACCAGTAGATGATAAAAGCATGACAATGGTGTGGCTATGTCTGAAATCATCCTAATTCAACGTGTAGTGTTACAGTACGTCATGATTTTTTATTGACTCTGCAACAAGTATCTCTGACTTTTGGACGGGGAGGTGGATATTTCCTCCTTCTGATCCAGCACCGTGGGAAAAAAAGGAGAAATCAAGCAGAACTACGTGACGTGACACGAGCTGGGGACGCGCACAGTCCTGAAATCAGAAGCGCGGACAGTGACAACCCCCGATGCTAAACCGGGCCCTGCAACAACAGCCCTCGACTCGGCGACACGGAGAGTGGCACGCGGTCATCGGAGCAGAACGGGCCACGGTGACACGAGGGGGAGTTTAGGGTGAATGCCTGCGCGGTTAGGGGGGGGGGGGGGGGCTGCCCCTTTAAATGTCACTGGTTTGTCACGGATTGTCTGCGGCAGAGACGGTGCAGTCTGAGGGGGGAGGAGAATATCTATGTGGAGTGAAACTAGAAGCATCGGAAGACGTAATGTTTTAACTGAGTTATGTACGCCCATCAGGCATAACATTATGACCACCTTCCTTTTATTGTGTAGGGAGGGAGACCCCTTGAGTCTCTGAAACAGTTCTGCCTCATCAGAGAATGGACATGGACAACACCAGAAGCCGATAGTATCACGTTCAGCACCACTCACAGTTGCACAGCATCTCATTCTCCTTCACCAAGGACAGTTTCATAGAATTCATGAACCGGCCAGCTCATATCTACTGATTCAGCACCACGGCCATCAGCACACAACTCCTGAACCCACAATCCCAGACTCAGTGCCACGGACAGCGACGCACAAGTCATGACACGACACAAGAGGCGGTGACACACAGAGCTGTGAACAACAGCAACTCATAGTTCATTATCTGCAGCGTGGACATGATGGCATGAGTCAGGACCGCGGACAGTGACGCATCATTTCTGAACTAAACTTCATCCCCCTCGTGGCAAGCGTTTGAATCCAGCCAGAGGCCCCCCGTGGCCAAAGACGGAGCCGCCGAGGGACGTGCCCCGGCGATGAGAGACATGCTTCATTTAGCTGTAGTCAAAAAACACCCACATTTCCTCTGTGGTGACACAGAATCTAAAGAAGTGGAAACAGCGGGGCCGTCCAGATGGGATTTGATCCCCAGCCAGGCAAGTTCAACTACTGAGACAAAGCCTCCTTTGAATTATTGCAAGAATGTAATTGAAAAAATCCCACTTTATTCTTTGTTGTTTATACCCCGTATTTAAGCAGGCAAGGAAGACTAAAGCTGAGATTAAGGGAGCTTTCTCATTAACCGAGATGCCCGGGGAGCAGCGGTGGTACTTGCTAATTGAGACGGACTTAGAGTGGGGGGAGAATATATGGAGTTTAGTTGGGGTTTGTAGTTTCTTAACAAGAGCATCATGGTAGCACTGAGGGACGGAGACGGCGCTAAAAGTATTTTATAAAACAAAAGATCAAGATGGAATTAAAAGGGAACTTTGAAGGTTGTTTTTTAAGCCGGTTTCAAAAAGTAAATACTGCAACATGCTCAGAAGTACCGACTCACAGCTCACTGTTCATAGTAAACGCAGAGATTCCTACCCCGGAGCACTACATTAACCTTATAGCACGAGGTGGGACTGACAACATGCGAAGGCGGCCTTCCATTGTGTTGTGCAGCCGCTCCACTGGCCCCCACGCTGCGCAAAGCTTGTCCTTCAGCTACAGACAACAAAGCACAGCAGGAGAACGCAGAGGCTGAAGGAAAACGTAGAGGACTATTGATTGAGGAGTTTATTATCCACGGCAAGTGGAATTACGGTTGCGTCGCGATTGGGGGAGATGAGCAGTCCGAGATTAAATCCTCCTCTTTGTTTCGTCTTCATCCTACAAAACAATTTCCATCTTCTTTTTATTATTATTATTTCTCCTTCTACATCCTAAATAATGAATACAGCGGAGGGTTCATTTAGAATAAAATGAGAAATGTTGCAAAATCTGCAAACAAGAGGCTTTTTGTTCCGGATATAAAGCTGCAAGTGTCAATTAAATTTCCTGCTAATACTTTCCAGTCGCGATTCACTTTGCTCGAGCGCGCAGTTAGCTCCAGTCTGGGAGCGTTTAATTACACCTACCCCGCCAATCCCTTTCCATTAAGCTTCAAATGACAGACCTCAAAGATTCGCAGATAAACTAGGTCTTAAAAATCCCTCGGCCCGAGAGCGGCAGTGACCTTGGGAATTGGTAACTGCGATTTAATTTGAAATCGGCGGCTAATTGAGGCGTCACGTTAGGCGGGCGCCTTACTTTAAGGCCTCAAAGTGTCCCCGAGTGTCTGAATAATGTAGGTTCATCAGGAAATCTTTTTGTTCTCTTTGAATGATCCACAGCCAAAAAAAGTTTGACAAAAAAAAAAAAAAGGCCCAAAAAATCTGATCCTTCGCCGTAGCTGCAGTTTCTTTAACCATTTGGTGGAAATCTCTACAACTACTAAAGTGCCACTGAACTTTTATTTTTTTTCCTTCTATTTTTTTGGGGGGGTGCGGAGGAGGGTTCTTTTCTTCATGTTCCTTATTATATAAAGATGCTGAATTCTCTGTGGCAAAGGATTAGACATGCCTGCCTTGCACCATCCATGCAAATCCTAAAAGGAGACCAGAGATCAGAGCGCAGGCAATACAAATAATTAATACTCAGGGGCACTGGAGTTCTGCTGCTGAAGGAATGCTGAGATGAAAAAAAAAAAAAAATAGATGAGGGCGAAGCAAAGGAGGAGGCAGACTAAAGCTCGGGTTGACACCTGTCAAATTATTGACTCTGGATGTGTTTGATGTGTACACATGTGAGGTTGCGCTGCGGCGGCGGCGCCTGAGCGTGCGCCTCCTCGTGCATCTTGGATATAAATCAACGCGCGGGGCTGCGGCGTTCACCTTGAGGCCGGCGCCGAGCTTACAGGTGAGTTGTCAATCAGCAGCGGGAGGCTACAACCTCGCATGTCACGCGGACAGGAAATAATCTAGAAGATGATAACGCTACAGTCGACTGTCCAAAGCCCTCCTGTTTTTGCTTTATTGTCACGATTGCACAGTGTTGCCTTATGTTGTGCTGCTCTGTGAGACAGTGGCACTGCAGGCGTCTTTGCTGGTGTGTCACCCTGTGATGACCTAATGTGGGCAGTGTGAGAGCATCCAACTGCATCTAGAATATATAGTCTGCAGCCACTGGAGCTCTGCTGCAGTTTAAAGTCAGAGCACAACACAGTCACTTGGACAAAACAAGGGAATTCTGTAAATTTAGAGGCGTAAACTCCTAACCGTTCCACTAAGACATCAAATTCATGACTATTTCCAGGTCTGACTACACTGTAAAACAACTTGGAGCTAAATGTTAAGTCAGCTAATTAATTTTAGAAGAATAAAAGCTAGCCTACAAGCAGACTGCAGCTCAGGATGCAGCCTTAAAGAAGAAAAATAAAATACAATTTATCCAGACTATAGTGGTTATACAGCTGTAGCAGCAAGCAGCTGAAATGCTAAACACAACCTGAGAGCCAGCAAAGGAAAGCAAGTCCTTTTTAACCATACTGCATGTAATTAAAAAGTGGATTTAACTCACTATGGAAAGATAATTGAACTTGTTTTGTTAACTCAACTACACTGCAAAGAAATGTTAACCAAACTAAGTGAAGTCAATTTAATGTTTTACAGTGTATATATGTAAAAATGTCAACAAATTAAAGTGTCCACCCAGGACAAACTACAAGGGCAAAAGCCATCAAACCTGGTAACTTGGTAGGAGTCCTGGCGTGTCACTTCGCCAAGGTGTCAATACACATGCCTGCAGCTAGGTGGCACTACAATAAGCCAACTAACGTTTTGGCTCATATCGAGTCCTGTGTGCCCTGTAAACAAAATTCTTTCTCCCTCTGATTCCTTACATAGCCCTCGTTCTAACGGACTAGGCCACGCCCATTTCTGCCAGCCATTTTTTCCCGCCATCTTGAAAAAAATTCACCTCAAATCAAAATTAACTCCTCTTAGCCTGTTCATCCAGTTCTCACCAAACTTGGCATGTATCATTACGGACAAAGACAATGAAAAGTTCTCCAAAAAAACTTTAGCAGGGTTAGTGGTTACAAAGCTAATGGCTAATTCATTTTTTACGGTGCGGTACACAACTCCAAAGCTAATATTTTTTGAAGTATTTATCAAAACTTAATCAGATTTCAATATCTCAAAAACTGCAACTGCAATCTGTAACATATTGTGTAGATGACCATCAAGTTGTGACATTATGTCTATAAGGGGCGTTACAGGTGACACAGAATCTTTCATAAGACTATAAGACCTATAACTTTTGAAGTAATCCTTATGAAACTTAACAACTGTCATTGTAAGATGCTTGCATACAGGTTTATCGTGAAATTTGGGCTGTAGGGGGCACTACAACAACTACATGCTTATATCTCACAAACCACCACGGTAAACTGCTTGAAATTTAACAATAATTCGTGGATGACTCCTTCCAAGCCCATCAAGATTTGTGCAATACGGTCTATAGGGGGCGCTACTGGTAGGGGACCCCTTCATGATCGCTTGCAATCATCTAGTCCACCTCGTTTTCTTAACTGAACTACACTCGAGTAGAGAAATTTGAACCAACCTAACTAAATGTTTTACAGTGTATAGATGTAAATATGTTAACAGATGTACATACAAAACCTAATAGTCATGTTTGAGTCTATATTGGGCCTTGAACAACACATGAACCCCTGAGCATGGCTTTATTGTCTGAAAGGGGTATTTAATGTCACTGGTTTTCTTTGGTACATGAAACTAGGATAGCTCCAATTCAAGTCTGAAAGTTTTTTTTCATCCTTGATGTAGCAACCCCTCAGGTCTGGATTATTTTTTAACCTCCAAAATAATTAAATGGTCCAACTTTAATTGTGTTTTAATGCTATGAATAAGTAGTATTAAGTACAGCTTTTATTTGCTGCAAAAATTGTAATCATTATGGCCCTTGTGCGCCTCTTCGGTATATTTAAAAATGCAAAGATGTATTTAACAGACAACATAAGCAGCTTAAAGAGAAAAATCAGCAGAGGGGTATTTTTCTAAAGTAGATCACACAGAAGATCGATCCGATGGGAATTTGTTAAACTTACAACTGAGATAAATGCGGCATAAACTCGAGAGCGCAGCCCAAACACACAAATTAATCACTCCTCGGTCGCACGTCGCCACTCATCCCTCTCATCTGTCTTCTCCGGCTTTCAATAAAGACCCGGGGTGATTTATCATCGCAGCGGTAGGTGAAATGTCAACCCAAATGGCGTTTCCCCTTTGACCTCTTGTCTGTGCAAAGCACACGCGGAAGCCCCGAATGAAGACGGATGGGCGCTCTCGACTCGGCTGACGTCTGGAGTCGTCGTCGTCGGGAGGAGGCCGATTCATTTAAACGGGGAACGATGCGCAGGAGAACAGAGACGCGGAGTCATGCAAGTATTAAAAATGACAATGGATGATAATAAGAGCTGTAATGTGCGATCACATCTCGGATTACGCTGAATCTCATTTCTAGGGGGAAGTGATAATTAGGCTGAATGCGAGGAAGCTATTTCATAACAAATCTTAAAATAAAAATTTGCATCAGTACACTGCAGTGACTTGCCAGTTTATCTCGGGCTCTGCAGATCTATAAAATAAAGTAATGACACTTCAGGGCTCAGTTGGAATAATCCAACTGTATTGATTTCCGTGCTACATACTTCTGGTAGTCTTTCAGAACGACAGCGCTAATCGTTCATTTGCAAAAGATTTAATTTTAAAAGTAACCACGCCAGACTTGAGCATAATAGATGACGGATGGGGGAGAAAAGGGGGAAAAAAAAATCAATTGCAGGAGCAGAGGATCAGAGCGGGGTGACAACGCGCTCGTAAAGGAGCCTTTTAATAGGAGCCGTGCAGCAGGAACAAACCGAGCACTGTTGCAGGACGACAAGCGACACATGTCGACACACACGGGTGTACGTTCATAATCGTGATTTATTCATGTACTTTTACAGTGAAGAAATGCTCCATTTTCTAATGCATCTATTATTTAAAGATAGGCCCCTGTAGACACAGCTCAACAGATTGCGGTGTAAAAAATGGATGCAAAACCAAACTGGAAGTGTGCGTGTGAGTGCGCCTCCCCCTCTGTGTGTTTGTGTGTGTCCTGCTTCAAGTTTCCTCTTTTCTGGAGGAGTGCTTGCAAACTTTGGGCTCTTTGGCTTCTTCTATAATAGATGACAATCACAACAGTTGCCTCGAAACACACCTGGTCCTCTGAGATAGAGTCACCGTGGAGCTCCTCTAAAGCTCGGGAAAATGTGTTTGCGAGGAAACTTTCTCGCAACACAATTTCCGTTAAGATCTCTCGGCGATTGGACCTTACACAGATTGTAAACACAATTTCGCAAACATACCTAAATATATATGTGCAGTAAGGGGTCTGCTACCGTATCTCTAAGAGAGAAAACCGAGCTGTGGCGTCAAATATTCTTTTTTTATGTATTATATAAACATGAGATGCACCGGATCCAATGTGCACATATATATGCTGGGAAATATGTAAAACACCTGTTCTGCAACCTCAGAATGCAGATACCAACCAAAGTGCAATTCAAGTTCTCGGATGAGTTGGTCTCTCCAGTGGTTTTAATTTTAAAGCTGCGCTAAGGTTGCCCGCTGGCAGGTCTAGCGAGAGACTGGGAACTTCAAGATCCAAAAATAACACCATGGGTTTGCTGCTGCGCGGGAAGACTGTCCTCGCCAGACGACAACAGCAACATCAGGGATTTATTCAAACGCTCAGCGCCTTCTTCTTTTCTCTTGTGATGTGCAAATGATTGTTCTCGCTCAAACATGGAGGTGTAGCCTGCGAGACCCCGGGCTTCGCAGACTGCTGTTTACTGCACACAACACTGAAGCCATTTATGCTTCCTGGAGTGCAGTTGGCTTGACGAGGTAGCTACTGGACACGTGAATGTGAAACAGGATCCAAGCGGCATACAAAAACTGATCAATGAGACACATTCAAGCTAAAGGAGTAGATGCGTCCATGTCCAAGGCACAGGCAGGACCCATAACGAACACCATTTTGAAGCTCAGTACAGTGGCTCTGCGGCCGCCATCTTGTCACTGTCATACTCCGGCTAACTTTACGCTTGTCCAAAAATGGGCACCAAAAAATGATGCTTAAGTTAATACAATAAGTATACAGCTGCTATAAATTGCAAACTTACGTACTTTTTTGTACCAGGGTGTTTATTTCAAAAACGGTAAGGACGTCCATCATAAACAAAGTTGTTGCCCACAACCTCAGAATCGGAAAAATATTCAGCCATGTTGCAAAAAACTAGCAATAGAAAACTGCAGGTTAAAAAATAAATAAAAGCCGACCGTCCAAAGTTAGGTCAAGCCAGAGATCCCAGATGATGACAACAGGTAACTCTGGACTCAATGGGAAATAGCACTAACGTGTCATAACAAAATATTGGTGAAATTAACGAGTTTAACGGCAGATAATGTGTTATTTACGAATCCAAATGACACCAAAGCTACATGGGTGAGTAAACAATCATATTTTATGCCAGAAATAAGGTACAGGTTGAAAAAAAAAACGTTAATAGTTTGTTCCTTAAAGGTATTTCACTGGCAAAATCCTTTACAAGACACGTGATAGACAAATATTAACTCCCTTTTCCACTCACAAGCAGTTTGTTGTGAACAATCTGACCAGCAGATTTACACTGAATCATGATGAATTCTTAACTGACTAAAATGATGGACATGGGACACATTCAGGCTCCATACTAGACCTTAAGGCCAAAAAATAGGGACACCCAAGATATGTGACAAAACACATAAATCACACTAAAGTGACAGGATGGAAGGTCAAGCAACTACAACGTATACAAAGGTCACACTGGTCAACAAACCCTACTTGGTACCTAAGGATCATGTAGAGTAAGTGAAGGTCACTTTTTCTATATGTTTGTAAAGTTTCTCAATGCTCCAGAAATTTCCTGCACAAGGATGAATAACAGCTGAGGTTACCAAGCGTTTACGCTGACAAGACAGCTTCCACTCTAATTGAAATTCTATTTAAATTATTCATTTTTTTTTATATTCAAGATTGTTAACAAGCAGAGCAGGTCAGTTAATGAATATAATAGTTGGGGAGAAGATTCAAATATGAAGTTTTAAGCATCCTTAAATGACCTCAAGAGGCGGCGTGTAAGAGAAGCCTGTTGGGTTTGACTTTTCTGACTTTTCCTGTAATCTCGATCTAAATGTGTGACTAAGAGTTCGTTTTTTTTTTTTTTACTTTACGTCTCTATTAGTGGTGAGAGTCTTCCAGGGACTGGGCTGTCGAAGGAGGCACCTCATTAACCTTTGTGACACTCATTACAACGTGCGACTCCCGGAGAGACCGGGCAACCGGGGAATACCAGGGGAAGTCTCACACGCACAATTATCCGTCTGCCTCCAATTGTCTGCTTTAATCTTGATGCCTTATAGACTTTGACATGTCTCATTCATCAGCTCTTCGTCTGCTTTCACGTTACGTATGCACTCAACGCAGGTAGATGGCGTACACAGTCATCTCGAATGAAGCCGTGATGTATGATGAGAGAGCTGTCAGAGTTCATTGTGCTCTCCCCGCGATTCATGTAGGTCATGAACCATTGCCCCAGAAAAAAACTAAATGAAAAAAAATGTTTTATCTCCGCAATAGTTCATCAAGAAGCCAAATTGGAAAGTCAACATTCAGCCCGAGCTTTTTCATTCTATTATTTATTAATTTCTTGGCATATTTCCTGCGGGGTGCTGAAACAGCCCAATTAGTCTCCACTCTCAGGATCTGTACAATTTATCTAAAAGTCTCAATAACGTAAACAAGTCTGCCACAGAAGGATTGGAATCAAGTCTCAAGCTGAAAATGTACAGAAGCATAGCACTATATTTAGCATGTGTGAATATGTAGAGCTCATCTTTAAGGAAAATCAATCATTTCTCTTGCATGCAGAGTTTTAGCTTGATTGATGCATTTACAAACGCTTGGGAGCCATCATACCGTTTCTACTAAATCTCTTAAACTAAATTACATAAATCGAGAGGCAGCTGCATTCTAGCGACATTTGTGAGATCACACCTCCCACTGATAATGCACCAATCAACCTCCTGTAAGTTATGGGTTGTGTTTAAGACGTGACGGCAGTAACTACAAGGACAGACTACACAACTTACAAACACGGCAAGAAGACTCTCCTAACTTGCTGACAACTTTTAACATTATTTTAAGACATTGCATAGATAATATATAACAGAATGTCAAGCGCACGTCTCGTGGAAGCTTGTACACAAAAACAACAAACAACAAAGGGGCCAAGCATGCAGCCTTGGGGAACACCAGGTACGGTTTAAAAGGGTTTAGTGCAGTATCTTTGATGCCAGCGAATTCGTAAGGGAATCTATCCAAATTGCAACATTAATGAAAGCTGAGACAAGATCAAGTAGAATTTAAAATGAACAATTAACAGCTTTTAGCGAATAATTTTCATTTGTTTAATAATAAAAAACACAGTTTCGGTGTTACACATTTATGGAATCTAGTTTGAATAAAAATCTGTAATAAGATTTGAGCAAAAAGAAAAACTTCTTTCTCTAAAACATAAAATCTTACAGATAGAGGGCTGTTTGCAACTGTGAAGATAGAATAGACAATTTTTTTTAACAGATTAAATGCAGATATGAAGTCTTTCTGTACCACTGCAGCTAGAGTTTTGTAACAACAGTGTTGGAGGCTGTGGGTAGGCTATTGCTGGCTGCTTTTTGGGTCCTTGGGAGAGCAGGCAGAGTTTCAGCTCACTGAATAAATGAATAGTGATTGGGTGATGCTGGCTGTTCAAATATCACTGCCTTATGAGGAGACAGCAGACATCAGGGAGCCTTGTACACTTCCCCTGAGGAAAAATACAACACTGCTAAAAATTCTCAGCGATAAACCGTTGTAAATCGGCTCATAATCCCACCTGTCTTTCGGAAAATTCTTGCAAGCTAATTTACGTGGAGGAGACATGACGAGGAGAAAGCTGTCTTGTTAGAGACGTCAGTCAAAAGTGTCACACTCCTAAGTGCAGGTTGAATCATCAATATTTCACATTACATGCACAGGAAGCGTGAAGTGAGGAAACAATCACGCGTTCTTGCTTGTTTACTTGCATTTTTTTTTCCCAGATGCATTTTTCTCTTTTTCTGTGGTGCTTATCATGTCTTCAGAGCATCTTGCGGTGAAATGGTTAGATGCAACAGCGGGGAATAAAGCTAAGAGAAAAGTGGAACAGAAGAAGCAACGGAGTGGCTCCGAGCCAAACCATTTGATGGTTGCATTATTCAAATTAAAATAGCAGGAGGCTACTCTGAAAAAAAGAAATAAATAAAACATCCCACATGTGGGACAATTGAAATCATCGATCAACGTTGAGCTCTTGATACGGTGGAATGGAAAGATGCGAGATGACATGAAAAATGAGCAGAGAGAGGTTGAAAATCAAGCATTACTTAATGCCCGTAAACAATCAGGGCTTTGCTGGAGTTCAGGAACGGGTGAAGTACTTAAACGTGACCGCTGTGAATAAGTCTGCCGTAGAAATGTTTAATATGGTGCAACAATGGCAAGGACGGTAAACAGACGGCGCTCTCAATCCGGCCGAAGCGTCCTTAAATGTTTTCTGCTTGAAACATTTTATCACGGCGATAAAACCCAGAAGGACTCCTGCAAGGGAGAAGAGATTTGTAACAAGTAAACATTTATGAAGGACAACTTCTTTGAATCCGCTCCAGTATTTAAAAGTCTGTTTGGATGTAAAATAAAGAAAGCGACAAGCCTTTGCATCTCCTCGTGGCTAGTTTTCCTTTTGAGCTGAACGTCACCCTCGTGCCTTCACGGCTGTTCCGTCTGAATCTTGGGGAAAGCTTTCATTTGAAGAGGGCCCTCTACACAATGACGCCTCCCTTCCTAAAGCGGCGCCGTCTGACTAAAAGGGGCTCTCGCTTTGATTTTTCTCTGCGAGCTGTTTGATCGAGGGGGCAAATTTTCCTAAAACATTTCCAGCGCGAGGAAGCGTTTTTTAAGAGCGGCTTTTCAAATCTCCACCGGTTCAAAAGGCAGCGTGGGAGGATTTTTAATCAGCTAACATTCACACAGGCCACATATTATTAACATAATGCATTACAAGTTGTAATTAAGCCTTAAAAAAGCAATGAGAACCCTACAGGGGCATTGTATCTTCCCTCTTTGTTCATTTGAATATGTTTCATAATTAATTTTCTTTCGGCTGTTTAATGTATTGAGATCCAGACAAATGCGCCAAATATGCGCACTGACATACCGTCACATGAAGAGAAGAAAATGCTAATAAATACATAAATCAATCTAATGATGACTTGCCACTTTGACAGCTTTGTTTCGGCAGTTGTGTTTACCTTAGCCTGACCCCGACGGCGAAAGAGAAGCTGCGGAAAAAGATTGAAATCTCTCGTGGGGGGGGTCAATCCGAGGCCTTCTCGGGGAGCCGAGGAATAAACAACAGAGGCGACGGAACATCGCCGCACGGAAGCAAATTCACGGGGACAAATGTTTGCTTTGTGTCGACCGCGCTCAGACATTGGCAAAGAAATCCCCCCCGAGATTAAAAAAAAACAAGAGATAGAGAGTCAGGCACTGCTTTTGCACTCACACAGCACTCCAACGCCGACTCTGATTGGTCAAGACCTACTATGCGGCGTTCCTGGCTCTGTTTGACTACTCTTTGGATGATAAGACGTCACATTGTGTACAAGGACTCGCATACACCTTGCGAATTTGCGCGCTTGAGTGAATATACGCTTGTGCTGCTATTTTTGGAGTGTTTATTTTGTCTGTGAGCATCTGTCAAAAACTCTAAAGGAGCATCGAAGCTGAAGCCCTGCCATCCACTCTGCTGACCACATGCGCACACACAGCACTCCTTCTCTTCCTTTTCTCCCTCAGTCACCTTCCCTCTCACCAGCTTTGCTTCTTTTTTTCTAGCGTAACGTCTTCATGTGTCTGCTTCCTTCCCCGGCATGCGGGCGCTGTGTGTCAGGCCGATGCGGAGTCGATCTGAGCCGGGGCCGCGGGACCGTGAGCCTCTTTTCCCTTCGCATTTGTTCCAGTACCCATCACCGCCGCCGCCTCCGGCTCTAACCCAGCTGATCGGTGGCGTGCTGCGGCCAAAGCCACCTCGCCTGACCTAGCACTCCGCGGAAATGGCGGCACATTGCGGCGCACTTCCAGGTAACTCTAGCTCAGTGGGACTGTTTGCAACGTATTATGGAACCTGTCCACCTGCCTATGTAGCACTGAACGTTTGTTTGTGTCTGGCTGGAAGAAAATAGTTCCGTCTCTGGTGTGCTGACACTGAAGCAAAGGTCAATAACTCGCCCAAGGATTACACAATCTCATAAATTGTTTTCAGACAGGTCTATGTGGTATTGAATTTTCCACCATTCTGCTGAATGAGCGGAGAGAGAAAAAATAAAACTATCGACATATGTTTTAAAAGTCTATGCTTGAAAGCACATGTGTGAGAGCGAGAGAGATGTACCGAGCTGCTGGTCTGCCGATATTTATTCTGCGTGCAACAGCGAAGGGAGGAGGGAAAAAAAAACCTTCCTAGCTGCGTGTATTTATCTCGTGGCTCTGGAAAGCCCGCGTAAGTCTCGAGTTTTTGATCTGTTTACTGGGACCGCGCTCAAGCCGTATGCATGAGCCTCCAGCTGAGTGAGATAATTCTCGAGATGCTCCCTGTGAACTGGGCCCACACATCCGCCGTCACAACAACACGAGGATGCAAGCGATTGAGTTTCCGATTTTTCTTTTTTCTTTCCCCCCCATCCCTGTACATATGTCTGCCCGCCCGCCAGGAAAAATCAGTCCCCCCTCGCTTCACTACACAGGGGATAAACTCGCTCAATGATTGCATGATGCATTCCTCTGTGCTGTGCTGATGGATGATGCATACCGCTTGGACAACTCTCAAAAAGATGACTGTGTGCAGAGATAAAGTAGTGGTTAAATCTCCCAACTTCTCAAACCACTTGCAGCCCTGCTGGCCTCACATCAAAACCAATCTTCCTTTGTTTGTCTCCTCCACTCTGTGTCCCTCCTGGCTTTCCTCAACATCATTCTGAGAGAAATCGGTAATAGAACTGTTCATTTTTTTGTGCATCATTCGAGCACAGACGAGTCCATCACGCCGCCGCTTGGTTACCCGGACACAGGTCAATAGTTAAAGCACAACGCAACGACTGCGGGTTCGATTAGATGATGGTCAATCGCGCTAAATGCCGCGGTTTAGCCAGTCTGGAGCGCACCGAGGGCAGGGCTATTTCAAGGGACGCCGATTGATTAGGGTTGTGACAGACAAGCCGATGCCTGAAACGCAACGGCGGCCAGCTCAGTCCTGTAAACTGAAACACTGGCTCCCAGTGCAGCCAAGTGGAACAACATCAAAAACCGCTGCGGGCTTATCTATCCCCGTTCAGAGGGGGCCGGGCTTTTGATTTGGAAGACATTGACGTTTTTAGATTGGAAATTGCATCGATCGTCGTTAAACGTAACAAAAGAGGGACATCCTGGAATGTAACAGACGGAGCATTTATGCCGAACGATGAAGTCGATCGCTGTGGATCGTGTCTCTGTTGTGCTTCAGTCCGAGGTTTTTGCTGTACTTTCCGCCTCATGTGAGACGTACAACATGTTTTTCCGGCATCTCACTCAAGGACACTTGAGCTCTTTTTTCCTCAGTCCACGCATTTGTTCCTGTTAATAGCAAACATGACGAAACGGGTTCAGAATTCCTCTCGATGATCTGTTCAAGCTAGAACGAAAGTGAAACATTATGTGACAACAAAACGTGACACTGAAAAGGCAACGTGGCCACCAACACCTACTCCTCCTATCTGTCACACATGAGGCCTTTGAACCAAATCCATTACTGTGCAGTTAGAGTGACGCTGTAAATGGGAGCAATTCACGAGGTACGCGACCATGAGCGAGTGAGGTGGAGAGTCCCTGCTCTTCGCTGAGCTAATCACAGAAACCCTTCAAGTTACGTCAGCGGAGGCAAAATACAAAAACAAGAAACCCTGCCATCAGAAACGTCAAGCAACATTAGCATCCTCAAGATAAAACACCTCCATTAAAGCTGGAACAGGAAACATTTTTATGCTAACAATGGGATTTGCCTTCAGCTGCTAATACGTAGCATTTAAGCTTCTTTTAGCATCTTTCCGCTAGTTATATTTGACCTACAAAATATGAGGTGAGGTGCAGTGTATATCCTTCACAAACATGGCAGGAGTCACATTATCGTGATCCACAAATAAACTCAACATATTAGAGTATAGCCACCACAGATGCACTCCAGTCAGAACAGAGGAGCTGGGACGCAAATGTATGCAGGGGCGCCTGAATGATGCATGCTGAAGCGGCGCATAATGACTGAATACATTCACACAAATATTTCCACGGCGGAGACACGAGGTTTAACCACCCTCGCACGGCGGGTGAGCCGAAATTCCTCCCTTCCTGTGCAAATTTCTGCTTCGAAGAGGCAGAAAAGGGAAAGGCTCGGTTACCTGCGGGCCATTTCTCACACACGGTCGAGAATAGAACGTAATGAGCTGCCAAGCCTTGAGTGGGCACGGAGCAGACTTGTTTCGGATGGGAGCTGGCGTTCCCTTTCTACCAGAAGGTTAGAGGAAAAAATCTCCACATGGTTCAGTCGCAGCTCACCCCGGTCTCGAGTTCGTATTTTCAGACTCGGTGAGTTCACAGCGGTGGAACGCCGCTATGCTACGGGAAGGTGGATGAAGGAATGATGTAAAAGCTGTTGCTTGGAAGAATGCGTTTCTCGAGGGGGGTATCTTTTATTTGTTTTGTGAGCTTTTGGAGCCAAATAACAGTTTTTCTCCTCAACACTCGTGCTACAAACACCATTAGTGTTTCGAATCGACGCTTTGACAGAGCAGGAATAATATAAGAACCTCCAATCTGTTATGTGACTAACAAAGCACACATATTATCTAGGTCAGCAATCAAAAATAACCGCTCAGTAGCATTGTTTTCCACTCCATCATCTGCGCTCTCTTTCTCATATCTATGCTCCATTCTGTAATTCGACATTCCCTGCAGGCTATCGCTCCTTTTTCTTTTTTTTGGTTTTTGACTGTGATCCATGGACTCACATTTCGAGCTGCGCTGCTGCCCACGGGAGCTCCATGCCAACCCAGTGGGCCGGTGACCATTGCCTGGGCACACGTCCAACAAGGCATCCCAGGGAAGTAAGTAGCCTCCATAGTCGCTGTGTTGGAGCAGAAAGTAAGGACACAGCTACATTATCTTCCAGACACTCGTTGGGGATGCAAATTTAATTTTGACTGATTTATTTTTTCTGTGGCGTGGGGAGAGAGGGGGATTTGAATAAAATCCAGCAAGGCCACTTCAAGCATCTGAGCATCCCCATGAGGAATAAAGATGCTAACATCCTCGGCTCCAAGAGACCGTAACCTGCCTCTTAGCTTAAAGACATGCTCATTATATATTCTAATGAAGACAAATATTAAAATTATGCAAAGTCTCATTTTCTCAAACACTAAATTATGATCATCAATAAAGCTCTCAAGTCAGATCGTGTGTCTCAGAGAAAAGGAGGAATGACCAGATGTAACTGATCACATCATAAAATGAAGCAATAAGATGTAAAACTCAATGATGCACTATAATAAGCTTAGCTAACATTGTTGGCCGCTCGAAATTCATTTTAGGAAGAAACTGAATGTTAACATGCTGAAGTGCAGCAGCTACTACGTCGAATCAAACCTATTTTTAGAGCATCTTTTGTGGAGGCAAGAGAAAGCTGGTAAATAAGGACTGTTTGCGCATCAGAAGCCGTTTTTTATCATAACATCTGCACGTACGGTGGCGCCGGTAGGCGAAAAAAAAATTAACAGATGCAAAAATTGCAGAAAACAAAATTTCAGAGTCGGTGCGTAAACATAAACGTGCGGAAATTTTGTAAATAAAAGCAAACTCGGTGCCGACACCGATGGAAACCACAACGAAAACATCCAAACGTCTAAAAAAAAAGCAGCCGCTAATGCTAACAGAGAAATAGTCCAAATCCTCTTGACAGGAGTCAGTTATCTACTTCGTCAAACAGCCTGCGGTAACAGAGAGGAGGAGGCTGACAATCAACACTGTCATGGTGAATTCATTGTCAAAACAAAAGTACTACTAAATGCTACTGATGGTGCTGAGTTGCTGCCTGTTTTTATACAGGCTATACATATCTGCAGCTCACAGCATGAAGCACATGATTTTTCTTAGCGACGTCATCAGCGGCTACTTTCATCACGTGACATCACACTTGGAAAAATCTGAACTCTCTCTAGTCCTTCCACGGGAAACAAAGGATTCAGCCAAACCTAACAGCAAGCTACAAGTAGTGGAGATCAGATTTCACAGAAGTTTCAAAGCGGTGCTGGATTAAATGCTGGGCAAAGTCATTCAGATCCTCTGAAAGCAAGCACAACAATGGTTAGCGCTGTCAACAAGCATAAAGAGGGGATCCAAACTAACATACAAAGTCACACAAAGAGCAACAGAGTCAGCAGAAGGCTGGGAACTCATGGGTTCTGTGAGATAAAATGACATTTTTTCCCCCCATGGAGTCTGGTGGCTTTAATACCAGTAAAGACATGATAGTATTCTAAATATAGCGCACAGGTGGGCCTTCCTTCAGGAGACTGGAGGTAATATGCTGACTAGGAAGTACCTCATACTCACACATCCCCACTTCAAGGAAACTGAACTATCCTTTTAAGACTTCACAGCCTGACTGAGGAATTAAATGTTTTTATTCAATAACCCTGACCAAAATATTGGTTTTACAGGCACCGTTTCAATGTCAAGTTCCTGCTTGTTTGGTTTGGTTTTCTTTCAAATAATCCTTTTGTGGCAAGAGAAATATAAATATATATTTTTTTTTTGCATTTGCATTTCAAGTCATCCGGTACAAATAAGAGCAGTTTCTAGTGTCTGAGCGTCTCTGCGTGCAAAAATCAATCTGCACACCTCCACCGCTGCACGTAGCAAGAAGGGAAGCACAAGCAGCAGAATAGGGATTGCGTTTGAATCTGAGAGCGGTGGTTTTCTGCAACTTCTATCCTCCGCGACGGCGGCTGACGACTGCTGTCAAGAGACTTGAACCGAAGAGACAAAAGCCGGGTTTTTGGATTCTGCAGAATTTCCAAAAAAAAGACGTTTGTTTGTGGTCAAACATGATTTAAAAATAAATAAAAAATAAAAAAAACACGCAAATGTGCCCTTTAGCCTCTGCACAGCACCACCAGCGACTTGGACTTAGTAATTGAAATGAAGTGGCAGACAGAATGAGTCATAGTCTGTCAATTAGATAAATTGTCAAAGCATTTGCTCAGTGGGCTCCAGGTCCACACTTATTATCAAATCACCTCAGGTTGGCAAAGTGTCATTTTCTACACAAATCATCCTGACATAGTGGATAATTGAGGTAACTAGTATTAGTATTCATACAGCCACCCTGCTATAAGACTATAGCACATATTAACACCTACAGTGTGCGGATAATTACTGACAGGCCCTTCAGAGGAGATTCAGCGCACACCGACGCCATGGACTCCAACGCCTATCAGTCCATCTGTCTGTCTGAGCGCCCGCCTGCCCGTCGGTCTGGTTACAAAACACTGCGGCGCATAAAACTGTAGGGTCAACAGTATCCCGAGGAAGACAAGGACATAGATTATGACAGAGATTTGGCGACAGCTGCCCTCTTGGATTAGCAAAAATAGTCGGGACGGGTGGGGGAGAGGGGGGGGAAATAGACTCGTGGCCCATTATCCGACAAACAGCGAGCTACTATTTTTCAGACGAGCGCCGCTTCTTTACACATTCTCCCCGTTATTTTTAGCCTGGTGGAATCTGAGTCAGCAGCGGCTTTCTCGCACAAAACTTAACGCTGGATCTCTTGGATGCAGCCAACGAGTGCTGAGCTATAAAAAAATCTTGTGGACAGAAAAGGGTGCAAACAAGCTTTCAGATCACATGACGGTAGTGAGTAGTGCTTTCTGTGTGCTTGTATTATGTGTTAAAACGTGGTGTGTGCATATATGCATTATACATACACCATGTTTTTACAGATAATACAAATGTGTTGTTCTATAATGAATGTATAAGGATGGAAGTATGCAAAGTCTCTCTATGTTTGCATCCAGGCTCATATGTCATTTGCGCACCGCTGCCTTAAAACCCTCTTCCTCCTCTGCTGGATAAAACCGTCAGCTCCATCCACTTTCTTTATTCCATATCATATTAATTTCGGCAAGGCCTGCAAATCCACTCTGCCATTGCATAATTCATGGAGCCCCTCCAACAAAATTACCTTTCATGTGGGCAGCGCGCCGAACGAAAGAAAATCCTTCGGAAACCCGGCTAAGCCCAAATGGCTTATACCTGATGGTGGTGCACAGCTGTGCTCAGGTGCTCGCAGAATAAGGTCAGGAGTGAATAGTGGGCTATTTGGTGTCGCAGGCTGCTGGAGAGGAGGTGACACGCAAAAGGGTTTTGACAAAAAAAAAAATGAAAAAAAGTCTTTGCTGGGCTATCCTATGCACCTTTTCTGAGGAGCTTCATTCTTGTAAGCTGCTTCCCTTTTGCACCAAAACAACAGAACTATACAGAGGTGTCAAAAGTATTCACATTCTGTACTTAAGTAAAAGTATGGATACTTGTGTAAAAAAATACTCTCGTAAAAGTAAAAGTACTGATTCAACTCCTTTACTCAAGTAAAAGTAAGAAAGTACAGGCTCTGAAATGTACTTAAGTAAAAAGTAAAGATTTTTGCCAGATTTTTCCATTAACAATTCATCCGTTGATAATTTTGCAAAATGAAAAAGTTCTAGCAGAATAATCTAGACTTAACGTGACCAGATGTCCTGCATGAGCATCTGGATCATTTTTAATAATAAACTGAGGGTTATTGGTTTGTTATTTTTAAACCGCTAGCTAGTGTTAGCTATACTATCAAAACGGTGTGTTCCCATAGCATTGCTAACGTTGTAAACTAGCTTCCAAAAAATCCTCAAAAAGCTAATGATAGCAACAGAAACCACACCATACCTGAGTTTGTTTGTTTTTTCACATTAGACCAGTAGCTAGTTCTCAAATAGTGGGGTCAGGTGGACTTTCAGTTAGTGTCTTTATTGATGCTTGAACGACAAACAAGCTTCCAGTCACTAGGTGGCAGCAGAGCTCAAACTGATCAACAGGCTGCCTGTTCAAAACAGTAGAAGAAGAACACAGGACGTACATCAACTTTCTGTCTCTAGTCTGATGCTCTAATCATGTCCGATCATGTCACGTCTTTTACGTCTTGTCATCCGCAGAGGTTAAATGAACTTTCCACATCAAAGTATTATTATTAACTTTAAAGCATGACTGAAATAAAAGTGGTAAATGAGCAAGTGACAGTCAAACTTATGTTGTATTAATACACCATGTATTGTCTATTTTAAATGACGTTTTTAATCACGGCTGCGCTATCCGTGATGGCATGCAGAAATACAGTGCTTAACGTCAACTCTGCCAGAAAAGCACAGAGTTACAAGTTTCTTTCTTCAACCTTTCCAGTTTAGTCTCAACAAACACAAGTTTGACAGGTTTAAGTACTTTTATACTGAGCCACGTTTGGTCACCAGCGCGCCAAATACGCAGTCGGTGGACATGTCCAACTGTGTGATATGATTTGAAGGTATTACCTATGAATAGCATGCTACTTTGGGCCACATTTCATTTAATGCTGGGAGCTGTTTAAAGTGAATGGCTGAGGAGTTTTTATACACCCCTAATTCTGGCAGCCTCCACATTTTAGGGCTATATACTATGGCAGAACCAAATTAGTCTCCTCTTGGTCTACTCTCCATGTAGCTCAGCTAATTTCTACTTGTGTGACTTGCGTCTGAAAAGAAAGCAACAAATTCTTAAAGGTAAATAAGGAAACAATTTCTTTAACTGGCGCAGTCCAAAATACTTCAAAACTAAAACTGTGGTATTGATTAGATTCAGGCACTAAACAAAAAGAAACCTTGGTTGGGTTTGGGGATCGCCCATGGTTTGTGTTAAAATGCTATTTAAAGTTAAGAAACGTTGTTGTCCTTGTAACAGAGTGGCGACCCGAACCAGTGACCCTCTAGAGAAGTGGTAATGGACGGAGTGAATAAACATTGTGCCATTAAACACTCTGAGCTTAATAAAAAAACAATCCAATTTAAAGTTAAGTGTGTTTGGTTTGATTTGATTTGACTGAACCGATGTGACTATATGTGTAAACCAACAACTGTCCATCATGATTTACCAGTTTGGCCCCAACTAAAACAAATCACTGAGAAGCTAGAAAGCACAATTTAAAAGGACTGTTTACTTGACGTCTATGCATTTTAATGTCAGAGTTTAAATGATAAGACCTAAAACTCTGCATTTAAACCAGGGTAAATCATAGTTTTTGAAATTTTGAAGTCATTTTCTACTTAACTCTCTTGTGCAGCCAAACACGATGGTCGTTGTGGGATGCAGATAAAGGGCGTTGAAAGGGCGGTGGGTACATCTACGTTCATTTGCAGGTTTTTCAAACGGAAACGTCTGCTCTGTCATTGGCAAATGGGAGCAATATTGATTAGAACGCTAATGCCCTTCCATCTCAACACTCATGCAGTTTGCTGACATGGAGAGAGAAGGACGTGTTAGGCTGGGAAGCAAATTTAACAGGAATGCAGTCAGGAGAAGCGTTTGTCGGACACACTAGTACAAGCTGATGCATACTCGTTGCCTTCTATGAGTGTGGCTATGTTTAAACGCGTACAAAGGAAAATGTATGTAACTGGATAGTCCTACAACCAATCACAGCCATTCACCGAGACACTGCGTGGATGACACTGTTACTGTTCTGTCAACAATTTCATCGGGCTGGCAGATTATCGGTTCCCAACGTAGTGACTCCAGACCTGCTTTCTGTTGCAAAAGCTTTGTAGGTGGTGGAAGTCAGGCTAGCTTCCAGGCTATCCTAGCCTTTCAATGCATGGGAAAGCATTAACTCAGGCAATCCATCCGGAGGGCTGCATCACACACGAGAACTGGTGTTGTACACCTTAGTGTGAGCTAGCTAAGGCTAAAAAGCTAAATATGTACACAGCAGTCAGCCACAACATTAAAACCACTGACAATTCAATGTTCTGCTAGGAAATTTCTGGACCTGGCATTCATTCATGTGGATGTTACTTAGACATGGAGTACCCACCTAGACCAGACCAGGCACCCCCACCCCATAGCAATGGCAGCAGTCAACCCCATCAGGATGCAGCCTGGGAACACCTAAAAAAAACATGAAGAACCTCAACTCAACCCATAGGACCCATAGGCCCCCACTAACAACAATCTGTTACCAGACACCACAGGACACCCTCAGAAGGTCCATGTCCATTCTCTGATGACTCACAACTGAGACACAAGCCAGGCCTACACAATAACAGGCATATATGTGAGTGTTCATATAGTCTTATGGTACAGATAAGTAAGACAAACGTATAGAGGGAGTATGAAGGCTTAGCTAGGTCAAATGTCTTAAGCATGACATAAAAATGCACAAACAACTTGATATCAGCTGAAAACCATATTGTTGTTTGGATCCCTTTTGAATGTGGGACTATTTCAAGCATACACATTTAACCAACCAGTGACCAACAACAACCAAATGTCTTATTAGCAGGAAATACCAGCAGTCAGCCTTTTACTACACAGCCTCTAAACTGATTCTGGAGACAATTACACTCCTCCTTCACTTCCTCCTATTTTGCACTTTGCTTTATGTCTCTCATTCTTTACATCCCTCTCCCCTGGCGTCAGCTATTTCCGCACAACATCCGATTTGGGCCAAAACGTTTCCTGCCAAATAACCAATCCCAAAGTGCTGTCCGCTGGATTAATACCAGAGCTCGCTAATTTATAACCGCTCCATTGTGGCATCCGCGTGCTGACAGGCCGGGTCCTCTCCGCGTCGGCCTCGCTCAGCGTCTAATCGCGATGCCCTTCTCACAAGGCACTTTATTTTTCCACCTTTTCACTGGAAAACAATAAATAAGAAATAAAAAATAAGAATTCACCACAGCGCCTTCTGAGACCAAGATAAGAAAACACCTTTTTTTCTTCCCTTCTCATAGAAGTCTGTCTTAGCAACACATATCTTTGGTTTACTTGTTTCTGTAATAAGACATGAGGGACGATGACTTATTCTTTGAGCAGCGGTTGGATGAAATCTAATAAATCTCTTCAAGTCCCATCAGAATGCAGGTCGTCTACAAAAATGATTTTATCTCACGGGGCAGCCACATCCAAAGTTAAATTAGGGAATATGACAGTTGCTTGAGGAGGAAAATGGGAGGAATTTGCATTCTGCTTCATTGCCATTCCCACCACTCTCTTAACAAGGAGAGCTAAGTGATTCAGTATTAATGAAAGGCGTCTAAACGGAACCGAGATGAACCGATGCTGCAGTTTTCTTATGACAGGGTGCAAGATCGGGTGAAGTGGTGCTAAAACGGCGACTGTATAAAATAAAAACCTGTTGGTCTGGATCATTTATTCAGAAGATCCTGTGAAGAAAAGAAAGCACAATGCCAATGCTATTAGTATATACTGCACTTGAGACTCTGTCCCTTACATATGGGCAGCCCAGATATGATGCTAAACCCATTTGCTGTGCAGTATTTTTTATTTATTTTTTTGCTCCACACTGTGTTTGCTGGCTTCAAAGACTTGCACGTATTGTGCAGTCGCTTTCGGTTGTTTTGTACCCTACAACTAAAAAGCTGGAGTAAATCTTACGGAAATGTTCTGCAGGACATAAAACGGGAAGATAAACACTTCACAAGCGCAGGAATGGCAACACATGTAAGCGACACATACAAGACATATAATGTCTGGGGGAAAAAAAATAGAAAGTAGTCCTAGAAACCAGTGTTATTGTCAATACACGTCCCTGGTGGGTGATAGAAATAACTTCAAAGCCATTTTTGACATGAGTATATCTTAAGGAGGCCACTGCCTTGTTACCCTTGCACGCCATCTGAGACTGTGAGACGCTGCATATGTAGAACAGTAACAGGGCCACGGCCGTGGTGATTATGCTCCGAAAAAAGCTTTGGGTTATAAATTAAAGATGCAAATACAAACACAGCCAGCTGGCCAAAAGTGATCACGGCACGCTGGTGAACAAGACCCCGAGCAGCTGCCCTCTCCTCCCGACACCCAACGCAAGGGAGGAACCGGAAGCGTATCGGAGCGACGGAAAACAGGAAGGTCACATGCCGCAGCGTCACATGGCGTCAGAGCCTGTTGCAGAGTGCCTGTGTAATGTTAGATGACAAAAGCAGCTTAGTGATATTAAAACCTTGAGTGTATGACGGCGGCAGATTTTTTTATTTATTTTTTTCTCTCCAGTGTTAAAAAAACACCGCGGAGGGAGTCACGATTAAGACCACGCGAAACAACAATCTTTCTTCTAACAAGCTGCAACGAGAGCGTTCCAGATTCGCCGCGGATGACTCAGGCTGCCACCAAGTGTTTTCTTTTACCTCGCCGCCGCCCACGCGAGCCACTTAGGAAAGAGAGAGGTCCAACATGTGTGCAAATGAATCATGTCACACCGACATCTGTCTATAAACCAGAGATTTGACATTTCTACCTGTGCCGAGCGGATGTTAACGGCATCTTTTAGTGCTACGCTAAGAAGGGAAAGGTTTACATGAGTGCTGTCGACGAAACTATGTGTGTAAAGTGACCTGTTGATTGGGACCCAACATTATACAATGTGTGCATAGTGTAAATACTACACTATTGGATGATTGGTGTGGGAAATATTAAAGGTTTTGCCAGTAGAAAAACAACATGTAGTGATTTATTAAGATGTGACAGGCTGTAATAGAGGCAGTGGCAGTTTCATCACGAGAGTTTAAGCCAATGGATATTGCCACTAGAAATAGATAACAGCTGAAGGCTGGTATGCTCGGTGTACGTACATGCCCCTGTCTTTGAGTTTAGTTTGCGTTACTGGCTCTTGCATTGCATAAATGCCTCTTCCTGCTTTATAGAAGCTTTATTTAACAATTTAACACATGACGTCTAATGCAGAGATCGTAACGCTAAGAAGCTCCAATCACACGCGTTTAAATTTTAACTATGTCAACAAGCTCTTCGACACCAACTCACCAACAATCTAGCAGGTCACGCTTTCTAATGTTGACGCTCATGTACAGTAATGAAGTCATGATGGCCCTTTAGACTTGTTTTGGGGGGATAGCACTTCCACCCCCTCTTGAAAAGCGTAAAGCTGTGCACCAAATGTGATGACTGCTTCAATTTAGCGGCGCCGTGGCACGCACCTGCAGGCAGGAGCACTTTCTCGCCCTTTCTCTCTTCCTCTCGCACACACACCTTATGCAAACAATATTGCTGCCCGTGTAGAAAGCGGCTTCTTTTGTTCAAATTACAAAGAGACGGGGGGGGGGGGGGTAAAAAAAAGACTCCCACTCACAACCCAGCTCTTCCAATAAACAATCTCAGAGGCTTGTGTGAGTACTACTTTTGCCTCTTAGTGTTCTCTTCCCTTCTGCTTCCCCTGAAACTGCAAGAAAAGAAAACACTTCAATATCACGTCTGCGTCACTTTTAAAATGCAGAAAATATCTTTTGTGGAGATGATTGATTTTATAGGGTAGATAACACGGAGGCTCCATGGATGGATTTGAACTTTCACTATGAAATACAAGCTGTTACAGTGACAGTCACACCAGTACCTTCCTGTAGCTGTCACCCAGTATCATTGAGACAGTGCCCCTGACCTGATCAGGGGAACTCCAGCTCCTCAATCGTTCTGTGTTCCTGTTCCTGTTAAGTTCTCGTCGTGCGGCTCAGACGGCTCTAGGACTATGCTCAAGTCGGACAAACCAGGCTCTCTTATTCTCAGCCGAGAGGTTATTTGACACAAGGTCTAGCAACAAGAGCAATGAGACGAGCCAGAAATGAGATGCCATCTCTGCAATAACAACAAAGGAGCGACTGGTTAAAGAACGGAGGATTCCAATACTGGAGCACGGCACAGCAGGTGTCTACTCGGCATCTGATCTACGATTCTCCCCGGCCTGGCTTACAACAACACCATTCCACTGACTGGTGACTGTGGGTATACTGTGCACATGTGGTGAAGCACAGATTAGTTCAACTTGTGACTTCAAACGTGACTCCAGCGACGGTTCGTAGTCAGGTTTTTTTGGCGCAGCCGGCCAAGTTCGCTATCTCGCACAGATCAAACATCCATGAGAGAGAAGACTCAAAGCTCCCGTTTCGCAAAACAAGCTCCTTTGTTCTGACCTATCACATGCTGATGCTGATAAGGAAAAAACGAAGCACAGATCCTTCCTGGCGTGCAAAACCGAGCATGCAAACACATGCACTTGTTCCTTACTCAAGTATATCGAGTTAGAATCAAATTAATATTACCTTTTGAGTGCATCTGAATATATGTTCTTGCTTATTTAATGCTGCACAACAGCCTCCACTCTACTCCTCTCCAAAGTCCTTCCACCTATTCTACCCATTGATATCGTAATTTTGACTGCAACTATTAAATTTCACCATTAATCGGGTTCTCGACTGATAGTTCAGTGCATTTTATGAGACTGGTTTATGATATCCAGATTTTTATGAGCGTGATCTGACTAACCCTGGTACAGGAACAATAATAACAAAGCAGTGATTTAACTACACCAGCGGCTTCAGCTCTGAATGCTAGGCCTTCAGCAACAGAACAAGGACGCTGAATATATTGTAATGGAAGATAAATGCACTGTGATGAAAGCTATGAGACACGTATACACAAGAGGCACTTTGCTCAAGGTTCTCCAAAAATAATATATCCGTCTTCCAAACGAAACCAAAACAATGAATCCATCGTTTAACACGAATATTATACGACTGCTATTTTTTCTGCTGTTTAATGAGCCATCTTCCACTTTCTTATTGGACCTTTCATGGGACCATCAGCTTAGATAAAGTAAAACTCCCCATTATAAAAGACTTTTGGGGACGTCTGCTCTGCAGACCATGTTGGCCCATGAGAAAAGTTTGTCAGTTGTGCTACTGAGCGCTATAAATAAACGTGACTTGACCTGATGCGACACTTGACAGGCAATAGCCAACAGTGCAGTTCTGTGATACTGCGCTGCATAACTCTGATTAGCATCGGTACAACCTTATTCGACGGATGCCTTTCAAAGTGACAAGTCTGTCTTGGGGAAAACGACTCAATTGCAACTTCCAGTGCATTGAATCCAAAAGAGGCACAGAGGGATAGAAAAACAACTGCTACAGCCGTGATTAACATTAGTTAACTTAAGCGTTACAAAAAAATATTCATTGATTATAAAAGTAGCCGTCAGAGTAAAACAGACGAGGAATGCTGACTGACATTAGCAATATAATGCATGAATAATCAGGGTTCCCCATTCAGTGTTAACACAATGGCGGCCCACCAAGGTCTAACTTACTCCACCATGGTCTCATTACGAATCAGAAATATTTTTTTGCACGTTTCAAGCAACGTTGTGCTCACGTCATTTTTCCTATTGCTCCTGAAAGCATGTCTCCGTCCCTCCCCTCCCCCTCCCCCCAAACACACCGGCGGCTCATCCACTCTGTAATTCCACTTACGGAGAAAACGGAACTAACGTAGCATGCAAAGCTATTTGTGCTGTCACTAATAAAATTTTAAGTTAAAGCGACTATTTAAAACCTGACGTTAGAGCTCTTGACTTTTTAGACCAAGGAAGATTTACAGCTTATTTAGAGAGTTGCTCAAAAAGTTAGATTGAAATTTTTTAAATACGTTTTATTCGCCGATACTTTATGTAATCTTACATACATTTGTCCATAGAATGCCACATTTCAAAAGCTTATGTTTAGTATTAATGTGCTGCTATTTGTTGTTAAATCCCCTATTCATGTTATTACGGTAATTTAAAGACAGGCTGCTAGAGAAGGCATGATCTTATTTGATGTGCTGTGTACTGTACAAATAGTTTTTAATAGTTGGGAAAGCATCATAATTAGGGTATTTTAAGATGTAGAACTCCCCTCCCCCACCCAGGTCCAGGGTCCCAGGAAATTTTATGGGAAACACTGAATAATTATGATCCCTTTACTCATCGTGGTGAGACCACAGAGTTAGCACAGCTCAGAAGTCATATAAAGGAGAGAATCGTCTGCAAAGAAACTGAGACTGCCTGAACATTTGCTAAAAAAAACAAGTAACAATCTATTGCTCTGGCTCAACATACGTACATTTGGGCAGCTACGTAACTTTCCAACAGACTGCCAAAATCCCAAGAAAGCTTGCCAACAGCAACCGTTACAAAACACCTAGCTAGCTTTTTCCAGAAAAAACACTTACAAGAGACCGTCTTCCCAACACAGAAAGAAATACACTCCAAGTCGTGAATGCTGAACATCAAGTCAAGATGTGAATTAAAGATTACCGGAGCTTCTGCTGGTGTGGCAGACACTGTTTTGTAGCCATGAACATAGCTCCTCACATCAATGAAATAATAAAATGGACACTGCATGGTCTTACGTTATTTAGGCAAAATAAAGAATTGGCACTGCTGGCTGTTTAATTGCACCCACTTCTTCTTTATATAAGAGCTGTGGATGAAAGTGTTTCCCAGTTTTATGGAAACTCTTCAAATTGTTGCTGAATTTGTTTGGAGACTTGGCGATGGGATAACGAGCTGTACTGTTCTTGTGCCTAATAAGCTTTCAAACCCAAGGGTGCCTTACTCAAACTGCCGTGCTATTTTCAGTCTGAACTCCCACTACTAGATACCAGATAGTAAATGGTGTTTCTTTGATTCCATCTTTCAGTCACTTGAATGTGATTAGTGGTAAAGTTTTTCAAAAGTGCCGCTTGATAACGATGGGGAAATGTCCCTGATTGAGGGTGAGTGAAGCACACTGAGCCATGCAGATATTATTCCAGGCCAAGATTTCATCCTCGCATGGACGACTGATGGCTATCGACAGGGGCAAACCAGCTGAACTCTGGGGCCAGCCATCTGAATCGCGCCGAAAAGGTCACCGGTTTGATACATAAACACCAACGGGACGCTCTCAGCTGGAGACGGAGCGCCTGGGGGTTTGCAGTGCCGGCTGCTGATGTGCACTTGAAGTGAAGCATTTAACCCGCGGGTGCCGAGCCAGAGCTGACCCTGCCCTGAGACGTCCATGTGGACATGAATATATTTAGCCCATTTACATTTCTGAATACTACTGTGAGCTCAAATGTAATATTGATGAAATCCAGATGAAAATGAACCCCTCAAGTTTATGCAAAGATCCTTCCGCTGGCAGACTGAACAGTAAATGCTGCACGCACTTTGCATCAAATCCCAGGAGAATACAAGTATGTACCATATGCGCCATAATCTCGGATGAGCTGCCTGTTCGGAACGTTAATGCATAACACTTATTCTGCTATTAATGATGTACAGTGCAATCTTTATTTAACCAGGACGCCTGACTCATAAAACATCTATTTGCTCTGACAGCTTTGGCGTGCCGTTTTTATAAAGATGGGAAGGACAAACTCCCCTCTGGGAGCTGCCCAGTGCAACCACAGCCTTGCAACGAGCAGCTCCACTGAAGTGGCTCAAGGCTTGTGCATCATTCTTAAGAATCCCTTGTTTACTACTCCCTCTGTCCAATCCAGATTCCCCCCGCCAGTCTGAGCTTCCTTCAGGGTAAGCCTCCGTTGTTACCAAGAACACCTGGAAGGGACGTTGTGATCTTTGCCCTTTAACGTCTGATGTATAAGTCTAAATTAATACGGTGAATTACAACGGGAGGGAATGGCAATTACAATCAGTCAGAGGCAAACATAAGGAGACGTAATGTATGCATACCCCCGCGTACACAGTCGCACAGGTCTACACGGGAGCGGTAAATGGGAGGAAAGCCCGCGGGGAGCCTGTTGAAGCAAATTAGCTTTATACGCAAGTCTATCAACAGTCAGCACTAATACGCGCCAGTACAATTGGATCATTGGCGCAATTATCTCCGCCACTGTCAGCTGTGCTTTGTGTTCAGAGCAGTCACAATACTCGCAGCTGAAAGGCCGTGCGTCTCAATTAAGACGTTCGGAAAACACGTGAGGCAACATAACCGGCGGCGCCATTCATCACGCAACTGTTCACCATTCCCGGCGACTATGACCTTCATCTTCCCACCGAACGTTCATAAAATGAGGCTGAGATTTATTACGGCTCATACCATTTCAGATTTATTTCTAACTCCTTTCTGCTTAAGGTTAAAAAAAAAAAATGAAGGTGGTAAGAAAGGAACAAAAATAATTGCAGCATTAGACAAATACCTGCTCTTGTGTCATTTCGAGGATAATTGTGTCACTGCGTATTTTTCTGATGGAACGGCGAAGGAAGACGCATCAACCGAAATTACATTAATGGTAGACGGTTCTTATAAACCAGCCAAAGACTTTACATTAACAGTGGAATATAAAAGACTCGAAAGTGGATCGTGTTTGGAGTGCACCATTTAGTGGAATCAACAGTAAAGCACGGTACTGCAATGGCCATTAGGACCATTTAATAATAAATGGCAATGGGGCCAAATTAAACAGCCCAAGGGCCGTAGTTTGCCCACCACTGTTTTAGAATACAAAAAAACGAAGGAAATGCCAAAATAACAACATGCAATGAAGTGCCTGATATCTCAATTCACTGCTCACTACTGGGTGTTCATTAAAAATGGAACAGTGAGCCTTGAGTCTATAGCTTGGCTGGGGCTCCATGAGCGTGCTGGCACCATTACAATGCAGGATAATGTCCGTATTTAAATTGTTGTCATCGACTGTTGGAAAGGTCAAGAGATTGCCAGTGCCAGTTACTAGCTTGGTCTGTACTGTTTTTTTACATTAACGGTGCAGCTTTGCCGCCATTGGAAGCAACTTTGGATTAACCGCCCTGGGACATTTCAGCATGTAGAGGGAGAAGGACCAAAAGTCGAAACACCAAATCTATAATTAGTGCACATCAAGACCTATTCTTTCTCTTCCTATCCACAGAAACCACGCCGCCAAAACCATCACGTCCATTTCCCTCTTCCCGCTTCTAAACTTGTTGGCAGTCGTGAGTAATGGATGTTTTTCGGGTTTGCCTGAGTAATTCCTCTCATGCGAGACTTCATTTCATTCCGTCCCGTGGGTGATATGAGTACCGGCTAACCTGCTGTGCCTCCGCATGGTTCCCACTGATGAGAAGGTCCCGGCCAATCGATTTTTACCAGCTTTCACTCAGAGGCTCTTAGCGGCGGAGGCACCCTGGCATCGCCACCATTACCGAACGTTTCAGACGCACAAAAACTCAAACATTTGGCAGGCGACCGTTAAACTGAAGATAAATTTGGTCCCTTTTCTAGTTTGCTGTGATTTGTGGATGGTTTAAACGAAAAAAACAAGACCGCAACACCACAAAAAACTTCATTACCGAAAGACAAAAGACAGATCAGTTGCAGCACCAGAGTGTGTTTCGACAGACGACATCATGTCTTTGTTGTGACAGTGAATTGATTACGACTCGCGATGAGACCAAAGTTTAAGAAAAGTCTGCCAAAGCAAAACTTTGAGATGAAGAAACGGATAATAAACTTTTTTCCCCAGACTATTTTTGCTAATTTAAGAAGGCGGCTGCTGCCAAATCTCTTATCATGATGCTGTATTTCAGGACACCCACTGGAATTTGTTAACCCCAAAGGTTCCAGGTTTTTTTTTGTTTTTTTAATTTCCCTCTTTTCATGCAGTCCGCCGTATCTCTCCGACATCACCGCCAGTCTGCGCGGACCGTTATTTTTTAACAAAAATATCTCTTTCACCACCGATTTCTCGCCTTATCTGCGAATCCCTCGTCAGCCAGAGCTCGGTTTAATTTAATTCTCATTTCTCATGTGAGTGCAATTAGCTGTAATTAATTAGATGATGGGATAGAAAAATCAACAGTGGTTTGCCTCCTGAGGATCAAACTAAAGGTCAAAGGATTAAAGAATGTTCCCTTACACTCATTAGAAGCTATTCATCAAGAAGGTCTTACCTACATTTACTGACAGTAATTTATGAAATCATAATGGCGGCTCCATTCTACTGTTTCATTCCGCATGCTCTGCTGTCTGCAAGAAAGCCTCACTACTTGTATAACACGTCCTTGATTCCCAGGTTCGTGTGTACTGCTCTCCTTTCTGTATGCCGACACGCACTCCCACTCCTTATCTCGACTCTCAAACCACCAACTGCAACCGAGTTGGGGGTATGGCGGAGGGGAGGGGAGGGGGGCGCCTTCAGTTCCACATTAGCACATTGTCCTCCTTTGATGTCTTCCCTTCAGCCTGCCCCCAATTGAGGAAATTTGCTACGTTGAAAAAGAAGCAGTGAGCGTTCTCAGTTCTCTGGCAGCTCAGGTTCACGACGGACAACAAGTCGAGGGGAAATCGATCGGTCGATAAACTTCAAAAATCTCAAATTAAGCTGAATGTGTTTTGGGCCCTTCTGTTTCTTTCGCCAGCTGCTGTGGTTTCACGCTGCAGCACTGTAAATTAAAAGATAATGAAAGCAGAAAGTGTTGCAATTTCGAATGTAATTTTTTTAAAGCTGCCCCACGGGGGTTTCTTCTAAATAAACAAAAGTTGTGTTTACATTCGGAGTTAACTCGCCAACAAGCATCTGGAGTGTCCTTCATGCCTGACAAACATACGGAAAGCATTTAATTCCTTTTAAAAGTTGCTTTTAGCACAGTCTATTACATAATGCCTCGTGCTTGCAGTCTTTTCTTTCACTTTTTATACGGATGCATTGCTGAATCAACTAAATTCTCGGAACTATGCAGCGCTAAGGTCTTCCTTTTCTGTACGTCAAAATGTTTTCTATACCACGCAACTCTACACAACAGGAAATTAAATTCAGAATTCTCTGCAGCCTCCTCCTATTACTCACTCGCTTTTGAAACTGCAAACCTCAAAAGAGCGCAAAAGTGAGGAAAAGGCAAGCCAGGACACGGAGCGACAGATAGAGTCACAGAAATACGGAGGAACCGTAAAAGGCCGGGGAAAATATATGTTGGAAGAGCGGGAAGAAAACTGCAGCCTCACTCTGGGGACACTCTGGAGTCTCTTTGAACACAAGCCAACAGGAGTCCGTGCCGTAATTCCTTTTAGAAGTGAAGCGGAGATTCCGTTTCACCTTTCTGGTCTTGTCCTTGCGCACTCGTTTTTTTTTTAAATGTTCCTTAAAAGCCTCCCTCTCTCCCCCCCTCCGCACCCCCAGAAGCAGCGTGATCTCCTAAAGCACCATTTAACTTGGATTAATTGTACCAGTGTCTCAGCCGTGTCATAGGGGACTTGCTGTGCCACACCGAAGCTTTTAAAACCACTGCAATGATAAACTCGAGGCATCTTTTTTTTTTGATGCCTGTACAAAATGACTCACTGTTGGAATACACAAGAATGACTGCACCGACAGAAAAACATAAGCCAGATGTATCCCTGCTGTCACTGATGGAAACAAAAGTCGAATGCTTTCATGAACACATCTCTCCCGTTTATGCAAAAACTCACATATATGAGAAACAGGACGGTGGATGCAGCCTATAAATAGTTCGATACAGGGCTTTGTGTTGCACCGTCGCCTTTTGATTCGACGCTGGCTGAGGTAGACGTTTGATGCAAGCCTGCGTCCTCGCAAATTAGGACGCGCATTTGCAGGAATGGATGTGTCATTACGGCGCGGCGCCTCCGTTTGATTTGATCGGATCTAATTGGACGTGAAGTGCGTTTCCGGACGGAGACTGGTGCAGGATGACGCCTCACTCCGTGAGGAAACGTGAGGACGAATGAACGGCCTCTTCTAAAAATAACATGAGGAGAATCACTACACTGATGGATCAATGAAGTGGCCCACAGACCATCTCAACGACCATCTATATCTATACGTGTCAGCATCTTGAGCCTTACTTCCAGCATGGTCTGATGTTATCCTTTCCACCAAGGGCCGACCCTGATTATTGAAGAGGGCCATCTCCTCAGCAGGGGTGTGCGTGAGTAGGAGGGCCCCCCTCCTGTTTTCTTCATTTCATTTTATTTTCCTGTTGCTTGCTTCAAGCTAAGCCGGAGCCTTTTCATTGTGCTTGTGTATAGTGATATTTTCCTAAGCAGGCTGGCCGTCTGAAGGACTAAATCCTCGTGCTTGCTGTACTTTTTTTTATCTCTACAAAGTCGTTTGACGCTACAGTTGTTAGGCTACAACAAATCGGTAGAAACGTAACAGTAGATCAAAGTGACGCATTTATTTGATGTACACTTTTAATTATAGTCAGGCGTACTTGTGCTCTAATTATAGAGCAGTGACATGCTGCAGTCCTTCGCCCGATGCATTTGGCAGTTTCGAGCTTGGTGCCATGGTGCCCAGATAGAAGCTAAAGTGCTAAACGCTCACGGCTGGACTTGATCATGATGACTGCTTTGCAGGACACGATAACCTAACTTGGTGCAGCAGGACGTTGGACTACAGCAACTTCTCATCAACCAAGGAGACCGGCTTCCTTTTCTATTTTGCAAAATCAACCTAAGCCACCGCTGCTTCTTTCAAAGGGGAACTGAAAACAAAAACACTACAACGGAACATAAAACCCCACGAGATGTACTGAAAAACCAGACCCCATGTTTTACAGGAACATCTATCATGCGTGATGTTTGACTTTGCTCCTTCTTCACACCCTTCATTAAGAGAGTCATCAGCTTTTTTCTCAGCTTATTTATTTTTTCCTGCAGCCAGTATCGCAGCAACCTCCCCGGAGGTTCAGTGACGGCCGAAGAAGAATGTCATTGATTAGAGATTGATTATCTATTGTGCCCTTATGCAAATACACTTGTCAGAGACCGAGGTTTAATCGAGCTGGATTTTTCCTCCAGCTTCTAGACGGTCAGCTTATAAAGCGCCAGTTGTTCCCTTTTTCACCGCGACGTCCCGGGAAACAATCAGGCTAAAGTTAATCTCGGTAATAACTTGTTCCTCCACATTGTACTTTCCTCATTTGTTCCCTTTCTTTCCTTTATTACTTTGTTCCCGACGCTTCGATTCGGTATCACAAGTCAACACGACTACAAGCGAGTCATTCTGCCCAAGGATTACCAACGTAAGCCGTCACGCTCTGCCGCGCCACAGATGTGCCTCTGCTTTGCTAAACCTTTTATAATTGCGTTTTTTATTTATGGAATTCCCAACAATTACTGAGCAGTAAATGGATCACGGGCAAAGCTTAGTGTACATGTTTTTTTGTTGTTTTTTTAAATGCTCAATTGTCCGTCGTCTCTGCTTGTGTGATTTACTGTGGGGGAGAAATTAAGCGTACCTTGGCAAAGTGCCTTCAATATGCTGAGAGAAGTGCAAAAACAAAGCCTAAGACCTGGTGTTCTTCACAGAGCTGATTAGCGAGCCAGAAAAATGGACATCATCGCTGTGATGCATTTGATTTGACAGGAGCCTAAACACCACTTTAAACAGTGATCCACAGCCAGAGCTTCCCTCCTTTCAGTGCTTTAAGAGAAAACATCTACATGCACTTGAAGTTGCAGGGAATTGTTACAAAAAGGGAGATTAGAAACACTAGATTGGGATTTTTTTTGGTGTGTTGTTGCTTCTAAATCTGTACAACAGTTTCAAAATTCCCAAAAAATCTAAAACTTTTCACGTCACTGGAAAAACAAATCAACAAGTTCTATCGACCATATAAAAAGCAGCTTTTCCATTGACTAATTGCTACTTTCTGAATCTCACCACTGCTGTTTTACAAAGCTACACATCCACAGTTAAAGTAGTTTGAATGATTTTCCAGCTTGGGTGCTTCCTTAAGAGCAGCAATCCCATGAAATCTTCCTTCCCCTTAACCAAATTCTCGTCTGTTTTAATTGTTCAGTTTTTGTTTACGCCCACTCGTGCAGGATGAGTTCACCGCGGAATCCTCGCCGTTCCCGTGAAGTTAAAGTGCCAATTACGGGGGCTTTAAGAAAGGATCTGTACTGCCGGATCAATTAGCTTCCCAGGCTGCGGCTCGATGCAGCTTTTAGCCACTTTCAGCTTATTGTCCATACCTCACCGATCGGCCATTACAAAGAGCGAGAAAAGCTGCCCCAAGACAGACTTTGCACACGCTAATTGTTGCTCAATAGGACTAAACAATCAAGACAAACTAAGAAGAGTAGTTTTCTTAGAAACTGGGGGAACAAAGTGACTGGGTACTGGAATACGTGTTCAGACACAGCGGGTAAGTACTCCAGTACTACCATTAACCATACTAATACAACACTTTGTGTATCAAGAGGTGCAAACTGCAGCTTTAACCACTATACACCGATCAGCCACAACATTAAAACCATGGATGGGTGAAATACATAGCACTGACCGCCTTGTGACACCGTCACTCAGATGTATAGCACCCACCTAGACCTAGACCAGGACAGACACTTGTTCATTTACACTGATAAAGCATAACATTATGACCACTAACAAAGTAAACGACATTGACCATTCAGTGTTTCTGCTGGGAAACGTTTGGACCTGAAATTGAGTAACATGTGGATGTTACTGAAACATAAACCAGCCAGACCAGACCAGACCAGACCAGACCCCCCCAATGCAATGACACTCCTTGATGGCAGCAGCCATCCCCAGCAGGATGCAGCCACAAAAACAGCTTAACTCAGAAAAACATGAAGAACAGAACAAGGTGTTGACCTGGCCTCCAAATTCACCAGATCCCAAACTGATCAAGTATCTGTGGAACGAACCACAGAGGCCCCTCCCCTCAACCCATAGGACCCAAAGGCCCCCACTAACAACACCCTGTTACCAGACAATATCAGGAAAGCGGTCATAATGTTAAACCTGATCAGTGTGTGTGTGTGTGTGGATATATGGATGAAGCATCTCTCTCATGAGCGGTCCAAGTCCATTGATAGCTCTTTCTTTTACCACGAGGGCCTCGACTGGTCTCAAACGTTTCCCATGAGGTGAATTGAACAAATTTTGCTCATAATAATGTGTCACTGTCCACTCTGTTAGATAATGAACTGTGTTATTGTTCACAGTTCTGGTTCTGGAGTCGTGTGTCACTGTCTCCCGTGCTGTAACGTGCATCGTGCGTCTCTGTCCGTGATTATTATGGATCCTGGATTGGGTAACAATGAACCATGCTTAGTGAACTCCATAATGCTGCCTGTGGTTTTAGATCCTGATTTCCATGATGCTGTCCATGGTCCTGGTTCCTGGATTTTAGTTCCTGAATTCCGTGATGCTGTCCATGGTCCTGGTTCCTGATTTCCGTGATGCTGTCCATGGTCCTGGTTCCTGAATTCCATGATGCTGTCCATGGTCCTGGTTCCTGAATTCCATGATGCTGTCCATGGTCCTGGTTCCTGAATTCCATGATGCTGTCCATGGTCCTGGTTCCTGATTTCCATGATGCTGTCCATGGTCCTGGTTCCTGAATTCCATGATGCTGTCCATGGTCCTGGTTCCTGATTCCTGAATCCTGTGACACTGTCCAAAGTGCAGAAGAATTAACATCATACCATTCATGGTTCTGGGTCACAAACTGAGTAACTGTCTGCAGCAGTGAATCATTGGTGCTGGATTATGAACGTCGTTATGTTTTGTCCATGGCTGTGGATCCAGAAATGTGTAACTCACCATAGTTACTGAATCCTGATCTGAACGTCACCGTCCATGATCCTGGTTTAATTGTGTAGTAATTCCTCAGCGTTCACAGGTCTGAATTGTTCATTTAAACCGATAAAGCATAACATTATGACCACTGACAAAAGAAGTAAGCGACATTGACCATTCGATTCAATTCACATTCAGTTTCTGCTGGGAAATGTTTGGACCTGGAATTTAGTAACATGTGGATATTATTTAGACATGTAGCACCAGACCAGACCAGACCAGACCAGACCAGACCAGACCACCCATAGCAATGACTCTCCTTGATGGCAGCAGGATGCAGCCTGACACACACACACACACAAAAACAGTTTAGGAACAACTCAGAAAACATGAAGAACAGAACAAGGTGTTGACCTGGCCTCCAAATTCCTTAGATCCCAAACTGATCAAGTATCAGTGGGATGATCCACAGAGGCCCCTCCCCCTCAACCCATGGGACCCAAAGGCCCCCACTAACAACATCCTGTTAATACACACCATAGGACACCCTCAGAAGACCCATGTCCATTGTCTGATGAGTCACATCATGGAGACACAAGGGAGACATACACAATATAAAGAAGGCGTATATATACACATATACATGTGCGCATATGTATGACCCCACTGTTTTGAGTTCTTTAGTTTCTCTGTTGCCACAGAGGAAATGTTTTTTGACTACAATTAAATGAAGCATATCTCTCATTGGCAGTGGAAGTCCCTTGATGGCTCTGTCTTTCACCACGAGGGAACTGAAGCCAACCAAAGACACATTTTATTCAGAATTGATGTGTCACTGTCCACGCGGTTAGATAATGAACTGTGTTATTGTTCACAGTTCTGGTTCAGGAGTCGTGTGTCACTGTCTCTGTGGATCATGGATTGAGGAACTGTCCGTGGTACTGAATCCAGAATTGTACGTCACTGTCCCGGTCCAGGCATAGTGTGCCACTGTCCATGGTCCTGAATCAGTCATTATGTGTGTTTGTGGCTCTGGTTTAAGAATTGTGACACATTCCACTGTGCTGGAAAATAACTTTAATTGTCCATGGTCCTGTATGAGTAATTATGAACCGTTTATGGTCCTGGTTCCTGAATATCGGTTCCTGAATATTGGTTCCTGAATGCCGTGATGCTGTCCATGGTTTTAGTTCCTGAATTCCGTGACATTGTCCAAGGTGCACACGAATTTTCCAGGTCATGAGCTGTGCAGTTGTCCATAGCACTGAATCGTTGGTGCTGGATTATGAACATATCGTTGGTGCTGGATTATGAACATATCGTTGGTGCTGGATTATGAACATATCGTTGGTGCTGGATTATGAACATATCGTCAGAGACTGTGGATCCAGAAATGTTAAACGGTCCGTGGTTACTGAATCCTGATTTCAACGTCGCTGTCCGTGATTCTGTTTCAGGAATTGTGTAGGATTTCCCCAGTGTTCCCAGGTCTGAATTGTGTATTTACACTGATCAGGCATAACATTATGACCACTGACAAAAGAAGTCAACAACACAGATCATTTTAAGACAATTCAAAGTTCTGCAGGGGAAACTTTTGACATTCATTCATGTGGATGTTACTCAGACATGTAGCACCCACCTAGACCAGACCAGGCACCCCCACCCCACAGCAATGACACTCAGCCAGCAGGATGCAGCCTGACAACACACAAAACAGTTTAGGAACAACTCAAAAAAACATGAAGAACAGCACAAGGTGTTGACCTGGCCTCCAAATTCACTAGATCCCAAACTGCTGAAGCTCCTCAGACGGCCCATGTCCACGATGAGTCAGTTCTGGAAGCAGAAAGGAGATCTACACAATATTAGGAAGGTGGTTTTAATGTTATGTGGCTGATCTGTGTAAGTCACACTAGTGCAGACAACACGGCCTGCAGGTCAGCTTGATAAGCAAACATTAGCAAGGTGTTCAAGGGTGCACCGTGTTACAGTCAGATATAATGAGCAGCATTGCCTGCAGAGCTATGTCTCCATCTGTCATGGCATACAAGAATATTCTGCATATTAATAACGTAGGAACAGTAGACACATTTAGCATGCTAATGGGATGCTGATAATATTTGTCTGTGGGCTTAAGGGATCGGCTTCCCGGAAACACGAGCAGGTTTTTAAGCTGTGAAGAATCTAATCAGAGTTGCTGACGAGTCAAAGCAACAAACATATTCACGGCGGCGGCTATAAATGGCTGTGGGTTGGCCTCAGTGGGTCTAAGAAGCCGTTAGAGGACGGTATGTGGAGCCAGACTTACTCAAAAAACCACTGATGTATAAAAAGAGACATGTTAAGAAGCTTTACATCCGGTCTATAAGCTGAGCAGGACGCTGCAGGTGGCGGGAACCTTGAAGGTGGTCCTGTCTCCAGTTCCTTTTGGCTCAAGCAAGCCGGCGCCATCTTTGAGTTACAGGAGGCAGCAGAGAAGGAGGCTAAGACCAGCTGGGATGTCATGTTATTTCTCTCTAACAGCAGCAATTTAGAACCCTACATGACAAGAAAGTACAAGGGGGAAGGAAATCCTGCAGTAACACTCATCACCTGCAGAAATGGAGACAAAATTGCAGAGGTGATTATGTTCCTTGCTTGGAGATGGAGCACATCGGCATACACCTGCGGGTCCAGGTAACAGTACTGAATACTGAACACTACCAGGGCCTTGTTTCAAATGATAACCTCAGCTTTTTTTTTTTTTTTACTAATTAACATTATAATCATTCAAAGAGAATGTGCTTTCATCATTCTTCTAAGATTAAAACATCTTACTAAGAGATTAAAGCGGGGTCATTGTTAGGGCGCCTTCACAGTAGAATAGCTCTGCAAAGAAAATCAAACCCACAGTAATATAGAGAATATCTAGTGTGTTTTGTTATAAAATGAGTCTCCAGAATGAGAAATCCAGATTTAATAAGCTCTTAAATTACAAAGAACTGACCTGAACCCTAGTATGGCTTTGTACATTAGCACATATTCACTCAAAAATGGAATCTATTACTCCAAACACAGGCCTCAGGGACTGTCCAGTTTGCCGTTTATGTTTTCCTGCAGATGAGATGAGCAGCATACTGATGCCGGTTCAAGTGACGTTTCACTGCACGGAGCAGGTGCATCGTGTTCTTAGCAGTCACAATAACACGATCTGGTCTTGGAATTCACCGTCACCGCCCACATTCATGTTTTTTTTTCCCTTCCCTGCTGCTAGCACCGATAAGAGGGAGCATGTACCACTACGTCTGTGCAGGTAGAATGCACAACAATCAAATGCTGCTGAAAATCAACCACCTTCATTTTCTACCGGACCTCAATACATTTGAGTTGTTATTCTGATAATGTTACATAGGCATAAACTCAGTGGCTAAATCCACCACTCTGACATGACCCGAGCTTTCCAAAGACTAGATCTGCACCAACTTTACAACATAATTCAAGTCCCTATACACTCAAAGTGTTTTTATTTGCAGCTACCTCAGCTGGATGTTCCACCCTCACAAAGCAGAATGATGTACATGCAGAGTTTGACACCGGAAGGCTGTTTTCATATTCATCTGCAGGAGGGGGAACTGATGTCACCTTAAATGTGACTTTAACCTGAGCATGCACCTGCAGCAACGAGACATCAGAAAGCTGAAGCCTCCATACGGTGAGTCTTCAGGGGTGTAGACGACACGTAAACACGGATATTTCTAGAGTTTGGATTGTTTAAAACCTAAGAAGAAAAACATGTAATGTGTTAATTGTCAAAAAGCGCTAGTCAAATACAAACAATCATCCGAATTAAAGTCATTTGAGTATACTTATACTTCAAGTATCTAAATCTAAGTAAGTTTGCCCTAAAAAGCAGACATTTGGAATGATAATTTAAAGCCTCCAAGTTTCATACAATGAAATTTAAGTGCCTAGTAACATAGCAGACAAAAAATAAATAAAAATTCCTCTGGTTTTTACGAACCTTTAACTAACTGGAACATTTTCTCGTGTTAAACCTCTGGCCTTACACAAATACAAGAATCCAAATGGGATTCAAATCCAAAAGAAAAGCTACACTTTTATATTATAGGCTCAAACATCCAGCTTTCATACATTTAAATTTGACTTTCTAGTAACATAGGAGACAAAAAAAATAAGTTATCTTCGTAGGAAACCGACAGAAACGAGTAATTTTAGATCTTTAATTGTGTCTGGTTCTTGTTTTACACTTTGTCTGTACAGGTACAGGCATTTTCCACTGACAGAGCTATGATAAAGTTCTATTATAATCCATCTACCACCACTCTCAGTAGCAGGGGGAAGTGATTTCTAGATAATATGAATAAAAGCCTGATATGAGGAAAATTGATATAGAACTGCGCCGGTAGAAAGAAAAATATACAGAAATATCGAGAGGGGGGATGTTGCCGTTTATGACAATAAGAGTGTATCAACAACGCCACGGCTACGAAAAAAATATTAAACTGACATTTCTCAGACGGCACAGATTGCAACATCAACAGCGAGCGGCCTCCTGCGAAGAAGCAAAGAACGGGCTTAGTGTCGACGGAGCCGTGTCATTTGTTTATAGTGAGACTCTCTGCGAGCTAAAGGTCAGGTGCTTTTGAATCAACATTAGAAAATGGATTTATGGGCTCGGGGATGGTTATCCGCAGTGCACCCCATTTTTTTTTTCACATCTGCAGAATACGCTGGCGTCAGGTCGTGTTGACAGTGAAAGCCATCGCTGTTCACTTAACGCACAAGCAAGACAAACCCCATCAATGTTTTGTTTTTGTTGGTTCCGTGCGACCGTGACATTTACATTACTGTCACAAGCATAAATGCGTTTGCTTTTTTTTTCCCCCAAGAAGATGGTACTGCACGTCACGGGTTTTGCTGCAGCGTCTATACTTTGATTGATATTCAGTGAAATAACGCAGGCTGTGCTGAGGTTTAACTGGAAAATAAAGCAAACACGCAGTTCAAGAAAATGCCACTAGGGGCACCAAAATCAAGTTCATCCCTGCATGTTGAAATGAAACAAACGTGGCCGCTACAGCTAGTCGCATTCATGACAGCCGTTAGGAAGTCATACGTTCATATAGACGATATGTCGCTTTAAGAGGCTATTACGCGCCGTCACTAGTTGCTAGCTTCCTGTGCATCCATCCCAGCTAGTTTTAAATGAATCGCCAGTTTGGTGGATGCCAAGATGGCAACGGCCAGAACCACCCACGCAGAGCTTAAAAAAAACATTATGAGAGGTTTGCATCTTTACGTACAGCTTCAACTTACTCTCCCTGCAGTTAACAAGACCCTGCCAATAATGTATGCATCATTTGCTAAGTTTGTTTAGTCCCTTGGTGATTTTCTTTCGTCTCCAGTAACAAATAAAAATGAGAAGCTGCTGGCGACCCTGTGTAACCAGCGCAGGTTTGAAACTGATGAAACTGTTTTGTATGCAGACGCGCTGTACGATTCAAAAGGAATATTCACAATGCTAGCTTTCATCATACACAGAGCGCCTTCTATTTATAGTCGCACAGCCTCATTCATATGTCATTTATTGACAAGTGAGCGCAGCTTTCAAAGAGCAGCTCATTATGTCCTGGAGACCTTTTTTGAAATATCAAATTATTAATGTTCTCTGTTATTATTTACAACTGGCATTCACTGGATACGGCAAAAACAAAAAATAATAATACTGTTCGGACTTGTTATTGAGATCGGATCACAAGTGGGCAGGTGTAAGTACAGATATGAATGCAGCTGAGGTGAATGAACATTCTTTCACAGTGACATCCTAACCACTGCTGCAAACAGCGCAGAGGTGGAGCTACTGTTCATATGGAGGCTACGCGAGCTTTGCGTGGGTCTGGAAAATAACGGCTCGGGTTATCGTGCTCAACCTCACAACAAACGGCACCACTCACGGTTTTAAAACAGCGGCAGATAGCGATCCATCGTCTTGAGACAATCCCACCGCGCCTCTAATGATGCTGCTGTTTTGTTTTTCCATATACTTTAAAGCCCGGGGCTGAGATCTGACCACTCGAGACACTTGTGGAGACGGGCTGCCAGGTGTGAGCACACCCACTTTGAGTTACAAAGGAGCTTTAAAGGAGCACATGCAAATAAACAGCGATACTGCATTCATGTGTATTCTTTCTATTCTTTGCGGGGGCTGGGCAGCTTGTTAAATTCGCAAAATGGTAAGTCGGACACTGTGCATGTGGGGCAGCTTAAAGGTGCAAAACAAAGACAGTTATCTAAAAATAAACCCAGGCTTCATATAATCTGTTGTCAAGGCCTGTAAAATGATATAAAAGCGTGAAGTAAAGATCAAACCGTAGCTAACAGGATGTTGAGTTTTAAAAGCTTAGACGATCTATTGTTGTTGTTCCTTTTGTCTCTTTTTTTTTTTTATTATTTTTTTTTTTAAATCTTCTCTTGCCTGTACGGTTCACTGATTACACACTCGCCTTGTACACAGTACGGCTACATCCAGCTGGTCTGCAGAGATCTGGTAGATCTTGACAGAAGGCTGCACATGCTGAGTCACCTGAAATCGCAATCTTGGCAAATTCACTTTGTACATATCTGCACTTTACTTCCCTAAAGGTTGGGAAAGCAGGCCTGAGCACACAAGGTCAGTAGTTGAAATCCTCTGAAGCAGCTGTAATATTTTATAATATATCTATACATAGACGCGAAGTATAGCAGCAGTGAGAAAGTGAGGGTGAGTAATTCTCACCTCCCCAGTGGTCTCACTAAGTGCTTTCTGTCAGGGCTTAAGAGCCCCGAATGTTTTGAGATTAGCTCCAGCTTTTGATCAAGGAATTTAAATAAGTTCTACATAATTCTCCACCACTTCACCTCTCACTGTCCCCGTCCTTTTCATGAGCGCTGCCTGCGGTGGTTTTACTCCGCGCAAAACTGCAGGGGAAGAGCAGAGAGACTGCGCGCCCCGGATGGTGGCAGGTCTTTTTTAATCTGCTTTGAGAGCGTGAGAGAACCAGGTTCAAACGGGGTACGTGTCACCTTGTACACACATCTGTATCATTTTAATCAGGCCAGCCAATCACGTAGCACAGGGAAACTGATTAATCACAAGTACATCACTCAACATCCTTCCTTGATTGCGTAAAATACTGCGACTCGGGCCGACTAATGCTACTAACACCATAGCCAGTTAGTGTCGATTCGCCTGATATACGAAAACGTGAAAAGGGATGAAAGAAGCTAAGAGTAAAAATACTGTCAGTGACCGAGCTGTGCCTGCCTTCACGGCTCCTTTATTGGAGAAGAAAACACCTCATTAGGATGATGTATTCTGTCGTATGTCAATTAGCCAAATCCATCGCTCCAAGGTGTCATCCCTTCAGTAACGACGCCTGGAAGCGGAGATGAATTCGTCGCAAAAGTTTTTTTATCGCCCATCATCGCAACAACTCTATCGTCTCTGCATAGACGCCCCGTTCATCGCTTCCTCGCCAACACCCCAGCGCTCACGTGAGCTAGACTTCACCAACTGCAGCTGATATTTAGAAACAAGCCAGGTGATCAACTCATGATCAGGAAACATGCCGCTGGTATGAGCCTCAGTCACAGCCTCACATGCTGCACAATGTCCTGGGTCATTAACCCAGTTCTATGTATTTAAACTGTTATTATTTGCAGGTAAACCAGGCCCACAAAAACAAACTCTGCACCACTAAAGTCAGACTTCTAACCAGAGCGCAACTGTCATGTTTTAATGAGCTTATCAAGAACAAAAAAAATATGCACGTGCACCGCTTCGTGCGTCGGCGCTAAAGGCTACGCGCCTCAATGTCATCTCCGTCCCGTATGTATTCATCGGCTCAGTCAGTCCGCTATCTTGAATGTGCACATCAAGTCTCTGTCAGGTCTGGCATATTGATTCTCATCCGTTTCAGACGTTTTCTGATTTATTCGCACGTCATTTCTGACAGCAGAGCGGGAACGTTCATCGATATTGTGAGGATACGTTTTTCACAACGGAGGGAGATCGCACAAAGCCATGAAACATTCATGTTATGTGCTTATCTTATTTTTAGATCCATTAGTAGTTTTTGCTCATGCTCTCTTTGACAGCTAAAGGAAAAATGTCACATGCATGCAGTCATTTGTATAATGAAGCATGCCTTTAAGCTCATGCACAAGTAACGCCACGAAATTTCAACTGTCAGTTTGTCCGTCTAGAAGATTACGAGATGTTTTGGAGGATGAATGAAGGTTAAAGTTAAGGCACATCCAGGCTCCATACCAGCAGTAGCGTGAAGCTCCAAAGCTTATTATTTTTGGTTTATTTGGTTTCATGCATTTAAACCTGTGGATTTTATGACCCGGCACGCTCGCGGGCAGATTCTGTTTCCCCCAAAAAGGAGTCCCAGTGACAGAATTATATAACAAATCTTTGTTGTCACCGTCATCATCATCACCATGGCAGGCCGCCGCTGCCCCAGAGAAAACTTTGAAATCTTCTCAAATTTAGTCAGACATATTCTGGGTTAGGCACCACAAATAGAGCTTCTTTGCATCGGCTGGAGGAGAGGGCTGTGGGCAAATTGCCCAGGTTAATGATTTTGTGAATTATTCATGTTCAGGTCTAAGTGAAGTGGGGGACTGTGAGTAATCTGGCCGACAGTGGTAGTCATGATTCAGTTTTTGCAACTAAAATACGACCTGGTGATGTGAAACAAGAAACACCTTCTGTTAAAACCCTACAAAATAAAAGTTTTCCTCTTTGGTCGTACAAGACTTGAATGAATACTACTTTAAATGCAAAATGTTAAATTGAAAACAGGTCTATTTTGATTAAAAAGTACAAGTCAACTCAACTGGCATAGAAATTAGCGACCTGTCCGTTCCTCTGATCTAAATCCAACTGAAAATGTTGAAATTATACTTGTACACACCTCAGTCTGAATCTCCTTGTAAAAACGCCGCCCAAACAATAGTGGGCGATGTGTCTATTTTCCCAGTTTTCCCAAATTTTGTTTCTACTTCATGCTTTACTTTTAGCAATGGCGACAGAAGCCTTCACCGAAATCTCACCGAAGGTTCACTTTAGACAAATCATACAAATGTTTCTAGCTCAATCTCCTCAGTTCCAAAACAAACAACTCCTACCAAGCGGACCAATCGCAGCTCTTGCGGTCTGCGTCACCGCTGCATTTCTTGGGAGGTGCACATCAGCTTTGGTGCTAAGGTCTACGTATGGTCAGCATTAGCTCTGTGCTGTCATCAGTTTGATGCAGAAGTCTAAAACACCTATTAGTGAAGCCATCTTCACCACATGGAGCAACGTTCCCAGCAGCCTCCAGGAAACACCTGCATCAAGCATGCCTAAACAGATTCTACTGACTCGCTAACTACTAATGTTCGACAGACAGGGGTCAAGACTGCTAACAAGGAGGGTTTCATTCCCAAACTGAACATATTGTTCCCAGCAAATTAGGTTTTTCTTATCAAATTTTATTTGTGTCACTATGACTTGTATTCAGCACATAGTAATGATTCCAGAGGTGTCAAAAGTATTCACAATCTGTCCTCAAGTAAAAGTATGGATACTTGTGTAACAAAATACTCTCGTAAAAGTAAAAGTACTGATTCAACTCCTTTACTAAACTAAAACAAAGTACAGGCTCTGAAATGTACCTAAGTAAAAAGTAAAGATTTTTGCCAGATTTTTCCATTAACAATTCATCCGTTGATAATTTTGCAAAATGAAAAAGTTCTAGCAGAATAATCTAGACTTAACGTGACCAGATGTCCTGCATGAGCATCTGGATCATTTTAAATAATAAACTGAGGGTTATTGGGTTGTTATTTTTAAACCGCTAGCTAGTGTTAGCTTTACTATCAAAACGGTGTGTTCCCATAGCATTGCTAACGTTGTAAACTAGCTTCCAAAAAATCCTCAAAAAGCTAATGATAGCAACAGAAACCACACCATACCTGAGTTTGTTTGTTTTTTCACATTAGACCAGTAGCTAGTTCTCAAATAGTGGGGTCAGGTGGACTTTCAGTTAGTGTCTTTATTAATGCTTTAACGACAAACAAGCTTCCAGTCACTAGGTGGCAGCAGAGCTCAAACTGATCAACAGACTGCCTGTTCAAAATAGTAGAAGAAGAACACAGGACGCACACGTCTCTAGTCCGATGCTCTAATCATGTCCGATCATGTCACGTCTTTTACGTCTTGTCATCCGCGGAGGTTAAAAAAGTAACGAGCCTGAGTAGAAAGTACAGATATTTGTGTAGAAATGTAGGGAGTAAAAGTAAAAAGTCTTCAGAAAAAGAAATACTCAAGTAAAGTACAGATACCTGAAAAATCTACTTAAGTACAGTAACGAAGTATTTGTACTTCGTTACTTGACTAAGCACTGATTCAACTCCTTTACTCAAGTAAGAAAGTACAGGCTCAAGACTGAACTGACCAGATGTCCTGCATGAGCATCTGGATCATTTTTAATAATAAAAAAAAGCTAGCGTTAGCTATAAACTCAAAACGATGTGTTCCCATAGTATTGTTAACGTTGTAAATTGACTTTAAAAAAATCCTCAAAAAGCTAATGATAGCAACAAAAACCACGCCACACCAGTACTTCTCAAATACTTGGGGTCAGGTGGGGGGCATGAGTTTACTGACGCTAGAACGATGAACAAGCTTCCAGTCACTCAGCCTGTTAAACCCAGTAGAAGAAGAACACAGGAACACCGGTGTAACGAGCATTGACTAGATACAGAGCTGACGAAGGATAAAAAACTAAAAGCTAGGGCAACACAGAAGTAGAAATCATTCTGATGGCGTAAGACCAGAACCCACGCCATGTGATGCAAGACTCCAGTCATTACTAGGTGCTTAACGTCCTTAGTAATCTTCCGCTTTTGCGTGACGTCTTCCTCCTCCGTGCTTATTAGCAACATCCTAACAACACAGAAGTCCACCTGCACCTGCTCCCGCCACCGTCGAGTTGAAATCGCCTGCACCTGTTTCCACTCGCTCATCAAGGGACGAGGGGGTAAAGACCGAGGAGAGGCCTCGCCGGGTGCCAGTGTGGGCTATTTGGGCAGCAATCAGATCGCATGCGTCATTTACATTTTCCCTGGGTATTTCGAGGGCTGCAATTTCCGCGATATGCATTTTGTTTCCGGCTGAAATATTTATACGTTTGTTATGTCGGCTTGCTTCTCAAATCAGTTATTTTTTATTCCCCTCAATGTTTTCAGGTGGAGTAACAATGTACAAAGTGGTGGATAAAAAGTTTACTGCTAGATACAACTACCCACTTTTTGTTTATTTAATCTGTATAAAAGCACTTGAGTGCGTATGAGCAGCAGCTATGGATAGAAACATTGAAAGCTACTGCTGAAGACGCCACTTCACAAACATTGTTCCTCTGAGGACTTTGCTGCATCTATCCGACTGTGAAGTGGCTTTAACGGCTTGTCGTCCTATTTTTCTTCTTTTTTTTAGCCTGACCTGAAGAGGATTCAATTTCTCGAAATCTGAAAATAATTATTTTCCAAGAGGTTTTCGGCTGATGCTGAATTTCAGGTGAATATAAAGCAGGAGCCCTACCGTATTTAGTCCCCCCCCTCTACATCGTAACACTACTGTTACCATTAGTTCTGCTCGGATATTTTAGGATTTTCATCCATGTGACACCACCACCGGATAATTACCGTTTTCCCTTTGAACCTTCCAAAGATCAAACACACGCGTCCCATTATTTGCGGATTGAACTCATTTAACAGGAGGCCTTTTTCCCCTCCTCCCCAAAAACCAGCCCGCCACTTCACGCAACGCACACTTGATCAGCCGCTCTGGCATAAATCACCTTTCTCCGAAGAGATTGTGCAGTCTTAACTTCAATGGGGTTTGAAACACAATTACCTCATCTTCCCTTGAAATATAATCTGTGACTGTAAAGAAAAACGGAAAGAGAGAGAGAGCGAGAGAAAGAGACGACAGTGGAGGGAAGCAAGCAGAAATGAGGCCAGGTGTAAGGGAGATAAGGAACGTTAGCTGTGCTCATAAGATGATGATTCAGAGAAGGAACGGCGGGGAACAGAGTTCAAATGGGCTGAGCTTTCAAACAGAGCCTTAATCATTCCCATCGTGTATGGCCTCTTATGGTTTGCCAAAACCTCTGCAGGAGGAAAGGATGAATCCTGCATATAGAGCAGTGAAAAGAGGCATCAGAATAGACTCATATCACCGCAGGAAGACACCATGCAGGCATGACCGTGCGACATGTGGAAACATCTTACTGTATGCGTCCGCCACCGTGTCATATACAGTAGAAATGTGCAGCAGCAGCAGCCTCAGCATATTGCTGATGGAATTTCACATTAAAGTCACGGCTGGATAAAACTATAATGTCAGCTATTGTGAAGAATTAATTTGACCTGTTTAAAACCGCTGAGGCTCAAGGCGTTTTAAATCAAATTAGATACCACTCAAAACGGCAGACCTCATACAGAAGCACTGCACATCGAAATATGTTTTGTGGGCTATAAACTAAATAACACGACTGTACTGTAATGTACCTCAAAGATGCAATCATGAAAATAATGGTTCAACAATGGCTCAATATGGCATTTACTGCTGAAAGTCATTCTCAACCTTGCTGGGCCAATGAACTCCTCTACTACCTGGACTTGGCATTCGTGTGGATGTTACTTAGACATGTAGCACCCACCTAGACCAGACTAGGCACCCCCACCCCATAGCAATGACACTCCTTGATGGCAGCAGCCATCCCCAGCAGGATGCAGCCACAAAAACACTTTAGGAACAACTCAAAAAAACAACATGAAGAACAGAACAAGCTGTTGACCCAAACTGATCAAGTATCTGTGGGATGATCCACAGAGGCCCCTCCCCTCAACCCACAGGACCCAAAGGCCCCTCACTGAAAAATCTTCCATTTCCAGACACCACAGGACACCCTAAGAAAGCCCCATGTCCATTCTCTGATTACTCACAACTGATTTGGAGGCACAAGGAAGACCTAAACAATAGGACTTGTTATGCCTGATTGGTATATAACCAAGCATTTCACCTAAACTTTAAAAGAGTCCCTGCCCAACAGTGCGCACTTCTGCAGTTTTCTAAGCATCATCTTGACGCTCATTCTAAGTGAACATGCCGATGCTTTATTGGTGTGTTTATTTCCTGAAATCCAATCGTTCCTGCAAAATTACGACCAATCACAAAACTGTATTTGCAGCGAGCAGTGGTAGAAGTCCCGCCTTTGAACTCAAACTGAACCGAGGTTAAATGCAACATTCCCACAATACTGTTTTCATTACTACATCAAAAGGTTATATACTCGGTGCGAAACCACCGGTGTGTACACTATGTACTCCCCTAGTGTGCGGATTTACAAAGCGTAGTAACTGAGCAGGGCAACTTACTGGAAATAATGGGAGCAAAATGTAACCGGTTGCTCTGCTAAGCTAATACTAGCAGAAACACTCGTAAATTAATTAATTATAATGATGTACTGTATTGTGGTACGAAGTAAAAACATATGCATGTGGTGAAGTATTCACAGTAACAACCACCACAGCTGCAGCTTCCTCTCCTGTCATTTTCTCAAGTAGGAAAGTTGATACGCGGTCCCTCGCCTTCGACTGAAAGGCCAAGATTGCAACCATTAAGGGTGAGAACATAAGAGCAGCGTTTCACACTCAACATCCTGACCAACATGAGTACAGTGTCCAGATACTTGCCGTGCAATGTATGCATTTACAGAGAATGCACTTATGCACTCAAAAAGGCGCAAGTACATAAGAACGCTATTTAAGCCATGGCACTTGTCAGATTCATCACATACAGTTGAAAAACTATTTTGTTCTTTGAAGCAGAGCCAGACGTGGTCTAGTTATTCCAGACATTTCCACAGCATTGCACCGAAGAGCACCCAATGTTTTCTTTATTAATGGCGCCTGCTCTTATGTTCTTTTAAGATCAGAGATGCAGCAGAAACGGGATCATCCCACAGTAGCTGAAAGCAACACAATTACGGCCTCCAAGCTCAAAAAGCTGGCCTGAAGCTAAGCAGGGGAAACCATCTCCGCCTTGGGTTTTGCATCTATACTTCTGCAGCTCTCAAGGGTATCAACTTCCCAAGTTGTTATCTGCCAAGACCTTCACCCAGTTTACGTGCGAGCCCTAAACATAGACTCCTCAGCCCAGTTTACTTTATACACATTTACCTGACTGTCCTGGTTTCTAACAACAACATTAAGTGCTGCAGGTTGGCACACTTGAAATAAATGCTGGTGTTTACTTCTTAAACAGTGCTGAGTGGATTTAAATCACCATTTGGACTTTCTTTACATCCCTCGCATGTATCAGATACTTAAAAAAAATAAAAAAATAACCAACATCAAGGATCACGCAATTAAGAATAATTTTCCATGGAGCTTTATGCTAATCCACTGCCACCAATGCGTCGAGAGAGCCAGACTGGTGCACATATTTAATACATGTTCGTCTGTAGCAGGGACGATCTTCAAAGCTTCATGTGTGTCACCGTCGACACACAGCAGTAACCCCCCCCTCACGCACGCACACACTAGCATCTACCAGCGGGTCTTCTCAACACCGTTTCAGAATGACTCACGCAGCTGGAGACTAAAAATAGCTTATAAGTCTCCCTCCTTGGCTCACAATCTCTGCTGCTTCTGTTTCTTTCCATCTCTTCTCCTCCTTCATATGTTTGTCTCTCGCCATTCCCACCATCTCTCTCTCTCTTTCTCTACAGTTTTCCACACAAATACCCTGAACTGGTGAATTAGAGTATGAATCATCAGTGTCCTCTGGAAAAGCAGAAAATAAAACAAGAGGAAGAGGAGGGGTTAAAGAGGGAAAAAAGGAAAAGGATGATGTAGCACAGCTGTGAAATGATGAACTCTGAATATAGGTCATAGCGAGATGTTATCAAGCTTAAATCAGACAAAAGGAAATGATATGGCTCCGTTCCATGTTTATTATTACGCAAACATAACCTACTTCCCCACATGCTGTGATATTGTGCTATTATTTTTAACATCTACATTTAAAAAAAAAAAGCCAAATTAATCCATTTGTTTTGCAAAAATCCCCTCCTGCTAAAGGCAACTCAACCCCTCTGCATTCAGCTGCACAGATTCCCACTTGGGAGCTGCAGAGTACAACCACAGGCTTGTACTGACCGTCACTGAGCCGTTCCACTGGAGCAGTCTGAGGGTTAAGTGCTCGGCTCGAAAACACCCCCGACAGCCGGTTCTGACGGAGGACAGAGTGTTCCTCGCCCGAGCTTTTATGTCAATACGCCAGGCAGATATCAGCCTTTTATTAAATATTAGCAGTGTGGAACCGGCAATTACACGCCAACTAAAACGCCAAAGGAATCCAAGTGGTTCAGGTTGTGCTTAAGGTGGCTGAGCAAACCAAGATGGATCAACTCCAGACTTCATAGTATTCTCAGATTACAACAGATGCACGTTTAAGACTGGCCAATATTTAAATTTTTACCAATAAGTTGGTTAATAAACGAAAATATAAACTAAGAGCATTTGCAACATGTCTCGAAAAACAGCACAGCTGACACTTCCAAAACCTTACTTTTAAGTCCTCTTACAGAGGAGGTCTGGATGCTGGTTTACTATTATTCTTTGACTTATTATTCCATTTTTTTGTTTAATAATTTAATTTCCTGCTTGGCTGTGTTAAGAAAACGACAATAGTCAGGTTTAAGGAATATGTTTTTCCAACTACTCCCATCCCAGGTGGGAATTTTCACACAGCCACTAAAAGATAGTGATGTTCCGATACCACTGATTTCCTTTACGATCCGATATGGAGTAAAATTCAGGTTGGTATTGGCGATACTGATCCGATACTTTGTGCAAATACATCTAATGTGTTTGGCAACGTTTCATAAAGAACAGAAGAGCTGAAATAGCTCCACACATGATTCCATTTACGGTCTGCCATTGTGTGTACAGACTGAGTGGTTGACTCACTGATTGTGCCACATTACGCACTTACCCAGGCGGAAGAAAAATTGTTTCCGCCAATTGTCTATCATTTAATTAAGATCTCAAAAGTTCAGTTACGTTCCACTGCGTCCTTGTTAATGATATAGATGACTGAAGTATCAAAAGTATCGATATTTGACTACTGAGCCGCACATCACTACTGGAAGACACGTGGGTTCAATCAGCCGGGCTCAACAACACTGTATCCAAGTTACCTCAAAGATGTATTTGGCATTTCTATCCTTTAAATATGTTCCTACACATGGACAGCTGTACTTGATACAAGCTAATTTTCTCAGGCTCACTTAAGAGGAAGGCTTTCAGCGTACTAAAGTGAAATGGATTATTAATTAACTTTAGAGCAAATTCTGAGCTCTGCAAAGCAGGTAGGTAGCAGTAACAGTGACTTCTGTAGAGGGGGAGAGGATGCTGGGGTCGAGGCGGGTTGTTTGTCCAGCCAAATCTGAACAACACCAACAGCAAATTAAACCTGATCATAGGATTTCTAAATATTTTGATCAGAAAGGCGTAAAAATAAAAATGCAGTTTCACTTCAAGTTGGAGACTGAAATGTAACAAATATCTGAAAAGCACCGTACCAGGTACCAGCTTCGGTCTACTAACAGATCTATAGTACAAGTTGTACCTTCCTACCACCTACAAACCTGTTCCTCCAGCACAGAGCTGCATATATTGCACCTGATATTTCAGTAATGCCTGCAGGTGAGTTGGGATCCGTCCTGTATTCCATCATTTAACACAGTTCATCTGGACACGGCTCACATCTGACCAGCAGCCCTCACTCACATCCTCACCAACTCACCCCCCCATGCTAACTCCTGGTGAGGAACATTTGTTCATTAGTATCACCAACAGCTCCGTCCTAATAGACTTCCACCCGTGTATCCAACTACTTGGCATACTCGGAGACATTACCAAGTGGTGCTTGGCAGGAACGGCAAATAGGAATTTCATCCAGTGAACCTTGTTTATTTTAATGGGCTCGATACTAGCAGTGTTAATTTTATGAGCTATAACTGCTAATAACAGGCCCGGTTCCATATGACTCAATGCTGGCACATGTGCTGCTTGTGTGGTTACGCACACACACACACCATAATATTAAACCCATCCACTATGCTGTATAGAGAGGCCTGTCAGCTGAAGCAGACTGTGATCCCTACAGAGCACTGTAACCATCCGAGTACAACCCCCACCCCAACACACACTCGTACTGTAACTCCATCAAACTGCATGCTAATGGTACTCAATCCATGTTCCCTCTTGCTGTCTAACATGACATCAGCTTCATGTTATTTTTATAGGTTTTAAAGCACAAATGTACCCGCCATCAGTCGAGAAATCAGATTCATAAAAAGGAAGCAGCTGAAAGAGCACCAGTCAAAAAGGCAAGAATGAAAACAATGTGGAACGCATGCTGGATTTGATCGTCACTTTAACATCCCTTCGATGTTCCGCTCAAATCTGACTCTCAACATACCCCAAACTGTCTTATAAATACTGGAGATTGAAATCACTATGAATAGGAGTGTAACAGCATTTGTGTTGGTACACATCATGCGGTGAACACGCCGAGTGCCTATTAAATAAAAAGTCACTTCAATCCAGGTGGCAATAATGAGCCTTAAAGCTGCTGCCAGCAAACGCCATTAGCCTCCAGAAGACGAAAAACAGCCGAAGAAGAAAAGTAATGGAGAGCATAGAGTTGGAAGAGCTGCCTGCTTCATTTAAATCACCAGTGTGGGAACACTTTCATTTCCTGGTGCAACATAACGGAAACGGCAACCAAGTTTCACGGAGGTGCAGCACGCAGCTGGAGACGCATCAAACACGCCAACGCACACAAGAGTGCATCACCCCGATATGTCTATTTTTTACTTTTAAGGGTTTTTTTTCAGTCAATTGGTGATGAAAAGGCTAGACTTCGACATGCATGTGTTTTTGTTGCTTTTTTTCCTGTTGTCCCAAACCGTACCGAACCGTGACCCCAAATCAATGAAACGTACCGAACCGTTACTTGTGTGTATCATTGCACCTCTAACTATTACTGATTACAACTGGGAACAAAAAAAATAAATAAATGCTTCAAATAGTCAGGCGGATGTTTGAGGGACAAATAGGGGAAATACTTTCAACAATCAAAATCATAGAACCTGGATCCATTTGAAGAGATTTCACAAATTCATTTTTCACAAATTTTACTTCCTGGAATTTCTCAAAAAATAAGTGAAAATAGGAAAAGAAATCTGACTGAAGGGAGCACTAAAATGAAATCAACAGATTACACGTCAAGTGATTTTAGTGAAAAAAGTAAATTTAGTATTGAAGAACTAGCTTACTTTTACACATGGCTTTAAGCAGGAAGACTGATTAGTATTAAAGCAATTTGTCAGAGGCAAATATAAAAAATCAGTTTACACATATAGCCGTGTGTTTGCCAAGTAAAATGAGCACGACATGATATCTGACCAATGTATTATTCACTGCCATATAGCAACAAGACACAGTTTGGCTGACTCATCTCCTCTCTCCAGCAGCAGCCTGTACTAAAAAAAAAAAGTTTCAATCAAGCTGCTTTGTTGTGTCTCTAACCACATCTTGACATTTTTCATTTCCAAAAACTTTTGTTGTTCCCAGGCAGTTGAATTGCAGCCATGTAATACATTACACTAACCACTTACTTAGTGTACTTCAGCATCACCGAATTTCCTTTTCATTCCTCGGCTTGTTAATAGCTCCACCCTTGAGAAATTTCCACCACAGTGTGTATTGGGCTCTCCTTCACTCACAAAATACGATTAGTAGGCAGTCCTGGTCGCTGACTGCGTAATTACACTAGCTGCTGCCTTAGTAAATCAGACATTAATTTCACACAGATTGCAAGTGCACGCTGCATGAAAGGCACTGTGAACATCCACTGCACCTTTTCACGTGTGTTAACTGGTGACTACTGTAATACGTTTGATGTGTCCTGCAAACCTCTGGCTTTATAAAAAAAAAAAACAGGGTCGCATCTGCACAGTGAGTGAAAGCTCTTTTCTTCTGGATCAATTTATAGTTTTGCTTTGTACGACACTTACACTGACTAAATAGTGTTGCCTTCACAGTTACAGGATAGGAGAGAGCACGAATGCTCACTAACTAGCTCCCTTGTTGCTGCAACAGTTGGTGTAGCAATCAATAAAGCATGGGCAGCTCTGCTCTGGGAATTATAAGCAGAGCTGGAATACATCTTTGACCAATCAGGCGGCTTGGATGACAGTACCTGTTGCGTAAATTATCGAAAGGCCTCGAGGCAGTCGAGTCCAGCGCCATATGCTAGGTAGCTGCATAGACTGGTGTGTGTGTGTGTGTGTGTGTGGCAGACGAAAGTATGCGTGGGAATTCTCACTGCCTGCGCCTCACATCCAGACTACCTCACAGGATCCGGCGTCTGTTCTTCATCGAGGTTCAGACTCAGACGCTTGCCATCCATTTTTGATTGCCGCTGTGCCTGTCACTCATCTGATTTAGAGGCGAACCGCCACAGCCGTGTTATCCGTCCTGGAGACGGTTTGACTTGACAGACGCTCTCAAAGGCTGCGGGAAGAGCTCGGCTTACCGGAGCGGCGGAATCGTCAGGGTATGTCAGGTTAAGACTTGGAGAGCTTGAGGGAAGTTTTATCATTTGTCTTCAGTCAAATTACTTTAGTGCTTTTTAACAGTTTCAAGCCATGTCAGTGGCTGCAGTGAATAATTCGATTCATTTGTCTGAAGGCTGCAACCCCAGAGCGAAAAACCTAATTTATTTAGCACGGACTAGTCTCTAACTGCAAAAGTAGTGATATTTTATTAGTATAAATGCACGCGATTAGTCTAAAAACATAGTCCACTGCTAAAAGAGCAAACATTTCATAATAGCATCAGATTATTCTTTGCCAGTCTTTTCAGTAGCAACCACTAATGTGTAACTGTCAAGGCAACACCGTTTCTGTATTTGCTGCTGTTTTTTTTCCCCTTACCAGACAAGAGATTTATTTATTTTTTCTTTTTAATGCCACGGACACGTCTCAGTGGGTAGTAGATGCTCGAGAAAGCACGAGAGGAAGCACGCACGCACGCACCAACCAGACAAGGCTGTACAATACACTTAAAATCTGTCTATCAACGCCCACTGACACACACACACGTATAGCGTCGCTGTGTTTCCATTTCTCATTCCCTTTATATCTTTCTGTTTTCTCTTTTCAGCTTCCAAGAGCAGGGTGCGGGGAGTCATTTGCTAATTGGTTTTTGCAGAGGAAACGTATTCGCTCGCCTCTTTCTCTTCAATACCCCAGGGCTCCCTTCCTCTCAGATGATTCCCCGGTCTCTCGCTCCTGCCAGCTCAGCCGAGCACTCGCAGAGGCTTGTTATTCTCCTGCGCGGTGTAAATCTGCGGAGCTGCAGGGGCTTCAAAAAACACTTCCCCCAGACCTGGAATCCATAAAGCGTTTAAGGGGGAGAATCTGTTGCCTCACACTTGTCTTACAAAGGCAGTAAATTATATTACTCTGACCAAGTTTTGACAGAAAAAAATGTGAGGTCACAATTACAGAATAGGGTTGTGTTTAACAGAGGAGCTTTTGGAGCTTGACAATAAGGGGGAATTTAAGTTTGGCTCCGTAATTAATTAGTTCACGAGGTCCAAAAGCAGCCATGAACAACGAGGACTGAGTTTATATTTTTACACGGCACTACATGATCCTGTTCTTTGTGTTTTTTACAGTCTCTAAATGAAAGAAAACCAACGACTGGTATCGATCTAGGGTTAGCAGCGAAAACAGCTCGGCCATCGGCCTCAGGAACGAACATTTCTTGGTGTGGTTCTGGCCTGGGCTCTTTGTTGAAAGTCTAATTCCTAGATTGTGCACAAAACTCATGGAGAATCCAAGCATATCGAAGGGGAACCTGTTGGTGTGTAGCTTCAGCTATGCTTATACAGATCAGCCACAACATTAAAACCACTGACAGCCGAAGTGAATAACACTGAACATCTTCTGACAATTCAATGTTCTGCTGGGAAACTTTTGGCATTCATTCATGTGGATGTTACTTAGACATGTAGCACCCACCTAGACCAGACCAGACCAGGCACCCCCACCCCATAGCAATGACAGCCATCTCCAGCAGGATGCAGCCTGACACAGGCACAAAAACGCTTTAGGAACAATTCAAAAAACACGAAGAACAGCGGAAGATGTAAACCTGGCCTCCAAATTCACTAGATCCCAAACTGATCAAGTATCTGTGGGATGATTCATATCAGCTCCTCCCCTCAACCAATAGCACCCAAAGGCCCCCACTAACAACGTTAGGCCACAGAAAGCCCATGTCAATTCTCTCTGGTTTGGAAGCACAAGGGAGACCTACACAAAATTTGCAAGGTGGTCATAATGATATGCCTGATTGGTGTAAGTATACACATTATTGTTCTTGGGCTGTTTTCAGCAGATATTAAGAAACTTCTGCCGCTCTACCGCAACCCAAAAAACTGCACAAGCTTGTTTTGCACACTGGCAAAAAGCTAAAATTGTAGTGAAACTAATGAAGCCTTAAATATTTTTGCTTGAAATGACAACCGTAAATAGGACTTCAGACATAACAGGCCTTTTGAGAAGCCAGAAGTGCCAAGTGGCAAATTCCAGGACTGAAAAATAAAGCAGTCGTGCAAATACTGAAAATTGAAAAGGCCACTTGAGGGCGACTTCAAGTCAGTCCACATAGACCTTGATGCTACTTCAGAGTCAAAACAACACAAAAAGAAAACCACGAATAGGTGCCATTTAAAGTACCAACAACCCTGTGTATAGTTAAGGGCGTAGGGCCGCTTAGGCGTCAACCACCCATGGCGGATCCCATCACACTCTTCCTCTTTGACCATTGTTTAGTCACGTAATGGCAATATGGCAACTAGATTATTTTATGTAAAGTCAATGGCAATGCATACATGCTTACATGCATTAGGCACGTATCTGTCCACGGATAAAATAAAACCAAAACCTCATACGTTTAAAAATAACTAGATTGTAGATGAGTAAATGGCTCGCTCATAAACAGTATGCTACGTATTCACTGTAAACACATACTGTACATGATACTCACGTAACAGTACTTCTAAAGCTGTAGCTACATCTCCATTGACGCCAGGAGATTTCGCATCACACTCCAGATATATATATATATATATGTATCGTTAGCTTCTTCTTATAGGTGTTTCTAAGTATGACATGATCACAGACGTTCCATTTAACTGTGTTAATATGCAGCGTGTACTGTGGATGTGTCTCGAGCCTCGGCAAGCTGTTCAACCTCCCGTTTCATCGTGCATGAAACGAAACAAATCACAGATGGGCACATCTGCTCAGGGGTATTTAGGAGCTTGTGGGGAGGGGAAAAAAAAAAAGGTGGCAAAGTCATAAAAACTTCACAAACATCTCTCGTTTGCAAGAGGGGATTGCAGCTTATGAAAAATGAAAGGGAAAAAAGCCGGAAAAATATGTTTGTTCTCGTTTCGGATAGCCTTTAGCGAAGCCTCGAGCGCTTCTTGTTGTCAGACGTTGGAAGTTGAGATGCAGGCTCTCAGGTGTTAATTAGGGGATTGTGGGTCAATTAGCAAACGGAGTGACCAGTCATCCATTGCAATAAATCAGACGAGTAGATCGCCTCAGTCAATCAGTCCGTTAATCAGCAAGCCACTTGTTTCCCAACATCTGAACTTAGCCGTACTTGGAAACTCTGCGTGCGCTTCGCCTCCAAATGGCAGCAGATTTCACTTCCTAAAACGACTACAATTAGGCGCATGCATTTCACAAAGTACACGCTTTTTAACACCCAGCATTTATTTTTATACCAGAAGGACATCAGAGTTAAAAATATTCCAGCTTTCTGTGGTGGAACGCTCACTCAGTGCTAAGGAGACAGCCTTCATTTTACGCTTATGTTCGCATTTGAAAGTTTTTTCAGCCAAGAAGTGTCCAAGATTTAGTCCTTCCTCTTTTTCCTCACATAATTATGAAAGATACAGCATTAGACCTAAAGAAATGCTTCCATTGTAGGAAGAAAAGATAAATAAAATAAAAAAATCACTGATCTCCGTCACCCTTTTGACAAGTTTAAAAAAAAAAAAGTTTCTCCCATGTGGTTGCCATTTTCTAGTTGGTGACAAAGAAAAAGTCGTGTCCTCGGGGTTGTGTGTGCATCTTAGAGCGGAGATGAAACTCCATAGGCAGTGTTTTGTCTGCTGTCATGCTGAGCTTTATTTACACTAGAGGCCTTCACGGGTCCAATTTGACGGACCCGAACCCAAATGGACCCGTGAAAATTCGACCCGGAGCCGACTGGCCCCGAGCTATTATTGTAAATATGAGTTCCGAGCCGAAATGGACCCGTGAAAATTGGAACCGGACCCGACTGGCCCCGAGCCATTATTGTAAATACGAGTTCCGAAACCGAACCGAACCCTTAAAAACCCGTGGACCCGAAATGCCCGAGTTGCTTTATGATTTAATACAAGTTGTCTTAAGACTTGTTTTTATAAGCTATTACTTTCTGTTTCTTACCTAAACGTAGTCTTCTTCTACCTGGTTCCGGCTGCGGCTGCGGCCGCTGCCAGCCCCCACCCCTGGCCATAACGTGATGTAAACATAAATAAATCCACGTCGTCATGTTCTTGTTTAGATGGTCATGCACTGTAATCCTTCTTCTTAGCCATTGCTAACGCTAATCCAGTAGTACATTTCTTCTTGTTTAATTTAACATTATAATTTTGGAGTTTCCATGTGCTTTGCGGAGCATAACGTTACCGCGGTAACAACACGCTAAGTCACGCGGGCTGGTCGTAGCCAATCGTAGCCTCGCATTGGAGTCGGGAAGGGGGGAAAGGGGAGGGCGGCGGTGATTGACAGCTGTGACCGCCAATCGCCGGGTCCTCTCGGGTACTGTAGGACCCGGCCTTTCACAATAAGAGACCCGAGACCCGAGACAAACTCCACCGGTTCCGACCCGGCCCCGGCGTCACTTCTTGTGAGTGGACCCAAACCCGAGCCGGGTCGGGTCGGAACCTCGGGTTTTCGGGTTGTCGGTTTTTTCCGAAGACCTCTAATTTACACCCTAAGCTCCTTTGACTTTTGGGGCTTTGCTGTTGTCTCGCTACTCATCACATTACGCCGAGGGAAGCTGTGCAAGCAAATTGCTAACGTTATTGTAGGAAATTAGGTGGCTCTTCTAGTGCAAAGTTAATGTGTTTTATGACTCAAATTACTGAAAAGCAGGAAGTGTAAAAGCACAAAGTTCCACTGAAAAATAAGTTAAACTGATGCATTATTATTTTAATTCCATTAGCAGTGGAATAACTCTTTAACGAGGCTCTATGGGTTTAACCTCTGGACAACTCTGGGGAAATATCTTGGAAATAAAAGGCGAGTTAGCACAGAGGACACATCCTTGAGTAGTACGTACAACTACAGCCTAATACAGACTTGTAAGTGGTTCATTTGAATGAAAATTGTTGCCTGCAGCATCTGCCTTGACACCAGCGCTTGACATACAGAGCAGAGCAAGTGCCTAAGGGTACGGATGCTCAAGAATATAAGGTCCGGTTAACTGTGGCCTTAAGGGAAGAAAGGCAATCACGGTGATCATTTCTTACAAGCAACCTTTCACGGGCAAAAAAAAACTGACCAAAAAAAGTCATTACTGCTGCGTGGAGAGATACTTATGATAGCACCGGCTTTGCTGAATGCTAAAGCCAAGGTCCAGGTGCTGTTTGCGTCCACTCGCTCTGCGCCAACTGTTCAAGGGGTGTTAGGCACAGACCAAAGTGGGAGTAAGGCCTTGGAAAATGTAGACCTGGGACTAGAACACAATGAATCAGCCTTAATAATTAAGCAGGTCAAAACAGGCTAACACATCAGGGCTACGTTAAGTGATTCTTCTATACTGGTTGCGTAAAGCTTATAAGAGAGGGCGTGGCAAAGAAATTCCTAAACATCGCCTACTTTCAACTGCACATACAACAATTTACTGTGAAATCTTATGCCAAAAAGGTTTTGGAAGAGGTTTCAAAGCCACCACATCCCTCGTGGAGTGCGTTCAAGCCACTCTGTCGCCATTGTCGAGAATAAGGTGGTGCATGGGTCACAGCACAGCAAAGCATGCCACTGGAACACCTAATGGCATTTACAGGGCAATCTGCTTTCCCTGCCCTTTCCCCCCCTACGAGCTACAGACGGAAACATCCAAGTTTCACTTCTCTTAGATGTTGAAGCTTGGTTTGATGACCGTACAGCTGCTTCAGAGAATGCACAATGCATCATAAAAGACATCAACCTAAGAGAGTAGTCTGGTTGATGAGTCTGAAAGGTTACGCCAAACATTTTAACTAACTAACTTGCTAGTTCTTTCCTTCTTCACGTCTTATTGTCTTTGCCCTGTGGTGAGGATGTTTTGCTAAGGCCCGCTAAGGAAAACAGATTTCAAGACTGAGCGGGCAGTCAACCAGAACCCACGATATGGAGGCCTGAACCCACAGGGGATCAGAAACCTCTGCATCAACAAACACCCAGACTTTCACAACAACAGCAGACGCAGGTTTCACTGTCATCCCAAACTCGCAGACTCCTCGAAGCAGCCGGCGTGATGATGCAGAATACCTCGGCAGCAACTTGGACAACCGACGTGAAGTCCGCTCACAGTGACAGCGGAGGCTTCTTTCCTGCAGCGGAGATAGTATAAGCGCTGTCAGGTGAAGACAGGATCCTATTACCTCCCTCATCCATCTCCTTATTCGCCCCCTTTTTCTTTGTAGGGGGGAGGTAAGTAAGCGGAGATGGACAGGAACAGATGGTACCGCCTCACCAGAACTGTGGTCACTCTCCGTCTAGCCGTCCTCCCGATGGACCTCATACCGAGACTCAGCTTGGGCAAAGTAATCCCATAGCTGCTTATGCTGACCGATCTCTGAGCCCAGCTGCATTGTGATTGACCCCCCCATGCAGAGGCTGCCTGCCTGTTGAGGAGCCCTGCCAGGCAGAGTCTTAAACGGGCAAAGTTATCTCAGGCTACTTCTTCTTGTCCTGCTGTGGCATGAGCTGACGCTTGCCTTTTTTAAAAAGCAGTTACCAAAGTGTTGTGCGGCGAGACGCTTTTTAAATAAAAGTAGATGCAGTGGTTGGTGAACATGCCAGTTCTTTAGAGTTGTAATTCGTGGATTTGTCCTGGGATGACAGGGAAAGTTGTGCAAATTTAAGTGTGTGTCTAGAAGATTAGTAGGATAAGAAAAGGCCTTTAGGTGATAAATAAAGCTCTTGATTCTCATACAACATTTACCGACAGTTGAGCAGCAGTTGACCTATATTAATACATTTAATATATATATCTTTTATATTGAAGTTTCAAATATTTATAGCTCAAAATTTATTGACGCTGTACATTGAAAGTCTCTTGATTGTACCATTACTGGCCGTGCTGCTCAGGTCGACAATTTGAATTTAAGAGCCAAAAGATGTATATTTCAAATGCAATTTTTTCCCCTTCATAAATATTCGATCACGTCCCATAAATGTTACATCGGAGTTAGTCTCACTGCGCTCACATTTGTTTAGAAGTTTAGGCGCTGGCTGTATAGCTGAGTGGTTGCTCTAGTCCTCATATTTTAATCATTGCTCTGAGTGACACATCGGAAAATATGCATTTTCTGCGAGGTATCTGAACGACAGCTGAAGCCGAGTAGGTCGCCGCATTAAATTTGAATGTCAAACTCAGTCTATTAATGGAAACCGTTAACTGTATTTTCCACTTAATGATACCGTCCAGAGATGTTTAAGAGGCTGCGTTGCAACTAAAATAATGTTGGCACTAAATATAGACACTAGATTAAGGCCAAATGCATCTTGATGCTTCTCTCAGTCAGACTGGGGTGGCAGTCTAATTGCTGGAGGAGGTTGGGGTGGATGGAGGGGATGGAAAGACACCGGGATTCCAGACTCCCATAAAAATACAATTGAGAGAAGGGAGATTTGTTACTAATCCTTATACATAGGAGGTTCCTTTTTCATAGTACCTGATTAGAGTTATTCTGCCTCTTTGCATCCAAATCAGTGGCAAGAAAATGGTTTAAATTGTTTACTAAAAAGGCTCAAGCTCGCTCTGCTGCTCTCCTCAAAAGAAGAGATTTGTTGGATGAATATCAAAGACCTCTGGGTGTCGGCACAGCAACAGAAATGATTCATTACATCCTCCACTATGTCCATCATTCAGCGTGGTATTGGCCTCAAAAATCTGATAACGTGTCAGAGGGAAGAATAACTTTCCCGTCTCGAAAACAGTCCCAGTGTTAATGTTACTGGGTTAGCACAGTGGATAAACAGATTGATTTGAGGAGCCCAAGCTGTCTCTCCCTTCTTATGGGTGTCCCCAGGCCCCTACCAACTGCTGCCTGACTCATTATTTAATAAAAAGCCTCAGTGTTTTTGCCACACTTGCAATCTCAGTCTGCGTCTCTGTCACAAAGCAAAAAGAGAACATGACAGGCAGCGTGCCAAAGCAATCGCCTCATTGCTGGACTGATGATCATTTGCTGCTTTAAAGTAACCAAAGCTGTCCAACAATTCCGTTTACTTTATGATCCAGGCAGCTTTGGGAACATGTTGCTATTTGTTTTAACCTTTTAGCTTTTCAATTCAGAACACATACGGGCTATGGCTAGAAACTAATGCGTGACACAGAACATAAAGCTACAATGTGAAAGTCCAACTATGGATATTTAAGTTGCAGCTGCCTGGAAACTAAAAAGGTAAAAAGTACATTTATATGGAGCATACAAAAAACTGTTCAGTACCTGCCAGGCTAATTCACTGCAAACGAGAATATATCAAGATACTACTGATGGTTCAAATACGTATGTTGAATCCACATTCAGGTGCTCGGGGTAGATGGTGGGCACACAAAGCACACAACAGATATCAGCTTTGTTTACTACCAAGAAAACAAACATGGCTTTCTTTCAGTGTCTTGTGCAGTCTAAGGCCCTATCCACACAAAAACGCATTTTTTCGTAAACGCACATGTTTTTATTCGTTTTGGCCTATCGAATCCCGTAAACGCATAGCCCGAAAACGCACTTTTTTGAAACCGGGTCCCAGGGTGGATAAATTCGAAAACGCACTTCTCGCGGATCAGTCTGGACGGTTGAATCCGGAGATTTCTGAAAACGATGACGTCATCGCCACCATGGCCACACCCCTCGAGCAGTCTTCCATCTTGTATATCTCGCGAAACGTCTCATAACAACATCAACAACAATGGCGGACTACATGCTTGCGTTACTACTGGAGAACATATTGAGCCTGTTATGATTACTAGGGCAAAATCTAATTTTTGGTTTCTTCGAAAGCCGATTTGTAAACAGCGCTCAAGCTTCATGATCATGCGCCACCTCTTCCTCTCCGTTTTTGGTGAATTTCTGAAACTGAAACAGCGCCGCCTATAGACCTGGGATATGAAGTAGCGTTTTCAGTCGTGTAAAGACGGATCAAGTGTGGACGCAGATTTTTTTGAAACCCAACCAGCGAAAACGGATAGGAAAAAGATCGTTTTTGTACGTGTGGACGGGGCCTAAACCACAATTATCGCTGTGCAACGTACTGCACGTCTATTCAGAGTAATACACAGTCAAGATTTTGAACGATTTTTTAAAACCTTTTTTCATTAATATAATGCAGTCACAATAAAGTTTTGACCTTTCCCAGCTAAAGAAGAGAAATCTCCACACCGCCATCCCAACAGGCATTTGAGTAAAACATTTGTGAAGGCCACAAACATGGAGGTCACAGCGCCTTGAGTTTTAACAACCAAGAATGAATCAGTACATTCTTGAGTCCACACCAGAGAGCCTTCAAGGCGCTCCTGAATTATTTCATTCATTGTTGGAAGAACAACTTAAAAACCTAAATATGTTAACGCCTTGGCCACGATTATGCAAAAAAAAGAAAGAAAAGTTGGAACAAGGACAGCTGGACTCAGTCTAGACTGATAGCTCCCCAATAAACGGACTCGTTACTCCACATTACTGAAACGTATCGATACACCTATCAGCCACAACATTAAAACCGCTGACAGGAGAAGTAAATAACTGTAAATAATTGTGACGGTACAATGTTCTATTGGGAAACGTTTGGACATGGCATTCATTCATGTAGCACGCACCTAGACCAGACCAGGCACCCCCACCCCATAGCAATGCGACTCCTTGATGGCAGCAGCCATCCCCAGCAGGATGCAGCCTTTAGGAACAACTAAAAAAAAAAAAAACAGTAACAGCACAAGGTGTTGACCTGGCCTCCAAATTCACTACATCACAAACTGATCAAGTATCTGTGGGATGATCCACAGAGACCCAAAGGTCCCCACTAACAACATTCTGTTGCCAGACACTACAGGACACCCTCAGAAGGCCCATGTCCATTCTTTGATTAGTCCCAACTGTTTAGGATGTCTGCACAATATTATGGTCATAATGTTATGCCTTATTGGTGTATATGCCACATATTATTAATAGGGATGTCCGATATTATCGGAGGGCCGATATTATCGGCCGATATTGAGTTAAAAATGTAATATCGGGAAATATCGGTATTGGGTTTTTATAACCGATGTTTGTTCTGTAGGCTTCAGCATTTCCGAGTCTGCATGAACGCAGCATGGGACGTTAACAGGCGCGTGCTTGATGACGTATGACAACAACAACACACTAGTCTAGTAGGTCGCTAACTGTGGCTAACAAGCTAGCTCGCCCGGTGTATGAGATGTCCGTGGTTTGGAAGTATTTCCAAGTGTCACCTACTAAGCGACTGCAAAGCAAAGGTGGTTATGAGAGGAGGAAACAAGGCGTCTTCCTTTAATACATCAAATCTGATCACCCACCTCAAGAAGAATCATGCAGAGTTATACGCTATATTTGTCTTCCTTGTTTTGATATTGTCTGTAGTTTTGTTTGAGGCAAAATTTTCTCTTCAAAAACACAAAAAATAAATAAATGTCACTTTTTTGGCACTTTTTTCGGTAACTTATTTTGCACAGACAGTGTTTACATTTGAAAAGCCATGTTGCATCTATGTTTGCATCCAGTGGAACATCGCATTAAAATTAGGCATAATGTGTTAATTCCATAATAGGTGATATGTTATGTTGTTACCTAACAGTTTTGGTGTAAAAAGACTGCATATATCGGTATCGGGTGATATCGGCATCGGAAATTAAGAGTTAAACAATATATTACAATATATTACAGACAAACTAGACTAAGTATGTTGCCACAGCAGAGAGAGAGAGAGTTCTCCAGGGTAGGACAGCAAAACGTGCGATCGGTACAAGCCTTACAAGATCCTAAAATGACACCACACATCTGTACGCGTTTTATCATTTTATCATTACGTGTCAAACCTGATGCATTATGCAACCAAAGCCGTCAGTTAGGGTTGGGAGTCAGTTCATTACTTCTGAAGGTTGTGTCGTCTAATGCACAAAAATAACTTCCTGCATGTATGCACCTGGTTTTCTAGCCCCCTCCTTCACACATTTATCAGTAACAACACTGCTCAGAAATCCATCTGTTGCTGTTTCACTAAATGTTGCATTACAGTAACTCTACAACTCCACGCTGAGAGGCTACAAAAATATAGCTGCAAACTGTACACAGGGAAATAATAAAAAGCAGCTGTTGTTGAAACGCCGTCTGACTCCATAATTAGCCAGGAGATGCTAATTCTCTAAATTCCCCAGTTAAACTGCTCAGCTGGACTCCAGTCCGATGTTGAGAGTCTTAAAGTGGTAGGGGGAGACAAAAAGGCTTTTGCTGCTCATTCCCTTCATGATCAAACAGCTCTTAGCGGCACAGAACGAACATATCAGCACTTTAGCCTGGCTTTGAGCTCCAATACAATCAGTATTCTTCTGCATGTATGCGCAGGCATGCTCAAACTCGCACACTCGCACTATATCAGCACGCCATCGCTAGACACAAGCACTCTCTTCCAACCAATTTAACTCACACAAAGCTGTATTAACTAGTAATCCCTGCTCTCTCCCTGGGGCTGTCTTCACTTTGCACTTGTCTCAGTGAATTATTGGAGTCCCTGCTTTCTCCTTCCAAGGCTCCATTCACATCGGAGTGCTTAAAACAAATGTTGCGCATTCAGTCGATACTGACAAGTATGCATTTCTACCCTATTCTAAGCTTCAGCCACAGTACATTTCCTTCAGTCTCCTTGTCCAAAACCAAAATGATTTCATAAAAACTGTGCAACATCGTAACTATTCCCTAGATCTAACCATTTTTGCAACCATGGCAACAAAGGTAAGTGGTTCTGCTTGAAAGTAAGCTAAAGGCTTGCATACAGCTCATTTCTGCTAGAAAACAGGTTTAATAGTAGTCGATTACTGGGATTACGGCAAGCTAGTAATTGGGTCCTGATAAATTACAAGTCAGTAGTCCTGAATACACAATAAGATAAACGCAGAACGAGTCCTTTCTCGTGAGACTCGAGTGTCCATATTGCACAGAGGACTCGAGGACAGACGGGCTTATTATCAATGTGTCACGCTCGCTCTCAAACATAATGTCAAGCTTTCTCTCAGTTCAATGGCTCTCCAAGTCAATCAGCAGGCGAGGAAGCATGAGCCATGCCCAGGGGCAGGGCTGAATCTGCGCATCCGTACAGCTCAAACGGCGCAGGCCACGGCTCGTCTGCCGTTGTCGAGCGCGGGCCGGGGGGTCATTCACAACCAGATCTCTGCCTTTCGTCCTAAATCTTTGCCCGCCGTAAATCACGACCTCATACTGAATATGCAATGGCAATGAAAGCAATTTGTAGAGAGTTGAAAATAAACGCAGCCGTATACATCTGCTTAGCGTGTAACATGGCCTTGTAATGCGTTGTGCTTAGTCAGAGCTTTTGTGCAATGAGTACGCAAAAATAATGGCATCCTCTGGGGACATTTGAGATTTCAGGGCAGTGCTAATTTTGGCAGGGATGCCATGGAGTTTTATCAAATATTTGTCTGTTTCTCTCTTTTAGTTGTTTGTCTTTGTGTGCGGATAAAAGAAACCTCGAGGTCGAAAACTCGCTCATGAAATACACAAGCTCAGCTGTCAGCATGATCTCAGCCGTCCTTAGACTATTCAACTGACCTCATGGTATGAAAGTAGTATTCTACCACAATTAAAGCTCATAAATTAAGAAATTAATTATTATTAACGTAAAAAAAAGGCCATCTATGAATGTTACGATGTCATATGATTTCCTTTATCACACATTATGCTTCATACTTATCCATATACACATACTAGCCATGATATAATAATATTCATAATATTCATGACTTCATATTGGGAAACGCAGACATTGCAGAGGAGGAATGCAAAACTCAACTACAGTGCAGCAGAAGCACAGCTGTTCGCTCCTATGAACATTTGCATGTATCGCCATTCACCCCGGCTTTCCTAAAATTAAAAAATAATAAATTAAAGCTAGCTCTGAAGCATTTTTATTTCATTTTAATTTTGAAAATAGTGCACAGCATGTGGCGATTCAACAAGTATGTGCCCGTGCATCTAGTGCCGAGTGCGCCGCAGTTACATCCATGCACTGTTAATCCTCAAGTTAGGCAGGCTGTGTCATAGAAATTAACATCATGATTAATAGTGGATGGGTGAAATTTTGCCTGAGTCATTAAATATTATTAGCTAATTACATTCTCTAAAATGTGATTTTTCATCAGACATCAATTACTAGACATTTGTAGTGTGAAAGTATTAAATGTGTTGGCTCGTTTCCAAGCTATTGTGAAGTTAGAAGTTTTACCATTTTACCAAAGGCGAGGATTTTATTTATTTATTTATTTTTTACATAATTGTTTATTCATAACATACTAATGCGAATGTGAGATTGGGAGTGGGTCTCTTAGTCTGAGAAAATATCGCATCCAAAGTGGGCGGTTGGTGATTTGTGCATGAATGTGGATTGAGATGTCCCAGAGGATTGGAGTATCACTGCTAAAGACAACAGAAAAGGTAAGAAACGTTCTGTGCACACACGCCAAGCATAAAGATAAAAGCTATTACTGCTACAGTTTTGGTATCCTCGATGAATTGTGTGGTTTTGCACCGTTAAACCATGTTTACTTTAAATCAGAAGGGACCCATACAGGAACCCTGTGGAACCCCTTCACTCGAAGAACGTAAAGCAGATGTTGAAACATGACAGAAGCTCATCATTTTCAGCTGATTCTACGATCTGTACATCTGTTGTATTTAAAATTACAAACTGCAAAGGATATATAGTCTACACTCTTGACAAAAAGAGAAAACTAATGCATTCTAGTTCAAGTTTAAACAACTTCAGAAAGGTGGCGTTTCAAATCCATGATGATTTAAAATTGTTTCAGTAACAACATCTCTTTCAGTTATTATAAACAAATGTCATATTTATCATGAAGTTATGATTTAGTGCCGGACTGTTTAAATTAGAAGGCCTTTGGTTCTATTAGTGTACCGAATAAACTCGCAAGTCAGTGTACATTCGCAAAGAACTAAATAATATCCACCAGAAAATATAATGTAAGAGAATCCCTGACATGAAAACAAACCCCTGAATCAAATCACAACTGATCTAACAACATCAGACTGGTAACAGTTGCCTCTCCAGCTCCGCGTGGAGCGAGACGACTGCAGTTCTGCCGACAAAGTCTACTTGTAAAAAGTAATTAGAGTGAACACAGATCTCCGCTACTTTGCACGACTGATCAGATTTTCCAGCCCGTTGGAAGTGCTTGCTGAGCACAGGACAAAAATCAGCGCATGGTCTGATTTCCCGTTCGGGCACTTGCATTGACCAGTGTTGTCACATTAGAACATGCTGCTGGGAAACACAATTTGTCTGTGGAGAATTTAAATTTGTATTTGACATATTTTGAGCGTGTGCACTATAAGTACAAAAGAATAAAAGTGTTAGGAAACGCCTGCTGGACACTCCATGTTTTGGATTTTTTTAGTATTCCTGTATTTTACAGGCAAAGAAAAATATTCATGACTGCTGACAAGTCCCTGTGTGTGGGCTCTGCATCTCGCAGTTTTCACCATGGAAACCGCAGATGGTTGGAATTAGAATGACAATGGCTGATATTATAATCCAAATGGTGCTTGTAGTTGCAGATAGAGAAGCATGATGATGATGTGCTCTCCGGCATGATGATGTTCCATGCTCTGACAAAATCCAAATGAACCACTTGACTTTGTCCTGAATGAATACTGCCTTTATAGGTTTTTTTCCCCCTGTGCAGCCCCATCCCCACTACTGGTATATAGCTTCAGCGGAGGCGGTTAACATTTCAAAAGGGAAGTTTGTTATGAAAATGTCACCCGGTCAGACCTGGTTTGAGAAATCCAGCTGAGGGTTAGTAAAAGGAGACGCACTCTGCCCTCTGCTCTACAGTTACTGTCAAGGTCTGGCCTGTAGTACAAGACAGTGGCAGCGCTACAGTAGGAAGCTCCAAAATACGAGTCTGTCTTTGTGTAACACTCCCATCCCACGCAACTGCTCCCACCAGGTTACCGCTGTCATTCCAAATGCAGGAAAAACTCTAAGAGAATCGTAGATGTGTGTGGGTGATTTGGTCTTCTGTCTTTATCGGAGGGATTTCTGGCAATAGCTGATGAAATGAATCCAGGACTTTATCAATAGATTCCTAAGATAGTCTGATGAGTTGGAGTAATGTACTAGATATATAAACGCTTCGAAACACTTTAGATTGCTGTGCAAAGGAATGCTGAAGGAGGAATTAATAAATGTATAACCTTTGAATCTAAACGTTTTTACAACTACGATCGTTTACTCACTCATAACTTTGGTCTCATTTGGAGTCATTTTGACAATATTTTGATCTGCATATATCCATATAGTGGGAGTGAATTGGGCACCGAAACGCAGCCTCTAAATAACATTATCTGCTTGTTTCATTTCACCAATATTTTGTCATGATAATAATGAGTCTGTTGAGTCCAGGTTAGAAGCCGGTATACAAGCCAGGTGGGTAAACGATCGTATTTTATGCCAAAAATAAGGTCCAGTTTTCTACAAAATGTGCTACTTAAAAATACATGATGCAAAAATAAAAGCTTCCAAATGCATCATTTGTTTCTTAATCTTGTGGAGGACAGCTTATTATTATGTACATAAATAAATCTGATATATTTTTTTAAAAAAAGTGACAATTTGTGACCTTGTGCAAGAATATATACAGTATAAAAAAGATACACACACTTTATATACATACTTTATATTTCATTTTGCTGCTGTAACTGATCACAACATTAAAGCAAAGAAAGGTGTGCATTTACACCTACACATGATTACACAACATTTTGAAAGCAAGCACAAAACATGTAGCATGAACCACACAACACAGAGCACAACAGCCACAGAACAAATGGATCCCTTTCACCAAGTTGCTACCTTGGACAAAGGACAGCAACGAGTTACCCAGCATATTCAGCTGTTCTCACCACAGCCAAATAATCACACACACACACACACACACACACACACACACACAGGCATCTCTTACAAATGCAACAAAGTCAAAACACAAGTGACCTCCCACAACTGGAGAATCACACCCACAACAACAACAGCAACAACAAATGTGGCGCCACACCATACAAAGTTACTGCCTTCACCCAGCAAGTAACATCAAACCGTTAACAACCAAAATTGGGCCGACGTCCCCACAACACCAAAGCTCACACACACAAACACACAAAACACCTGTAACTGCTCATATTCACACACACAACACCTCCAGCCAGCTCACCCAAAATATCTCCACCTCAATGAAGACCACAGTAAAAACCAAGGCCAGCGAATGCTGCCACATGTCAACACAAATTAGAGGTTGTGGTAAAATTGGTCCAGAACTTACCTGGTTTCCTCGACCTAAGAGACTGAAGTTCTAAGTAACTAGACCTCAGCTAGTCTTCGTCGGCTTTCCCGGGCACGCCAGGGGCCACCCCAGGGTTACCGCCCAAAAAATAATAAAGTGGTGATGGTCATACCAACACCCGGAGGCTTTCTACACCAGGCAAGTTCGATAGCATGAAAATTTACCTCATGTGGCAACATTGGCTTGACCCTGCTAACCCTCATTTACTTTACGACCTGGCTCGAGTGCTGCAACATAAGTGGAGACACAGACAGAGTTACTAAATCAGGCTTATTTCATTAAAAAGAAAAAAAAAAGGTGGAAGGTGAGACATGGAGAGCTCCAGTAGCTGTAAAGTGGTAATTTTAGGCCTCTTCACTCACAATCGTCTTCTCAGGTTTGGCCACTTCAAGTGTAGCAGAGGTACAGATATGAGTATTTAAATCATTTTTGTGTAAAATATGATATTTTCATATAAATTATGCAAAAATAAAAGCATTCAAATGCCTAATTACCTGTCTTGATAATAAACTGCCCTCCACAAGATGTATGTGTAAAAATTAGTAAACTTTTAAATTGGTTTGGTTTCAAGGAATCATGTTCATTTACAGCTCCAGTTATAAAACCGTTTTAAATACATGTATTTATGCTTTTAAAATGTTGGTTAATGTCTTACATTGCTCCACCATGTAATTAGCACTGTAAAATACGCTCCTGAACAAAATCTTAAGCCCGGGGGAAAAATTACTATTAACTGCAATTTCGCTTTGGTGGATAGTAGTACCAGAGCGAAATGCAGAAATAAAAATAAAGAAGAAACAGGGGCAAGAGACAAAAAATAAAAAATAATAAAAAAAACAGATTGCAGGCAATTTATTTGAAAACTTTATTTGAACTAAAATCCATCAGCTGATCAGAAATTTTAGGCCATAGCTTCTACTCACACCCCTCCAAAAAGAGGACTCAGTCGTGAGTAGCCCCACTGTTCTTGTTGATCGCTTCAAAAAAATCATTTAGGGATGCCTGATGTGAGTGTTTCCAGGAGGCTGGTGGGAACGTCGCTCCATGTGGTGAAGATGTCTTAACCTAAAGCTCCACTGTTCACGGTGGAGCCTCCAGTCCTCTCCAGTGGCATCTCCTTCTCATTCCAGTACTGTTTGAAACCATCAGGACGGTCCAGGTTACATTTCTTTCCTCGTTGGAGAATAAAACTTTCATCCACATTTCAATGTTTCATGTTTGGTGCTCCCTTGTAAAGTCCAAACAAGCAAGTTTGTGGCACCGGAGGAGATGTTTGCCTTTGTTCTTTAAAACCTTCTCTCGCAGATTCTGACTTAGGGTTAAGATATTGTTCAGGAGTGTATAAACCTTCTTTCTGGAACAGCATTGCGTAGAATTGAGTAGTATTGCGGACAGGTTAAGGCACTAAAACTAAAACCAAACTCTCCTGCAACTTCCCGAACTGTCTTGAACCGATTGCTTTGTTTCCTTTTGTCGTGTCAACACAGACAGAACAAACCCACCCTTTGCACCGATCCCAACAGACAGACTGTAAAGAGGAGCTGCTTTAACAGGGCACAGACCTTAACTGTTGTGTCTGCTTTATAGTTTGGTTCATAAGACATCAACTCACAGCTACAGCAACTGTACACTTAAAAAAAAAAAGGAAAAGCAAAAACGCAGGCTGTTTTGGAGGAGCTCAAGAGTCATCAATCAATTTACTTCAGAAGTTAGCATCTGGTAACTGTATTATAATTTATTGCTTGCTTAAGAGGTGAGAGCAAGGTTTGCAAAAAAATACTCAATAGGAAGGTTTCAAATGCAAGTCTATTGCTTGACCTATCTACATAACATATAGACACTGCTGTGGTTATTTTTGCTAATACAAAATCGATATCTCCTGGTTTCTTGTACTTCTTTACTTGTGCCCACTTAGTATTTTCTTGGTATCACTTATACTGTGGCTGCACTTTCCTGGTGTGAGAAGTCAGGTTGGCTATACAGCTCACTCCGAATGAAAAAAAAAAAAAAAAACCCAGAGCTTGACAAAGTCAGTATATGTTTGATCTCACTCATCAAATATTTAAGGACTTTCAAGTTTGCGGTGAATCTGCTGGAGTCAAGCACACCTGTGTGACATAAAACCTTTTCCTACTGTCTAAAAGTTCTTCTGAACCTTCTGCAACTGGTCAGCCGCGACTTTTTGTTTCACCAAGTCATGAAAACTTTATGAGGTGAAACGTGGGCCAAACTGCTCGGGCACAACTTAGTGGAGGATGTAACGGCTTTAGGAACGGCTAGAGACTTTGAATTTTGTACCTCACTGTCAAAGGATACAACGCTGGTATCTGAGATGGACAAGAAGGCAAACGAGTACAGCTACGTGGCCACATGCTCGATCAAAGAGAGGTCGGTTAGATTATATGACGGCATTGGTACGAGATTCAATCCAAGTACCAAAAACTTTAAGACCTCAAACTGTGTTGTGTCTAGCAGGTGGCTTAGTTCATGGTTGAATCTCGGAGCAGGACGACTACAACCCCAACATAAATAGGATTCTATGACCGTAGACTCAAGACATCCTAGTTTCTTGACCTAAATCTTTGGTCAGGGCCTATAAACGGACGTGGAAAACATTCTGTGTGGATCATTTGCGTTGTGATCTCTCACCTTGTCCAACTTGAAAAACCTCTGCGCTGTTTTGTCCTCCCAGACTAATGGCACTGCAAGACGCAAGACCTTGCACCGCTGCTCGAGACAGGGGCATTTGTAGTTTAAAAAACATGTATTAAGACCAGCGTGCGTCTCTGCGCTTGAAAGTAGGTTACAAGAGAATGAAGCTTTGGATGAAGTTTTCAAAAGGCTCACAGTTCCTTGGATTTCCTGTGTCAGAACAGGGCTTTCAACTGGATTTCAGAAGCGGCTCTTTGCAGAGGTGGGAAATGTTTATCAAAGACCAAAGGCCAGAGCGCGTTTTCAAATGCATTCACCTCAGCTTTGCTGCTGCACTGTAGCCGACTGATGTAATCCCTCCACAATGTAAGTGTGTAGACCAGGAGCGCCTAACCAGCCACCCTTTGCCAGTGTCATGACCGGACACGCTGCGCTAGAAGAACGCATTTGAAACATCTGGAAATCTATGATAGAAAAACTCACTGTTGAGTTGATTATAAATACAGTTTATCAGGTGCCGTAGATACTTATCACCACTTCCTCCATGTGCAAATAAGGAAAAGATGGCAGAAGCAGAGGCACTGACTTTAAGTACAGACGAACATAGCAAGCACTGGCGTCAATCGTAGGTGTGCATTGGAGCTGAATTGAATCCTCTAGTGTACGCCATCTCTCGTGGTTCATTAGACTTAATCAAGGATCTTTAGTATGAAAAAAGAACCAGCTGGAAGAGAAACCTGAGTAAAACGAGCCAAGACAAGCTAACAAGCAGAGGTGTCAAAAGTATTCACATTCTGTACTTAAGTAAAAGTATGGATACTTGTGTAAAAAAATACCCTACGTAAAAGTACTGATTCAACTCCTTTACTCAAGTAAAAGTAAGAAAGTACAGGCTCTGAAATGTACTTAAGTAAAAAGTAAAGATTTTTGCCAGATTTTTCCATTAACAATTCATCCGTTGATAATTTTGCAAAATGAAAAAGTTCTAGCAGAATAATCTAGACTTAACGTGACCAGATGTCCTGCATGAGCATCTGGATCATTTTTAATAAACTGAGGGTTATTGGGTTGTTATTTTTAAACCGCTAGCTAGTGTTAGCTATACTATCAAAACAGTGTGTTCCCATAGCATTGCTAACGTTGTAAACTAGCTTCTAAAAAATCCTCAAAAAGCAACAGAAACCATACCAGACCTGAGTTTGTTTGTTTTTTCACATTAGACCAGTAGCTAGTTCTCAAATAGTGGGGTCAGGTGGACTTTCAGTTAGTGTCTTTATTGATGCTTGAACGATAAACAAGCTTCCAGTCACTAGGTGGCAGCAGAGCTCAAACTGATCAACAGGCTGCCTGTTCAAAACAGTAGAAGAAGAACACAGGACGCACATCGACTTTCCGTCTCTAGTCCGATGCTCTAATCATGTCCGATCACGTCACGTCTTTTACATCTTTTACGTCTTGTCATCCGTGGAGGTTAAAAAACGAGCCTGTTTTTCAAATGTAAGGAGTAGAAAGTACAGATATTTGTGTACAAATGTAGGAGTAAAGTACAGATACCTGAAAAATCTACTTAAGTACACCTCTCGACTCCTCTGCTAACAAGCAACCTATCCATTCATCCATCTGTTATTTCTTGCCTTCCTGGGTTAAAAACGTAAAGTAATACTTGTTTTTTCAGAGAAATCTAAAGTAAATTTGATTGCTTTTTATTATTAAATGTGAATATATGTAGTTGAGGTGACTTTATTTTATAGTATTATTATTATTCTCAATGTCCCTTTTAGCTCTACAGTTGTTCACTTCACTGCACAACACAGCCCACTACGCCGCTGCTGCATAATACATCACCTTCTGACACCAAACGAGAAAGACACTATTGCGCCTTACATCTTCCGACTCGTGAAAGACACATCTTTGAAGCGACACTGCGTGTTAACTCCACAGAGTGTCAGGACCACTGCGACCTGACACTGCCTCTCTAAAATGCTCATATAAATATATATATATACACACTTGCATGTGCAGAAGTACTTGGCGAGCCAAACTGTCTTTCTAAAGATACATTTGCTTCTGGGTTGGAGGGAGGGGGAAAACAGGCCGAGTTTATCTTAAACTCAGCGTTGTACGCTATGACAGGTGAATAATGACGCGTTGTTATCTGTGAAAGACCTGAAAGAAAAAGAAAAAGAAAAATGAAAGGCCCCCGTTTTCTTGCAATCTGACAATTTAGTGTCCCTGTCGTGTGCTACAAAGAGCGGAGCTACAAAATCAGGCTTGCTCTCATTTCGCTGACTGCTGTCACTGGGGAGTAAATAGGACGTCTGTCCTACAGCGTGAAAGAGACACTATGAGGGTTATATGATGCAGCATGAAAACGAGTGTTACAGCTTTACGTTAAAATCTGAGTTTTGAACAACAAAAAGGATAAAGCATGTAAGAGCCTACACTTTTAAAATGTTTGTACTATATGCAGATCAAGCACTGACTGCCATGTTAACTGCATCTGCTGCCTCCATGTCAGCGACACCAATCACATGCTCTGCTGAGAAAAAAAACATCCTTCAAACGTGCTATTGATTTGAAGTCATCCTTAAATTACAGGTCGGATAAAACAACCATTTTACTTTCACAACCACAGACTTCAAATTGCAATCAGATTCCCTTTGTCCGCACGCTTACAGAAAACAATAGCTGAATATTTCAGCGGCATGTACACCTTTGAGATCAATAATGACATCTCGACTTTTGTGTGTGGAAATCCAGGCTGAACTTCGGGAGAGCTTGTAATTACAACCGCCGCTGAATCTTGTCCGATACTCGTCGGGAAAAGCTCCCGCTAAATGACAGAACAAAAGAGAACCAGAGGCTGTGTAGCACAAACGCTGTCATTAAGGCTTCTCGGCGTCTGTTCCCTTCTGTGACAAATTAATACCATTCTCCCGGAATAAAAACAGCAGTGAATGTAATGTTGAAACAAAGAGCGCGGATTGAAAGCAGGGACGTAACATCAATACCTTCAGAGGAGCCATACAAACGTTTGTCGTTTCTATAAATGGATGTTCAGTTTTAACCCTGCATGGGGCAAGGAATCATATTTGCCAACTTCCCTTTTCCCTTTTTTATTAACATTTCACTTCCTTCATTTAACCAGAACGGCTCGTTCAGAAGGAATTCCTTTGAGTCCTGACCAAAATGTCAAAACGATTGTCAGTTGTGCGCCTCTTATTTTGGTGCAACATGTCCAGTTCCCTCTAAAGCACAGACCGCTCGCGACAGACTGAACTGTTTGCTCATTGGTTGTGGCTTGAAGTCAAGTTTCAAGCGTTAACAGGCTTGATGGTTGCCTCGTGCGTTTCCCTGCTGCCACAACACTCTCCGAGACTCGCACGGTCCCGTTTTTTTTCCGCGCAGTCAAAACGTTCCGACCGACTCGCCGCCACTGCTTTGACAAGAGAGGACAACAGCGCTAATGCGAACAGATTTCCTGTCCGTTGTGTTGGAACCAAGCGCTTCTTGGCGTGTGCGCTTCAAATTCAGCGGGTATCAATAGGATTCAGGCAACAAAGCGTCCACCCGACGGGCCGACTATTAGCTCTCTCTCTCTCTCTCTCTCTCTCTCTCTAACACACACGCGCCTAGAAATCAATTACCTGCTGTTGCCTAAAACAAAGCTCGAGTAAGCAGAAGTGTAAAAATGTAAAGGTAATTAGTAAAAGGCGTTAAGTCGATTTGGAGCCTGGTGAGAGTGTTTGTGTGCGCACTGGATGTGCATTAGCTCCGGCAAACCGCAGCCATGGGTGCCATCGTCTCTCGCACTCTCTGCCCCCAGCAAATATTACTGCCTAAGCCATGCTTCTATGCAGCAGGGGAGGCAGACAGAATAGCCAATGAGGGAGCAAAAAAACATTTTCAGTGTTTACTGTAGTCCCAAAAATAGGCGGATGCACCCCGAAAGCAAGGATGCTGGGCGAGGTGACGTGCTTAAAATGCCAAATAACACACAGCGGCTTATATAAGGCTGCGACGGGAAAACGCCTCGCGCATCGTGAACAGTTCAGCTCAGAAACATGATCCCGGTCCAGGTAAGTACTGTAGAACTAAAACTGGCACACAAATGAACAGGGAAACTAAATGAACGCTCAAACACGTAGTAAATGGTATAAATAGATGCCTTATGTCAGATATTTGCATGAAGTGGTATAGAAGTGATCCTTGAACGCTGCATCTACAATGCAAATACAACAACACTTTCACGTCAAGCTTCTCTTCTATTGTATTACAACTTCAGCGACCGAAAAGGAACCGGTTCAAATGCAAAAGCAAAGAAAGAGTGAAGATTTCAGAAGGAGAGCAACGCCTGGGCCGAATAAAGCAGCACTGATCTAGGTCAAGCTTTTTAACAAATGTCATCTTGACATCTTCACATAGCATGATGTGCAAAACAAGAATGATCTAACATAATGATAGTTAAAAGACACACAGTTACTAGTGTTGTTTTTGGCGGCCTCTTTTAATTTTAGTTTTAGTCTAGTCTTTGTGTCAACCTGTCATTTTAGTTTTTATTAGTTTTAGTCATGTTCATACTCCTTTTAGTCAAGTTTCAGTCAACTAAAAGTCTGAGCATTTGAGTCTTATTGTTGATTTTAGCTTTTTATATATATGTATGCGAGAGCAACGGGCTCTGGACACAGGAAACAGAAAAACTACAAAATAATAATAACGCGACTAAACACGACAAAATAACGTAACATTTCGTCTCGTCTCGTTTTGGTCAACGAAAATGGAGAGACATTTTAGCATAGTTTTTATTCGTCAACAATATTGCATTATACATTTAATTATAGACATCGTCGCATGACCACCATTTACGTTACGTCTCGTTTTAGTCACGTGATAAAGGTTCGTTGACGACAATATTTAGTCATAGTTTTCGTTGACGAAAGCAACACTACATCTTTCTCCATAATAAATAAATAAATAAATGTATGCCTTATTATCGGTTTGTCCGCTCGTCTGCCTCTCTCAGACTTTTCCTCCGGCTCACAGCGCTCAAGGTGAGTTCAGCCCTTCACAGCCCAGTGGGCTGGTAACATTCCTCCCCATTAGGATGGCTAGCTATGCACATGTATCCACACACACATAAATATATATATATATATATATATATATATTTATAAGTACACATACACACACACAGAAGTAAAGCAAAGGCGAGGCGAGCGTAATGCGGGCAGGCCAGCCAAGGTTTTCCGGTACATGGATCTCATCCCGCCACACGTCACCCTCCATTCTAGTTAACGCCGACATGATCAGAGGCTCCAGGACAGTGCTCTGTTGCTTCAGCAGCCAGAGGGGAAGGAGGGGTAGAAAGAGGGGGACTGTACACTTGTTCAGGGCTGCCAGTGGAGGAAGGGAGAAAAGAAAGGGAGGAAGGGAAGAGAGGAAAATGGACAGAGGAGAGCTGGCAGCTAGCGGGCGGTGAGGAGAGGAACAGAGTAGCGGAGGAGGAGGAGGAGGAGAGGCGTGACGGAGGAATAAGGCAGCAGATGAATAAAGGAGGGAACGCATGTGTGTGAGCGTGGGGGTTGAGTTGTAAAAGAGGAGGAAAGAGGGAAGGTGAAAAGTGACTTGCAGAGGAAGAGGAGTGTGCGAGAGGGGGAGGAGGAAGAGGAGCAGGAGGAGGAGGAGCGCGCTCGACAGACTGAAGCTACGTTGAAGGGAACATCAGCGCTGGTGTCCCATCCGCTGTTATTTCTGCTCCGCTCTCCTGTCATTAGCTGGCATCGCTGCCGCGGCAATTATCTTCACAACAGTGTGGGAACGCGTGCGTGTGTGTGTGTGTGTGTGTGTGTGTGTGTGTGTGTGTGTAAATTAATTAGGAGTGAGAAAATGAGGGATGCATGGAGGGAAGGAGGAAAGGGAAGAGTGATCATTCTCCTCATCAAGCAGTGAAAAAATGCACACGCATACACACAGCCCCTGTGGAGATGCTATATGTGTGTGTGTGTGTGTTTGACTCAATCAAGCTGCTAATCATCTGATGTGTCCGTTCGCTGCATGCTTCTCTTTGTGCGTGTGTGTTCCCCTCGACTGCACCGTGCCTCCTGCTGCATTCAGTCACACAATCATATTTGTGAGTAGGTGTGTTTCTCACTTCATATGTGACTTTTTGTGACTCATGCTGAACGTGTGTGTGTGTGTGTGTGCATGGGCGTAGGAATGTGTGGAGCCAATAGTAGTAGTAGCCTCTGTTTGGACTCGTTCCTTTCTCTCTCTCTCTGTGTGTTTTCTTCTCATGTGTGCGCTTGCAGACGTGTCTCCATCAGTGAATGTGTGCGTTTAGGTGCAGTTTTGTTGCCCCGGTGTGGCCCCCGTGATTCACCTTCTTCTCCTCCAGGTTTCCACCCGGCCACTGGAGCGGCGCGCTGATACGACCTGACACCTGTCTGCTTGGATGGCCGGCAACAGGCCTCACACACGCCGACGCACATCTACCTACACGTGCACCGCTATGCGTTCATGCAGAAACGCACGTTCACACTGCGGCCGCTTTCCGTGCACAAGCTCGAGGGTGAGGGCGAATAAACGCACACGCACGAGGACATGAGCACGTAATGAACAAAGACGCGCACAATCCCGGTGCTTCCTTTATCATCTAGAACCTCACAGCACACAAAATCCTGACATTATTGGGCCCGGAGTGCCTGGAAAGCTGACATAACCCTCCTGTGTTCTGTAAAAGAGTCGCACAGTGATGTGTGTAAATATGTCAGAGTTTATCTAGTGCTGTTTTCATAAGGCAACAAGGCACAGTGATTCACAGCCAGCCAGGCTGCATTCATGCAACGCTGCACTGTGTGCTATAAAAAAAAATGCGTTTATGTAGATATCTCTACCAGGTAAAAAGGTAGAGCCATAAGACGTTTTAAATACTCTCAGGTTGAGTAGAATATGAAAAAATGTCACATCCTTTCATCCTGTCATGACATTAACTGACAAGCAGGTGCAAGTTTCAGCAATTAACAGCAAAAGAGTGAGAACAACTTGGAATAAATCAGCTTTTGAGCAACAGTAATGTGGTTTTCATGCTAAACAGCTCTGGAGACGCTCTGAGGATCCATCCACCTGATAGCCTTCAAGATCTATTCCTCTACTTGTATCTGCAAACGCTGACGTGACATAAAATACAGCCTGGAGAGCCGGTAAAGCAACATTGTTGAGATCTATGCAAAATACAAAAACACACAAAAACATCATGTATAGACTCTAAGCTAACAGGGAATGCAGGAACCACGCAAACAGCCTGGACGGCATCCTATACTTCAACAACGCCCACAAACTTTGGGGGGTAAATTTGAACTGAGTGGCTCTGTTGGAAACCGTTTATACAGTAAAGATCTGCCGGCCAATCAAATCGTTTGAGCCTTAGGCGGTGGTAAACAAAAGAGCAGCGCCGCGTCTTCTGAGCTCCGCGGGGTTTGTCTACACGAAACGGGTTTAGAGGCATCTGCTGTCAAAGACACCAACAACGAAGTAACTTAAAGCACTTACGCCTGAACCTACCGCCAATACATTAAGGTTGCAAGAAGCGATGAAATGTAAATTCATGGCCGAAACCAAAAAACGAAGATGAAGAACCCAGGACCGAAAGCCGAAACAACAAAATAAATTATGACAATTATTAGTACCATTGCATTTATGGCTATGACTGTGTACTACCCTCAGTAAAATCAAGGCATTACAGTTGCATAAATGCAAATAATAGTCATGTTTCAAAGAAAAAATATATATGGGCACCACTGCACCATCACTGGGAAACGTCCATGCTTTGGATTTCAGGCGATAATTAAACCCGACATGGAGAAATTCTTTTCAGATGCACCCCTTATGAAAGTTCAGCATTGCACGTTTTGCAAATCGCTATCAGTGGCTCTTTATATAATATTTATATCATACTTTACATACTGAAATACATCCACATGGCAGACATGCCCGTGCTGGCTGCGGTTGATGCTCGTTTTATCACAACATCCTATTTCGGCCGTGTTGTTTCGGTGATAAAAGTCTTTCGGCCGAAAACTGAAAATGCACTTTTGGGCCATTTTCGGACAAAATTGTTTGGTGGCTGAATATTGGGTTCCTTTTATAAACAACAAATACACATCCTAAAGTAGGAGCTCAAAGAACCACAAGTTCCTCAACAGCTACAGAAACTATGAAAAGGTTCCTGGCCAATTACCAAAACATAAGGTTGGTCAAACGTGTTGGCAAAGTCATGGTTCTGGACATTTCATTCCATATGCACCAGTTCCCCTCATAATCTAACCTACAAACATCAACATGACTGCAGCAGAAAGGAAGTGTCCAACTGTGAACGTCTGCGCCTAATGTTATGCCATTCCACTGAACAAAACGTCTCCTTCAACCTTGTTAGCGGGCGGAATTAATACGGCGGGGACGATGCACAAGATGCACGCATGTGAGCAGTTAAAGCAAATGTAGCATGGGTGAGCGTGCTAAGACTCTCTGCTCTCAAGCTGCCGTTATCATCGTCACAGAGGACAATGGCAGCAAACGCAATCACAGCCGGGTAATGACTCATCGCCGTCATACCTTAAATAGCACCGTCAAAGCGACTGTGTTGGCATTGACGATTAAGAATGTAGGCCATGTCAATACAACCGGGCTCGTTTTGCTTTTTATCGTTCTCTCTGGCTCGGTCGGATAACTTCTGACTTTAAAAAAAAAAAAAAAAGAAAAGATGGGAAGAAGTAAAGAAAAAAAAAAAACAAACAGTGACTGAAGTGTTTTTAGCGAGCTGCACCCAGTGTCTTTCTGAAGTCGCTCCACAGAGCCACAGCTCCTCTTCAAAGCACGTGGGTGTTTGGGGCCGCGTCGAAGACCAGGCTGCAGCAGATATTTGACAAGTCCATCATCACAAAACCTTTGCGTGTTTGTGTGTGTCAATATAATATTTCTAAGGCAGCTCGTGCTAATCCGTGAACGACTACGAGCGAGCAAGTCATCAAAAATTCTCACGAATGCATGATTTAACAAGTGCAAGGGTTAATTACGTGCTTAAGTGCTATTTTCATAGCAAAGCTGGGATGACACCATTTTTTTTTCCCTTTTATTAATTATGCTCACACATGTTAGTGCCGTATACAGCGCAATTCACACTTTTATGCATAATACAACATATGATTTGAATAATCTAGGTCATTTTATTTAATTAAGCCTGCAGGGCACTTGTTATCGTATGTTATTTTACTGTAGGGGGGGTTACAGGAAAAGGGTCAGGTTATTATATAAATATGTACTAATTACCTGGATCTAAACCGAGACCATTTGCCAGTTTTCGCAAATTCTTCATTGCATTAAAAGATTCAAATACACAGAAATCTGTAATTATCTGGAATGAAGTTGCACGCTTAGCAGAGAGATGATTCAAATGCACAAATAAAATTTGACGAAGCCGATGCTAAATCACCGGTTCTGTCCTTCTCCGTTGTGTCCAGGCTCAGCATTTTCATCATCTGGGTCAGAGAAACAGTTTTCTTCAAGGAATCCTCTCTCTCTCTCTCTCATTTTCACTCATTTCCCACGCTACGACTCCAATTTCGTGATTCAGAGATCTGGCAGTGGTTTCAGTGCTTTTTGTCAGTTCGAGCGCCCAGGCATCAAACGCCACCAATCCGCTCGCTAATTTGCGGTCTGGACGCTGCTCGGCTGCAGCCACGAGCAGAAAGCAGCTCTGACAGCGTGGTAGCGCGGGGAGCATCCAGCCGCCAGCGGCGATGACAATGAACTTCAAATGGTAATGTGGTTAATGAGCAGAGATGAGAATATTCAAAACGGGAGCTTTCCTGGGCTGCAGCAGCACCGCTACACGTTAACAAGGTATGCCTCCTGAAGGTGCTGGGGCGCATTTTATCCTGAACTAAGCTGCTATTCTTGGAGCGTTTGCTTTAGCATGCCTGGATTACATCAGGGGCCAAAAAAGTAACAGTTCATTATTTCAGCAGCTCCTCTGGATTTAACAGCTGGAGATGTACTACTTTTAACAACATAAGCTCCATGGCAACAGTGTACTAATGATGCAGTGTTGCTCTTTCCCCTGATTCACATTGTTTGGGCTGTCATTGTAGGCTCCTTTCAGCCCAGAAAAGTGTGAGGAATGATGAGGCACTCATCAGTCACTCAGGAAACACAAGCACTAGGCCACAGACTTCCTATCTGGGTCTCCTTTAAAACATCTTTTCCAAAAATAAGTTTGCGGTGCATGTGTGCAATTTGGAGATTCTAGGCTTTCTACGATGGCCTCAGTGCACCGCGAAGCATTGTGAGCGAAGACTATTTAATGGGCCCGGGCCCCTCAGCAAGACACCGTCTCATCATAAAAGGCCCTTAAGCAACTCTGGCCATTCCGGTGTCAGAGGTGCACTGGCCATCTGGAGCTGCAGTAAACCTGTCCAAGAGAGTCGGGTCCACCAGCATCACAACCGAATGTCCCAAGATGTTTGGAAGTGCTGATGTGGACTGGAGGCCGCCTCGGTGCAGGTGTGCATCCGAGAGTGGGGTCACAAGTTCCTCACGTCTGATGAGTTGATTTTTCTCGCCGCCCCTGCCATCTCCGCTTTGATTCATTCTAGCTTCCAGCAGAGCTGACAGCCACTGGCTGATTTTGGAGGGCAAACTACAGCTAAGCTGACCTGACAAACACAAAAGACCTGAAAATGTAAACTTCAGGTTGAAGTCCCAGCTGTCCCTTGTGACCAAATGTGACCACATGTCACTAATTAAACTATATGCTTTCAACATGATGCACATAAACATGTAGCACCATAATGTACAGTAACTGGCATTACACCACATGCTTACAGGTCAGTTGGATGCACACAAATAGTAACGGGTGATTGTTTAGATGAATCCTGGAAATATCAAATTGTGTGTGAAGTTTCTTAGATGGAGGCGAAATACAGCCAGAAATAGAAAACAAGGGAGTTACATGACTTGGAGGCTTAACTGTAAATAAGGCTAGTAACACACAACAACTGTTAGGTTTAGTATTTTACTTTTCCACTGTGTATACATTAGGGGTTGTACTGAATAGTTCACTTTACTACTGCGCTATGATGCTTGAAGCAGGAAGCAGGAAGTCGCCGATCACATGACAATAACAACACGGACGCCTCCGAAAAGACAGGTCAGGATCCTAGCGGGTCGTCACAGCAAACTAGCAGCAGTTCATCAAGTGTGTGAAAATACTTCACTAAAGATGAAGCCCATACTACCGTGACATGCAAAATACATAAGCCAGTATGAAATACAACAAAAGCACTGCGGCAATGCACCGCATCTGAAAAGACATCCGCTAACGCTAGCAGAGGAACGGTTCAAATCCTCTCAGTGGCAGCCAGTTAACAACTTAACTAAACATCCTGTGGGAACAGAGAGGAGGAGCCTGCACATCAAGTATTTGTTTCATTGTCTAGACATTAGACCTTTAGCTGCAATACACGGAAAAGGACGCTACAATATGTATTAAAGTCAAGAATCAAGGCAAAGCATTACTTTCTACTGTGATTTTAATGTACGTATACATCTGCCAACTGAAGAGTCATTATTTGATGCCATGTTTCTTCTTTTTTTTTTAAACCAACATAACATCCATGTATTGCTTTATTTTTTCTATTTCCTTATAGTTTAAATTGCTTCTTGAAAAATGTTCCACGTAGCGCACCAATACCCCGCACATTAAGTGCACTATGATGACATGTTCTGGTCTGAATAATTGAAAGCTACACAACACAATAAAGTCTTCGGGGGCACGTGCTATTTATAATTCAATGCTTTCACACAGCACATAAGACATGCACGCGTCTGAGGATGTTCAAGAAAATTATTAGGATGCCAGTCAGTCAGTTTAAAGCATCTCATTAAACATCTTTACATTTAGGTCAATAAAAGACATCCAAAAATAAAACCACAAGCGTGAAGCAGTCACCCAAATTCTCCCACCAACAACTGCCGTTGCGCCCACGGCGCCACCGGCTGCCAGTCCCTGTTGACTGATCCCACTCATTAAGTATCTCTCCGAGACACGCGGCGATGGATTGCGGCGCCTGCTGCCAGAGCCGATCGGAGCCGCTGACGGAGGAGGTTCGCGGGTATTTAAACGCCAACAGCCAAAAATATTGGGAAAGCGGCTCGTCTTATTTAAGTTTCACGAGCCAAAGTGGCTCAGTGGCATTCGATAGCTTGCCTTTTAACAGCAAATGTTCCGTCTCTTTCTTTTTCTTAACTTTGGAAGAGCTCGAGAAGATCACTGGATTCAGACAAAATAGGTCTGCTGAATGAAAGGTATTCCATTTGATTTTGAACAACTTACATTACACAGTATGAAAACTGCGCTAGAGTCCTTGAAAAAACACAGAGACAGACACTTTCTTATACTTTTAATCGTTTTCTAAACTTCTAGATATATCTTCACACAGAAAAAGAGACAACACTTTTTTCTGTACAAATATGCCTAAATCTGCAGATTCTGGTACCTATATTGTGTTTACCATGCTGCAGCCCTTTGAGAGCAATCAGGTCTATCACTCAATTTAAATCCGTTCCTATAGCAACCTACTCCCAGTCTGGTGTCAGATCTGCAGAGGATTGCAGTTTCCTTTCTCCACTGCGCTGGCCTCCATGGTGCCAGGCGGGATCAATCAAGCCCCGTGGAGGCATTTGAGAGGAAGTGGAGCTGTGTTTGACCCTGTAGGTTTGCTGCCAGGCGATGATATGAGCCGAGTGGACAGGTTCAGCCTGCCTCCACTCTGCAGACGACCAACCTGGACTCGACCAGACAACCGGCGGGAACGGAGATGAGCGGGCGGGATGACGGCTTTGCGAGGGCGCGGGCGAGTAAATCCGTGCAAAAGTGCGCTCTCCGGTGAGAGGGTCCACTTGTGTTTGCACGTGTTGCATGTGTTTGGCCGGTGAAGTGGCTGCTGTGTGCGCGAGTGGGGTTTTGAGCTCGAGCGATTCGGGCCGGGGCTGCGGTTTGGAGAGATGATGGAGTGGTTGCGTTGGATGTGGCTGGCGGAGCGGCTGTGAACGCCTGTCAGTTTCTTATGCATTTTTAATCTTGTGAAGTCATGCCACTGTAAGATACTGCCAGCAAAGTACTTACAAATTAAATCAAGGAGTCACAGGGAAAATGTTATTCTAAGATTTAAATATTTATTCAACGGAGCAAAAAGCAAAATACCTCGGTTGAGTTTTGCTGGTTGTTATGATGCCTGATTAATAGCTATCATACATGGGTTAAGCAACCACACTGTGCTTCTTTGATTTACATATTTTTTTAGTTTGCCATTAATTCAGCTTATAAAACACCCACCAGTGATTAATACAAAAAAAAGAGGTCAACATCTGTTCTGTATTAAAAGGCAAGAAAATATCTAGCAACAATTTTTCCTTCCTAAAATAAAAGTGAACTTTTTTTATTCAATTTAACCATATTTTCACATTTTTATCAGTATTTTAAGACTTCTGGCAGTTGATTTTGATTCCTAAACTACATTAAAGAAAAGTAGACCACACGCTTGAAATGCATGAAAAACATTAAAAAGACATTTATTCCCCAAATCCTCCAGTGGGGCCGACATTTACTCAAAAACTGGATTTATAATTCTTGGTGCTTTAATACTTCTGCTTTATGTCAGAGGGAAATAATGAATAAAATATGGACTACATTATTGTACAGCTCAAGTAAATTTTCACATATATTGTGACCATTATTATATTATCTTATAACTATGTGACACAAACCACTGCAACAAACAACAGAGGGACAAACTAGCTGCACCACAGTATGCATCCCAGGATCACAAAGGATTATTTTAGCTAATGTATGTGCTATATTACGGATTACCTTGCAATTTACACCAATTAGCCACATCATTATGGCCGGACACGAGAAGGAATATCACTGAACATCTTGGACCATCGTGTTGGATGTTACTCAGACATTAGCATCCACCTAAACCAGACCACACCCCATAGCAATGACACTCCTTGATGGCAGCAGCCATCCCCAGCAGGATGCAGCCTGACACACACACAGACACAGAAAAACTATTCGGTGTTAGCTTTTGTTGCTTTTTCCCATTGTACCAAACGTGACCACCACACCAAAATATGTACCGAACTGTGACTTGTGTCTACCGTTACATCCCTAATGGGCACATTAGTGAAGTCACTATTAAAAATTACATATATATGGATAATAATTCTTCTGGCTTAACTATGTACAAGGATCCAAAATAAAATGATCAGATAAAATGAATGTGTTTACCTGCCCCAACACATCATGGATGAGAAATAAATGACGAGACATCTCCCTGAGCCAAAATGCATTGGCAAATCAAGTCAATCAATAGAAGACGCCGACCAAGGCAGGTCCACATTTACAATGGCACCGACCACAAAGACTGCTGCTTCATTCGTTTAAACATTTATTTTGAGCATTCCAATAATCATTAACTAATTTATGCACAACAGATATAGCTCTCTGCATGTAACTGGATAGTTATACAACAGATCTTTACTCTTCTATCCATCACTACCATAAAGCCCGCCGGAACGATTCAATAGACCCAGCAGATCTTTGCCAGAGCATAATCAGTTCCCAATGGAGAGGTTCCAGACAAACTTCTCCCAAAGTTGGCGTGGCTTCCAGGTTATAACGTCACCACAATGCGAGGAGGCGAAACGCTAATAAGGACCAGAGGAAACCCTTGTGACTCGTGCGTCAGGATAGCGATTTTCCAAGAAAGTGAGTGGGCGCCATGTTTGAACCCAGAGTCCAGTTTCTATAATAAATCAATATTTAAAAGGCTAACTTTAACAAAGCTAAGTGGATGATTAGCTCTCTGAACAGAACCATTGTCATTGCTTGTATTTATTGAGAGATTCCTCCAACAGCAGAACAAATGATCAATTCCTCTTTGTCTATCTCAACTTTTTTTCCTCCTTTATCTTGCCAACATTCCTCTTACAAATAACCAATTTATTCCTCTCAGACAGCGGAAGTGCAAATGACAGAACAGGCTGCTTTTCTTCTAATAGTGGGAAATAAAAGGCCTAACGCAGGCAGGTGGAAAGTGCCACCCATAACAAACAGAGCATTGATTTCCAGTCATTGTTTCCTGTACATGGTCCCTGTTTGCTGTAGGAGGAGGCAGAGGGGAGCGTGGGAGGGGAGCGTCTCTGCGGGATTGCATTATTGAAAAGCAGTAATTGGCTAGGTGTTATAGAATTTGTCCCATTCATCTCCAGGCTGCTACCTTTATTATCCGAGCGGTCTACATTGTCGTGCAGTAATGAGTTAAATCCCAGATGCAGGTGTGGCGTTCGAGATTAAAATTAATTACGGGTGTGACTTCACATCCGATTTCATCTTTCCGCCCGCAGAGTCAAATCCTTCAATCGGACGTAAAATCTGACCTCTGGATTTTTAAATCCCTAAAATCCTGAAACTCAGCCTACAGCTTTGACTGGAGCCGTTAAACTTTATAGACGAGTCGATGGTAAAACGGGACGCACCTGAACCGCAGCCCAGCTCTGCCGGAGGGGGGGCTTCTATGCGCTGGAGTTTATAGAGAGGTCGTAAACAGCTGCTATCCAGTATGAAATACTCACCACTTCATATATATATTGACACCTACTCTTTAGGAAGTGATCACGGACATGAAAGCCGAGCTTGGGGTTACTCGCCGCGTATGTGCACGTGGCGGATTACAGGCTCTGACTGAGGCCGACATCACGGTGCAAATTAGCATTAATAACGGCATTTGATTCCAAATAAAGGGAACAAACAAATGTGTACAAGCACACCTGGCTTCACAGATTCTGTCAACAGATGGGTACACCGCAGGCCGGTTACTGTGGAGGAAAAGCATGCTAATGAGAATTCACTGTAGGGTGTAATCACATAAAAAAACAAAAACAAATAAAAGGAGAGAATGGAAATATACGTTTTTGGGCTAGCGTGTTATATGAGGTGACCGTGATGCACAGAAATGGCGCGGCACGGTTTGAGTCTCGGTTTCCCAGCTGGTGGCCGGATCGCTGCCTCTCCTCTGGCTAAACTGCGCCACTGTATATAAAGATGGACGGCAGAACCGCTCCTCTAAAATGAACCCAAATCAGGTAGAGCTCCCCCTGGTGACTGGCTGCAATATAGGTCGTAAGCAGCATAGTTGCAAGACGCCGATACCCTGTATTCTCGGGAAAATGGCAAGTTTGGCCAGTACAAGAAAGTGGGGACGCATTGTCCATATTTATATACGGTCTATGCCGCAAACACGAAGACAGTTAGCAGTGCTTTCCAGGACTGACTGCACAACCAAATACCACAACATTAACTTCACCCTAGAGAATTATGGCTACTTTGATAGGGAGACGCAAGGAGAGGGTGAACTGTACTCGGGTTTTATTTAAAAAAAAAAAAAAAAGGCCCAATTTCATGCAAATAAGGCAACAGCAATTTGCAAAATGTCATTGAGCATTTAGAATTTTTTTTATTTATTTATTTTATTATTTTTGTGGCGAGAGGTGAGGTGGCAGTATAGCCACCCAACAGAGGAATAAATAGGCTTGATAACAGCCAGGGCAGGCAGGGCGATGGCAAATAGGTAATAAGGTGCTTTTTTCAGACCCGAGTCTCTGGAGGAACATGCATCGCCAAAAAGAGAAATATGCACTCAGCATGTTGCCCACATTTTCTTCCGGAAAAAAAGCAGACAAAATGGCATATTTAACAGCCTCCATTCTCCCTGACATTTTTTTAGTCATTCTTTTTTTTCTGTTCTTACCTGTGGTCACCTCTGTAGTTGAGCTTTTTTTTTTTCCACCTGCATTAATGGAATGGGACTGACATGTACACGTTTTTCTCTCTCTAAAGTGTTTTTTGGGGCATTTCGACCTTTTTAAATGCGTGAAAATACTTGCTAAATGGAAAATAAAGTCTGTCCACGTGTGTGTGAATGTGCAGTTTGTACAAATAGCCATCTTACAGGTACAATTTTGCTTCTACTGGCATGTAATGATTTGGGTTGTAGTTACAAGTTACGCAACAGGTTTGATTCTCTATGAATTCTGTGAATGTTAAAGCTGCATTTCGTTGGTGCTATATAAACCAAGCTGAACTGAATTCATCCACGATCACTTGTTATGGTCATTTTGAAAGTATTACTTTAGAAAACATTGATAGACACATCTATTTTCCACAATATCCCCCAAAAAGTTTATCTCCTAACCCTTGAAAAACACTTCACTCACTAAATAAGAGACTAAATCACCTTTAATTATCATTTCCAAAGTAGCAAACATTTCATTATCCGCCATTTCAGCTGCTAGTGAAGGACAAGGCGCCTTTCGTTGACGTATGTCTTTTGCGGCATGTGTCGGAATCATTGGATTTCTTTGTCCCCGGACAACATGAAACACGGTCAACACTTGCTGACACTCAGAAACAAAAAGTCAATCTATGGTTGGCTGCACTATCAAGGTGACATCAAGCCCCCACCCTTCAGAAAACCTTTGTGAAGCCTAATAGATAACAGTCTATATCAGCAGGCCATTCCACACAGCATGCTTGATTAAAAGCTTTTGTTTCTTGTTTACTCGTTTTACACTTACAGCACTGACGTAACTTAGCCTATACCGCCACCTTCAGATGGTCTTACACAACCTAGCCAATTTCCTCAAGGACACTCAAAGGTAACCAAGCAACAACCTCCAGTGCTCAAAGCTGGAGCCAATGCAGAAATGAAACAACCACAATTGCTCAAATGGCCACTTGGCGCTGGCTCTAAAACTGTGTCAATCCCCATAGACCTCTAAGTTACAGTTCAGACTTCCTAATTAGTCATGCATTAAAATTATATGAAGGCTTTAACTTATGCATTATTCCGTGTCATCCGATCTAACCCCCAACTTTGTCACTCACTAAATATTGTTACGCAAAACTGGATTTGCTTCACTGAGAATTGGGCCAGAAGAGAACAGAGCCAACATCTGAGCACCATTGAGCTGAATTTCTTTACAACTACACGGATCCAACTGCATGTAAAGGTATTTTTTTCCTCAGAGCGAAATCCAAATCTCGTATCAGGCTCAAGCTACACCTCTCTACCCATTTGTGAACTAGCCAAGAGATAGGCAGAGTCTCGCTGCCAAGATGCCAACCTCCTACACCGGGCTTCAACACTGCTCAGGTCCTAGCTATGGGTTGGATGTTTTGTCTTTATACACTGTCAATCATGGAAATTGGCCCGATTAACATTTAGTCCCATATTTGCAACTTTTCAAAGATTTGCTTCAAAATTGTTTGACAATTAGCTGAAACACGGCTCCTCTGATTAGTGACTGAAGCTTAGAATGAATGCATCCAGCCTAAAATTACGAGCATCTGTCTTTTCTAAATTATACCATTATTTTTAGAAAAAATATATTAGCAAAAACAATATAATGAGTCAAATTAAAACAAATTGCCATGCTTAATATTACCCTAAATTATTGAGATAATGATGATACACAAGGGCGTTCAGCAGACGTTACTAATGCTGCGTCTTGTGGGGTCGGTGCTACGCAGAAAATGCTTAGCATTCAGAGGGAGTGTGCTGTAAGTCATGACCCGAGATGATGTGTGGGGGAGCAGCTTTCAGGTTGGATTGGCAACGTTATGGCGGGGTGATAATGTTGCTGGATCAGAATCACTCACTCTATTTGAGTACTATGCTGGTGCTCTGTGTGTTAATTAGGCCTCTCTCTGCTACTCGCCCTCTGAGAGCAGCATTCAGCAGCAAGGTCTGTAAATCTGAAAACAACTCTCTGTCTCCACCTGTCATCCGCACACATCACTCTCCTCTCTTCTACAATTCATTGTGTGGCGTTGTGTTATTGCAGCCGATTTCAGCAAAGTGCAGTTGAACCACGGGGGGATATTTCTCAAAAAGGGTGGTTTGTGACAAAACCTTCATATAGCGGGCTAAATTTAATAGATGAAAAACGTAACGCAAAAAAATTTCTGAAGCTAGCAAGAAGCAGTGGATAACTATATGTAACAATAGATGTATAGCATTAAATGGGAACTACCATTTTTTACAACCTTATTTCTGGCATAAAATACGATCGTTTACTCACCCATACAACTTTGGTGTCGTATGAAGTAATTTTGACAATATTTTGTATCCATATAATGGGAGTGAATGGGGCACCGAAAACACAGCTTCTAAATAACGCATTATCTGCCGCGAAACTCCATTTCAACAAATTTTTGTTATGCTACGCTAGAGCTATTCCCCGTTGAGTCCCGGAGTAGAATTTCTTTACAACAAGATGGCTCTGATAATACTTGTGTGTCGATACTTTTATCTCACCTGCCCTGGGACTGCAGATGGAAATTAGCCATTTGCTAAATCTGGTACAGTGCATCTTATCCCCTTTTTTATGTGATAAATGCATTTTGTACATGGTCCCTGTAAGAAATAAACTAAATAACCAATTGGTTGTAGGACTATCCAGTTGGAGGCAGAGGTATTTTTGCCTCCGTTTTGCTTGAAACATGCCCCAAAACATGCTATCCGAGCTAAGCCTCACTGACACTACATCTCTTTGCCCATTTTGGAAACAACCAAGGGTTAGGCAGAGGTATGAACTCGGAGATGGCGAAACTTCACACATCAAGGACACTTTGCTTAAGAGATCCTATCAGTTGGACTAATAGTCTTAACTTTCTGGAGTCAGACGTGCTGGCACTTCTAAATGACATGATCCGAGCTTCTGTTTCAACTTGTGTCGAAACTTCAAACTACATACCAGTTTTCAAATTGTGTTGACAGGCCAGGTAAAACTAAACTTATTAAAAATAATTCACGGCAAGCTTTTTCCAGAATACTGTCGTCATGTTTAGTGCACGTTTATTGCAGGAAGAAACAGTGAAGAGGAAAACGCTAGCAAGCTTCAAGCGCTAGCTGGCTTCAAGCGCTCACAAGTCACATGGAAACACGCTTACTCAGATGGGCGGCCGAAGGTTGGCCGCAACACGCCGCCAGCGCGTTAGCCCAAGCTAGTGCATCTATGCCGTTTAAACCAATACAGCCTACTTAGAAAATAAATAAATAAAAATGCACTCACGCACAATATCCGTGATTCTTCAACCTATATCTGACTCCGAACTTTTCAATTTAACACCCAAAAAGTCAGTACATTTATGATCTGATGGACTAAATATCAAGTTTTGGGGATAAAAGGATACACAGATTTTATCAAACGTATCTGGAAACCACCTCCTCTGTAAAGTTGCCTCTGATTATCTTATCAGTCCCTCACAGGTGGTATTGATATCTCGGGAACACTTCCACTTTTATTTACATCTCCCCTCTCTGCCATGATTCAAGAGATTAAACTGGGGGAATCCACATGAGATCACAGCCTTCACTTGGATATTTAGCACCTTAGTTTTCATCCCCCGCCTCCCCGGCCCGGTCTTGAGAAAGAGATTGTCTTCCTCTGTGCGGCACTGGTTGAATAAATGGCTTAACTGACTCCCAACTCTGTCGCTATCACGCCCTTTCATTTCTCCGTCTCCATCTTGCTCGGCTGCACTTTCTCTCCGTCAGCAGAAACAGATGCTGCTATCAAATTGCAGAGCAATAAGGTTCTGGTAGCACTTTGGTCAGACCTGCATTTATTACAAAATCATGAGAGCAGGATCCCGTCTTAGAGGCTGGGCGCTCACTGCACACTGTGGACATACAGTGACGTTAAACACACACTCGCAGAGGGTTGTGCTGTGTGCAGACAGCGAGCAAGAGAGACACAAAGCTAATTAGATGAAAAAATAAAATAAAATAATGAATCGATAATAATAAAAAATTCCACTCTCTTTCCAAGCAGACCCCACCAAGACCTCTGCCTGGCTGCGTCTGAATTATAGATGGCTGACTGACAGATGAATACTGGGAGGAGATTAATGTCTATCGCTAATCTTGTGCGCGTGACACATGAACACACCGGCCTGCATAAATATGACAACCAACTTCCACAAACCGATGTAGCTGCTCGACTTTAGACGTGATTAAATGCCCCCACATGCATGTACTAGTGTCAACAGCAGGTTTCAGTGACTCCTTGAACCACACGAGGTATTCAATGCTGTGGTGGAGAATGATGATTGACTGGCTGGAGCCCGATCTGCGTCAGAGTGGGAGACTCTGAACTGTGCTGCAGGCAATTACTTTGTTTTAGAGGAAAAGGAGAAGGAGGGAGGAAGGAACGGGGGGGCGAGGGAGGAAGGGGGAAGAGACAGACGCAGAAAGGGGAGGGACCGGCCAGGGCTGGGGGAAAGGGCTGATGCGAGTTAACAGTGGCACCCGGTGGTAAACTACGGGAGTATATAATCTTATTCACTAAACAAAATGGAAGGAGGTCGCTACGTCTCACTCCGTCTCTCACATACCGACATCCACTCATCCCTTTTGTTTTTTTCCTTCTTAAATATGCTCTTCTGTATTTCGTCACAGGAAACGCAACAACCCACGTGTTTGACATTCTGCATACGCCCACATCAACTACTGTGTACAGCCTTGAGGACTTTTAATTGATTTGCCATCGCTACCCTCAGACCCTTAAAGGTGCTACACGCAGCTCGTGAAACGTCAATATCTCCCCTCGCAAGCTAATCCTACGTTTCATAATTACCATGAGAGTACTGTGGCTTGGATTTCTACAGGAACATAGCCCCATCATGGGAAGTTATGAAGGAGTTTAGCTGTCAAGACCAGTATTCATCCTAGAAATGCTCTATTGCAGTGAAAGTTCAAGGTTTGTCAAAGCAAACTCCCGCTAATCACAACCAGTAGACGTGTCATGCTCACGTTAGCCAAGCCTATGAAATAATGGACCTCAATACTGTGTGACACCCCCTCATTAACATGAGGAAGGGACTCTCAGACTCCGTTGTAGAACCGTAGGGATTTAATCCAGAGCAAGGTCTGGACAAGGTTTCTCATCCGACTGTCAGAAGAGGTTAACAGGGCTAAATGTCTAGCGGTCTAGTGCGTTCCAGAGTCGCCGTTGAAGTGTCGCCGTGGCGCTTGTTGACGTCATCGACCGCTCGTACAATAAAGGAACAGGTGAAGCAAACGCGCGATTGGTTGGCACGTCGAAAGCGTCAGGAGCCACGGAAAAAGTTGAAGCCAGACTTTTAAGTTACCGCCTCTAAATCCCATAATTAATCTGCCAAGTCTTTAATCCTGTTTTTCGTGCTGAACGTTTCTACACCCGGTGGAAGCTGCAGGAGCTTTTTAGATATTGGTGGCCAATCTCTCTTTATAGCATACAGCTCTTAGTGTTACTTCTCTAATTTAAACGGGAGATTTTAAAGGACAGTATCCCAAGCATGTCAACTTTCTATCCACTTATTTAACGTGACCGTTTAGAAAACCTACCATAGAAAATACAAGAAGTCAAAACCAGTGGTGAATATATTCTACTTACGGACCCTTTCGTCTCATGTCCACTCTTTGACGCCCAAATGGCAAGAACACACCGTCGCCGGCTTCTGCTGCGTGAAACCCAATAAACTAATCTAAAGGACGGATGTAAAGAGAAATTGCCCTACCGTGATTTGTTTCATCGGCACCTCAAAGGGAAGCTGCAACAAAAGACAGAGAGCGAGTTAAAGGCTGCCTCGTGATTGAAGGATGGTGCAATTGGTTGAAAGACCGTCACCTCGGCACTGGCTAAATTAGGTTATATTTTAAAGCTGCCTGTGTCAAATGAAGTTTCTTAGCCTAGATTAAATTGCGCACGGCATTTCTTGGCTGCTCGATTGGGGAGGCAGGTTGGCTCCAGCTCCCAAAATTTGTTCTTTTAAATAAAGGATCCCTCCAGACAAGCAGACCGTGAGACAGACTAGTGTTTTAAGACTTTAAGGCTGAATACACGATGAATTTTTTTGCTGTGCATTAATGATACAGCGGACTCCCACTGCAGGTTCTCTCTGCATTTTAGTTGGACCTTCCACAGCCTTTCAATTCTTAATGAGCTGTCTTTAGGGCTGATACAGACAAACTTAGGATCAGATATCTCTTTTCTCTCACCAGGGAAAGTCTAGATGAAGATGTTGCCCATCTGCAAGCTAAGCCAGGCATTATATTCCAAGGTGCACACATTCATACCCGACTCCTGCCAAATACCGGCACCGTTTTGTGCTGCTGGCTATTGAACGGCTCCACTAGAGGTGTCAGGGGTTAATTGCCATGTTAAAGGGCACCCACGCAGAGGTTGTTAAAAGAATGTTCTCACTTTGGTTTGCCCAAGCAGCCACGCCTGAGGATTTAAAGTTGCAGTCCAGCACGCACCAACCCGCGCCCCGGAGCTGGCACCGCTCACGTCGGCGCGTTTTACCGGGCATTTGCCGGCTTGGCGGCTGGACACGCCACTTTCCAAGACAAATATTCAGAGAATGTATTAGATTACTAAATCACCTTGGTGTGGTTGCCAGGCAACATTAGTGCAGGAACTGCAGCATCCATTTTCTTTCAGCCTCTCCGGTGATCCGTCTTGTGTTGTTTATGTACATTAGTCTGAAAGGAAGGGAAAGAGAGGGAAAAAAGAATGGATTTACAATGGGAACGGCACAATGGTAAAGACACAAACAACTCGGCTATAACGGATGCTGCCGCCCACGTAACGACACACACTCTGGCTTGAGGTTTTCCGCTTGTGTTTTGTTTTCTCTCTTCTGCTTGTTAATTACATTCGTGGTGTCCTTGGCTTCCCCGTCGAGCACTTTGTGATGTTCTGCAAAATGTTCCTCATGAATAAATTTCACATCGTCGCCCCTTTTTTTTTGGCATACGTGATGGAGAGCGCACACGAGCCGCTCTGTGGTAAAACGCCGTCGTCAGACAGAAGGAACAGAGGTGTCCAGCTGCGAGCACGCGTGTTTGCAGAAAGAGCCGCGAGCAAATAAGCAGCATTTAGCTTGCACTTAAAGGTGTGTTACCCTTTCTGCAGGTATTCAGGAGTGTGTGTGTGGGGACTGTTCAAGGTTTTGTGTGCAAGTGACGGGAAGGTGCATGTGCACACGAGTGACCGAGACAGGCGCACTCCATCATCCTCGGCTTCATCTGTCACAGCGGGACAGCCGACGAACGCACACGTACAGACGCCCGTCCAAAGGTTAACGAGCGCGACGCAGCGTCGTGTGTGTTTTGCTCTAAGTGGCGTCGCAGTGTGATGTATGTGTCGATCCCCGCGGCAGGCCTTCCTTCGCGCTCGAAGAGGTAAACGAGTGAACTGTTATTATCCGGGACGCGTGGGAATCCTTCTCCCTCTCTTGCGGCCCTCAAAGGATTTGCCGTAACTTTATTTGCCCGGAAGAAACAAACGGGATGCGTTGTGTCTCGGGGGCGCCGATGCAGCTACATTTCGGCAGATGAGATCACAGCGACTCTTTGTATCGTTGCACACGGCGGTGGTGTTTCTTGCGCATGGACTTGAGACTGCTTCTACTTTTGACAAACCTTTCCATAGACTAAAGGAACCGCCTTTTAACCACCAACTTGTCCCTTCAAAGTTGGAGCACATTCATTATTTAAGGAACAGACGACACATGAGATAATGGCTCTCAAGATTGCGCTGCGATGACGTTATTTCAAAACTGCCGTCTCGATATCCAGTGTATGAAATACAGGAAACAGCTGAGCAGCTAGCAGGCCAAACTAAATTTAAATAATTAATAAATACTTAAAAATATTTTTAAAAAGTTACTCAAAAAATAAAAGCCATTAAATGCACCAAAATATTAATATTTTATTTATATTAAAAGCAAATTGATATTTTTATTTAATCACTTTTTGAATGTATCTGATTATTTAGCCACCCCGAGTTCTTTGCGTGTTTATCAATATTTATATATTTTTTGTGGTATTTTCCCTTTGAATTTCACCAAAGCATCTTTATCTTTCATTGGTTCATTTTAAATCCATTTATGAGTCATTAAGCAATTTATGATTTTCAAAGTATTTTTGACATTTCTGGTCCTCCGTACATTGCAGCCTCCTACAGTAACCACTAAACAAACTCTTTATCTAAACATGCACATCATCATCCGTACGTAAAAACTTGCGGCCGGCGAGGTCGGACGCATTAAACGGCGCGAACCGCACTGACAGACGAGCGTCCAGTTCAATTAGAAAAAGGTTATAGCCGAGCCAGAGATTCTCTAACAGCGTAATTACTAGAGAGGGGGACAAATGTCAAAGCCCTCATTATGTCCCTTTGGTGCCAGTGTGTCCAGTGCATAAATCCAAATAGTCTCCGTCCTGAGGAGGGGCCGGCTGATGTCATCCCCTCTACGGCAGCACTTAACCTATTCGCTGCCATAAAACCTGACCGAGGTCGACAAGTGTGAAGTGCATTTTCACGGTGGAGAGCGGTACTGGACATTATGTGCAGGACACGTCAGCAGATGTTGCACAACTTTGTCTATTAGAGAAGAAGTTTGCCTCCAAATATTTGATCCTCAGCACACACACGGCATTTTTGTAAGCCTCTACATTACTTAAGCGCTATAAATGCTGCTGCTGCTGCTGCTGCTGCTGAGTCACCTAATGCACACATTTCCTTTCCCCCCCAAACCTTCAGGATGTCGTCATGTCATTTTTGCTTCCTGCTGCTGTTAAGCCCTTGCTACCTGATACCTGTTTTCTCTTACCTGCCTGAGTTTTCGCTTTAATAAAACACTAAACTGCTCCTGCCTTCCCTTCCTGACCTGAACCCCAGCATCCTGCGCTCCCCTCCAGATGGATGCCGCCTTCGGGTCCGGCCTCCTGCTCACCCTCCCCATGGGGTTCGGCCTTTTGCTGCCCGCCCGCTGCTCGCCCTCCGGAGGAGACCTGCAATCACATCTGGCCTCCTGGAGGGCTCCGCTTTTCCTTTCCACCTCCCGCAACACACCGGTGTGGCGCTGCCTTCTGGTCGTCCTCCTAACTAGCCCTACCTGAGGTTGCCAGTTTTTTTCCTGCATCTTCAGTTTGATAAAACACCGAACTGTTCCTTTTAGGTGGGTCGACACAGCCAAACCTCATTCAGCATCTTAACCTTTCACCTCAAACTGCAATGATCTCTTGTTAGTGCAGCTAATATGATCCATTTTCTCTTCGTAGTGATTTCAGCAGGTTAGAAAACTTAATAGCTGAACGATAGCCGCAATTGCTTTTTGCCAAAAAGTTAAATGCAAGGGTTGTAGCTCCGGCAGACTCCGTGTTCTACCTTAGAGCTGTGCTGAGTGAAGCAGTGTGGGCTTAATGTGCTAAAAGCTAGTTGTTAACAGTAGGCAGCGTGCTGATCATTACATCAGCGAGGGGAGAGAGGCTGAGCTTTGCTGCAAGCTCAGTGGACACCAGGATATATAATGTGCGGGTGAATTATTGAATGACACCAATTTATCCACCGGCTTGCAGTAAAATTTAATTTCAGCAGGTTTTATGAATTAAAGGACACGCTTACAGGGAAAAAAAAAAAAAAATACAGCACTGCAGTTTCTGGCTTCAGTCTTCCATCATCGGTTATGCTGCATTTTTTTCAGCTTTATCTGCACCGTCACTATGTTTTTATATGTCCCCGACACCTACAGATTTGCCCTTAAGCAGAGCATTAATTTTTATTTTATTTTTTAAAAAATAAAAGCATTTCTAAGCTAAATATATAATGCTGTGGTTTTCTTTTCAGCATCTTACCAGCAACAGTGACTAATCAGCTCAACTAATGTCGTCACCGCCGAGCCCCGTTCTTAGAAAACTTGGAATACTTCCTTCTGGGGCCTTCTTGTTTTCCTTCATCCAGGCTGATGAGTTATGAATGAGGCTTGCGCACTGAGGTTTGATATTCATGTATTGTGTCACTCAAGATGTTCTCTTCTCCCCTCAGCCGACGTAACTGAAATTTATGGGTTTTGTTTGGATTTGGTACGTCACACCGATAAACGGATACGTTCTATCTGGCAAAAGACATGCCAGGGATTCTTTTCCTTGAAATGTTCAGGGGTCATCTGGCCGAAGAATTGTTAAAAGCAGGGCTCGTTACCCTTTTTGCATCCATTTAAGTCAATAATCAATTCAGGCCGTGCATCTGTACGTGCTCCAAACTGTATATAAGCTGAGACGGCACCAAACGAGGAGGATCATTTGCAGAAATGGACGGCATCAATTAGGTTTATCTTCTATACGTTTGGCTTTTCCTGACTGCTTGAAAGAGCTTTTTGTTTGCAAAGAATTTCCTGGCCACGTATGAATAGTTTGAAAAACCTTTCATCCATTACGGGTTGAAGATTTTCTCTCAGGCATTGCTAGGATACCACTAGGAAGACACGTAATGTGACCTCAAGCCATATATGTCCAATTAGGATTAGGTTGACCTGACCAATGAAATTTTAGACTTTTATTTCACATTCAATCATTTATTTAACGACTCTTTAACTCAAAAGTCTGTAGAGTAAAACAGGTCTATTTATTTATCATGCATCATTAGAGACATTAGAAATACTGGACTGACATCCAACCCTGAACAGAATCAACACACGTCCCAACAAATAAGTAAAAATTCAGAGGCTTATGTGCTACAAGTGACGGTTCCTAACCATATATGGTTTTTCCACGTCCCTACATACGTCAATAGCAGAGAGAAGTCGTTGCAGCGCTAGGTTCTGATCCTGCTGATGCATCCTAGTCCCCCGCATGGGTTTGGATTTGTAGAGGCTAAAGAATATTGAATTTGAAGTCAACAATACAGCTCGGGAAAATCTGCTTTTGCCTTGTAATCAATACAGGTAGGCTCTGCATTTCCAGTCAGGAGCTCGAGCAGGAGAGAGTGGAAAACACAACCGCTCTACATGTGAGACCAGGCTTCTAATTTCACTGTTGCTTGGTGGATTAAATATTCTATTATAGAAAGCTGCTCCTTTCTTTTTTTTATATGCCCCAATTGAATTACTCATGGAGGAAGAGAAAAAAAAAAAGGGAGATAGCGAGCAAAGGCGTAAGAAGTGGGGGATGAGAGAAGGGAGAATTGGTTCAACTAGATGAGAAAAATTAATTCCTGAGGTTTATTCAACTCGTATCGCTCCGTCCTATCTGGGCTTATACTTGGGTTTCGGAAAGAGAGCGGAAAGACGGAGAGGAGTCGGACAAAGGACGTGGATAAAGATGGGATCAGGTGGAGGAGAGAGGAGGGAGCGGCAGAGTGCAGCCAGTGTCTGAATTGGGGGAAGCTTATCTGTGTGACGCACACCTGTGCCCGCCATCCTCCGCCGCTTTAGGATGAAAGCTCTCATTGGCCAGCGTCTGCGCAGAGGTCGGCGTCGAATCGTCAAAACCCCTCCTCGGGCTCCGTGATCCGCAGGTTCGAAGGAGACTCAGCTGCCGGGGAAGCAGATGTTTTAATTCCTCCGCCGTCTGGTTCTGAAAATTAAGTTTGGTTCTCATTAGAGGGCGGCAAATGGATCTGTGCCAAGAGTTTAAAAGCTGTTGTTTTAGAGTAAACATTTTATTGATATTAACACATTGTTGACATGTTTGGATTTATTGTGCATTTTGGTTTAAAAGGGTTTTCAGATTTAAGTTAAACGTGACTTGAAAGATCTGAAATCTATCTTCATTAATTTAAATTAAAGTCATTTCATGCATCCTGTTAAAAATCTCTGCAACGGTGGCAACGCTGATACTGAAAGGTCTCTGAATGAACTGATGCTGAAGCGGATCCCTCGGTGCAGTATATTCAGCACATCTGGAGCAACGTCAGCTGTGAAACACCGTCGATAAAACTGCGGTAGAATCGGGCCAGCAAAAGATTTCACAAAAATCCAAGGACTCCTTCCTTCAGCTGCTGCACTAGTTCACCCACACCGTCAGAGTTCCTCCTGACGAAGCGTCGCTTTGCAAAGACTCTGAAGCCGCCGTCCTCATCGTAAGCGGCGACGCTTTCAGTGGCGCCCGTGTGCCGAAGACGACGAACCGCGCTTTAGTCAAACTCGCAACAGGGGAGAGTTTACAGGCACAACATCAAATCTGAAATGGTAGTTTATTCTGCTTCCCGTGATCAAACACCACGATGGAGATGGGAGAAAAGGATTGAGGGAAGTGACAGATGGAGAGGTGGGTGTGAGCTTGAATTAAGCATACAATAAGAAGATAGTTTCTTTTGGTATTGTGGACGCATGAGTGAATATTTTTAGCTGCAAGTGAAGTGGGTGTATTTAGTAAAAATGATTAATACTCATGCAAAAGCTCGAGGAAAACACTGCACATGTTCATTTATGCTTCACTAAAGGGCGTTACGACTGTGTCTAGGCCAAAAATGTCGACAGCCAATGGCCACACGTCCTGCACAACTTAATCACTTAAGATTTCAGGATGAGATGTGCAAAAACACACTCTTCAGATGTGAACCTGGCCCAGCAGCGGCCGTCTTCCCTGTTCTCTATTTGGCCACCTTAGCAGAATAACTGAATGTGCCTCATCACCGCAGCACTAAGACACTCCAGGGATGCTGTGCAGCAGGAATGCATTGTGTGACTGCTGATTTTCTGCAGTATAAATAGAAACCGTCCTCGTAGGGAGGGCTGGGGAGGCGGGTCCTATTGTGTCCTGCTAAGAGAGCGTTCTGTCTCAGCGGACACGCCGCCGTTTGATTCCGCCACACGAAACCGACTTAGCGTGCGGGACAATTGCAAAAGTGTCAAGACAGCCCGTGCGGTGCCAGGCACAGACTTCGCAATGAACGACCCGTATTTTGCCCTTAGAAAGCAATTACAGGAGTTTGATGTACCTTGGTGACTAATTTCTCCCCCATACAGGCGCTGAAGGGCCTGAGGAGGCTGGGGGCACATCGTACTACTGTACAAAAGAGAGAAAAGAGAGAGGGAACTCATCGGAGATGGGGCGAGAGGAGGAGAAACGAGGGGCCTGGACACACTGAGCATTAATATTTTATGTCCTCGGCCTCCATTTGTCTCTCTTACCCGGTTTTTCTCAAATCTAATAAGTGTCGGGTACATGTGAGCGAGACGGAGGGCGGGGCGGGGCGGGCTGTGCGAGCATCACATGCGCGCCTCCTATGGCGGACCATTATTCCAGCATTCAGGCACCGTAATGGCCTTATTTCCAAGACGAACTATTGAAATTACGCTCTCAATGAGGGTCACCTTATTTTCAAGGTCGCTCCCCGCTCACGTGGGAGGAAACCTCACCCCCGCACTCTGAAAGGTGGAGGTTACTAAGCGACGAGGAACATTAACCAACGAATGCAGCGTTTGAGGAAGAGAAGAAGTGAAACGTGACTGAAAAAGCATAAATCACTGCTGACATCTGTTAAGACTGCTGCAGAGGAAACCGTGTCTGTCAAGTTTTGCAGTATATAGTAAAAATGAATGGAGTTTTAAACAGGTCAACTGTGTCATGGACGTTTCTTCCACAGATACTCGGCCAAACAAATGTTCAGCACATTAATCGAGCATTAGCAATAAAAGAAGGTTTAAAAGGTTTGAGGTGAGTGTTTTATATGTAAAAATAAGACTGATAATGGGCAACAAGCCGGCCAAGTCAGTGATTAAACCTTGTGCTGGAGAAGTGGTAGCGTGAACGTATCACACTGGACCGTTCTGCCTGAGTGGAGCGCTCATTGTTTGGTTCATCACAGACAGATGTGACGGCGGAGGTCGCGGGATCAAACGCCGATTAAAAACTGCACCGTGGGTTGGGACGACGTTCGCAGCAATTAAAACCGTGGTGCCAGCATCCCGTCAGCTATGAACTATGAAAGGAGTGAGTTACCTTTATGAGAAGTTGTGCAACCAAAAACAGAACATGTTGCATTTGCCGTCACAGCTCCATAACAAAAGACAACGTGTGCCTCGTCAGTTAAGGGCTCCTAATGTGAAGCCGCTGTACTGGTTTATAAATATTACAGAAATGTCACCAAAGACACCCAGTTAAAGGGGAACTACTGTTTTTTTTTTTTTTTTTTTTTTTACAACCTGGACCTTATTTCTGGATTAAAATACAACAATTTACTAATCCATAAAACTATGGTGTCATTTGGATTTGTTCCGAAGATATTTAGATCCATGTATATCCATATAATGGGAGTGACTGGGGCACCGAAACGCAGCCGCAAAACTCATTAATTACATCAATGTTTTGTTATGATGCACTTGTGCTATTCCCCGCTGAGTCCAAAGTTACCCGTCACCATCATCCGGGGTTTGTAGATTAACCTACTAACCTCTGACCTGGATGATGTCATCTCTGAGTGCTTGTTTACCTATAATTAGCTTCCGCTAGTTTTTTGCAACATGGCTGAATATTTTTCAGATTCTGAGGTTGTGGACGACGACTTTGTTTCTGATGGACGTCCTTACCGTTTTGAACCAGAGTATACGGATGAGGAGCTTGCTGAAAGGAGGATGTGAGAGGCAGAGAGAGGAACAGCTGGCCAAAGAACAACAAACTGCTGCACGTCCGTGAATAGATAACAGGTAACTCTGGACTCAACGGGGATTAGCACTAGCGTATCATAACAAAATATTGGTGAAATGAAGGAGTTTTGTAGCAGATAATGCGTTATTTAGAGGCTGCGCTTCGGTGCCCCATTCACTCCCACTATATGGATACACTTCACTAGAGCTAATTATCTTCCAAATGACTAAAAATGACGCCAAAGCTATTATTTTGGGGGGATACTTTTACTCCAATACATCTGTAGGACAAATATTGTACTTTTTACTCCACACATTTCTGTTGATGCTCTCGTTACTCGCTACTTTTGAGCTTACGTCAGCTTATTATTTTTTTATTTTATTTTGTTTTTTTCAAAATCCTGAGAAACTGTTTCTGGTGAGTCGCTGATTCGCTACGTCATGCCATACAATCCATACAATGCAGGAAGAAACTGGAGAAACTCCCACTGAGCACCCGTGGCCTTATCTCAAGCCCATGTTTGAGATTTTTTCCACAAAAACAAATTTGTTTCATTTAAAATGTTTGTTGTGCTTACCGCGAACAAATGATATCACGGCCTACAAGAACTCGCCTTCCAACATGAAAAAGCACGTTGTGGTATGTAAAGTAGCTACTGACGTTAGCTAGCCTAATGTTTGATAAATTGCTGATGAACATTTTAAACGTATTTGTATGAGCTTGTAGAGAGAGAGAGAGAGAGAGGCTGTGGATTATAGAATGGATTGTATAATGACAAAAAAGCTGCATCCCTTTCCTGTATTTCCTGGAATACTTTTTAAATACTTTTACTTAAGTCTTTTAAGCAAATACTTTAGTACTTTACTTAAGTACATTTTTGACTAGGCTACGTTTACTTGTATTGAAGTAATATTTGACAAGGAGTATCTGTACTTTTACTCAAGTAGTGAAGGTGTGTACTCCACCTCTGTCCACCTCTGCAGATATGGCTGCTAAATATGCTACATATCCAGTACGTGTTAAAACTGCTTCACAGCAATCAGCTCAGGGTTGTTTTTGCCAACATGAGCCACAATAATCAACACTTCAGCAGCAAATCCACTTGGGAAACTAATTTTAAAAGCATCAAAAGTTTGATTCAACTCAATATATATATGAAAAGTAACAGATCATTTTTCATTAAATAGTTTGGGTTTAATCAAAAACAAAATGTACCTAAAAAAAACAAACAAAAAAAAAACTCTTCTATTTATATGACAAGGAAAAACTTTTAAATAAATCTGAACTGCATCCCAATCAACCAAACATGCCTTCTCCTCATCCTCACAGTTATCTTCACCTAACCTCCGTCAGTACCCAAAATAAGCTCCAATGGGCTGTTATGGTAATGAGCCTGAATCTCACAGAAAGGTAAGACTAATTCAATTCAGGTCCACGCCGAAGGGGGAAAAAAACGATAGAAGCTTCATTTACATCAAGGCCAGGCCAGGTGAATAAACGAATTGATCCCTTTAGATAGTTAAGATGTTAAGCCTTTGGCCTAATGGAAATCTTAATTATCACTAATTGCCCCAAAGGGGTTGGTGGGGGGGGACTAGGACGGCAGTGAAGGAGCTGAATCCGAATGGCACGTCGGCTTTTTGTGACCTCAACAGGGTTAATTTGCCTCGGGCTGCAGAGGAGACGAGGTCAGAGGTCCCCACTGGTTTCCCTGGTTCAGAGTGCAGAGGACAATCATTGAATATCCAGCTGCAATTCTTCAATATTTCCCTTCTGTGGCATTTAGCCGTCGCAGCTCCCCTTGAACCCTCGACCGCGCGCACCGGGGGGAAAGACTCACAACAGCTCTACGTGCTGATCATTCAAATGATCCTGACGGCGCATCAGCGTGAATTCCAGGCCTATTTAGGGAAATGTGTTAATTAATTGGCAATGGCATAAAGTAAACAGCATTAGAGGCAGAAAAGAGAGAGAGAGGGAGGGGACGGCTGAGCAAAAAGACCTCTTAAACAATTTCCATCCAAGCTTTCTTTCATATAAACATTTATGTGTGGGTAGATGAACAAAACGCCTGAAAAGCAAACGCCGCTTGTTGCCTGGAAATTAGATGCAGTCTATTGTGAGCAATTACCATTAAAAAATAAATAATTAAAAAAAACTTGCATAAAACAAGTCAACTACTGATAACCAGAGCTGCGTATTATTGGGTAAACTCGCAGTAGATGGTGTTTTCCTCTGGGTATTAGACGGCTAAATAAACAGAGCCTGGCATCTGTCAATCATCCAACAAACGCTGCATTAACGGGTCATGGCTTCCTGCGTTTGTTAAAGATTTAAAAACGGCAGAAGCTTGAAAAGTTGGGGAGCGGGTAGATAGCGGGGGGGAAAGGACGAAAAGTATACAGAAAAAGAGTCTTCAGCTGGTTTAATGTGATGTACATCTGCTTTTAATGAATATATAAACGCCAAGCGGAGCCAAACCTTGAGCAGAACCTCCATAGAGCTCATGAATTCAGTGATAAGCTCGACATGCGAAAGTTAAAATGCAGAATGTTCAGAATGCCGCATCGCATATTTACTGCTTTGGTTTTCATCTAGACGGCCTTCATGAGCCGCGTCAAGTGTAATCACTTAACTGTCTCTCTGCAGATGTAGTAGAAGCACAATTAAAGCCTCTGAAAGCTTAATGTGGTAATTCTCTGCGAGTATTTCAACGCAAAGTTGGGCTAAACCGCTTCAGCACCGCGTGTGAGGTTTGATCAGATTTGATTGACTGTCATGGGTTGCTTCAAAGGAGCTTACAAGAAGAAGACATGTAGAAGTCTACTTTTGCCCAACAATCTCAATAAGACTAGTAAAAGCTTTGAGGTTGCCATACCTGCTGTTGAAGCAGCGGTCCAACGTGATCACCACAAGCCTTTTCGTCCAAATAGAACCTTAAAAAAAACAAAAAACAATCAACTGAACCAGGAACTAATCATCCCCTTTTGTCATGTGCTTTACAGAAAATTCAGGCAAATTACACTGAGTTTTAAAGTGTCTGTATGTATATACAGCATCCAGGCTATAGTTGGTCTTTGATTAGGGCCAATGGAGGTTAATTAACTGGTAGCAAGTGAAAAGATCAGTGAAGAGATTCATTTATCTGGAGATGATCTAAATGTTGGCAATTTATCAACATGGAAACTCGTCTCATCTCAGTGAACACAAAACAAGGCTGTTGTCAGACACATGTAGACCCAGTGATATGATAATTTGCAACCTTGATGAAAGAACTGAGCTGCAAAAGAAACCCAAAGAGTCTCACCTTACATGCACAAAGCAGCTAAAGGTGAAACATGAACAATGCACTGGGAGAAGCAGAAGTCTTGGTTCAGCAGATCCTGCAGTGGACAGAAGAAAAGAATATACACCGATCAGGCATAACATTATGACCCACAGGACAGGAGAAGTGAATAACATCTTGTGACAATTCAACGTTCTGCTGGGAACCTTTCAGACTTGGCATTCGAGTGGATGTTACTTAGACATGTAGCACCCACCTAGACCAGACCAGGCACCCCCACCCCATAGCAATGACACTCCTTGATGACACTCAACAGCACAAGGTGTTGACCCGGCCTCCAAATTCACTAGATCCCAAATGATCAAGTATCTGTGGGACTCCTCTTCTCAAATGCCGTCCACGAACAACATCATGCTGCCAAACACCACAGGACACCCTCAGAAGGCCCATGTCCATTCTCTGATGACTCACAACTGTTCGAGGCACAAGGGAGACCTACACAATATTAGGATATGTTATGCTTGATGGATGTATGCAGAAGCAGAGTGAGGAGAGTCATAACGCTCCTATAATCTGTTGAAATTAAGATCGTACATTACATTTACTGATATCAACGTGAAGACAAGATTGCCCCTTTAACGCAGAAAGAGTGCAGAACTTGCTCACTCATTTCAGTTCAGCAGTTTATGTCTCATGAGTAAGTAATAAGCTCAAGTTGACTGAGCGGTAATATAAAGCGAGCTGTAAAAAGGCCGAGCTAGCAGTTCTGCTCAAGTTCGGTTCAACGTTTTACTTTTAACGGCATCCCAGCTGAAGACAATCGCCTCCTTTTCTTGGGCGAGTCTGACGCTCGCGTTCATTAGCACAAACAAGGAGCCGTTGGTGAGATGAATGAATGTGATCAGACAGAGATGGGACAAAGTGGAGGGGGGCTGGGTCTACATTAATGGAGTAAATTTAATAGAAAAGGATAACCATATCAAAAAAAATATAAACAGAGAGAGACAATAAATGGCGAGGGATCTAATGCGGCATAAAAAGCTAATTTCCTAAACCTCCAAAAAAACCCTACTTGGTGGAAACAATTACAGGGGACGGGGTAGACAGTTAAGATTAAACAAGCCAACGCCTTGACAGAGGACGGGGCTGACAGAGAGCCGTGTTCGCCGCGGAATATGATCGCTAATTCGCTCGCCCGCGGTGAGAGGCGGCAACACAGCAAACTGACAGCTCGCCCCAAAAAAAAACCCCACCCACGCGAACCCGGTCGCACGGCTGCGGCTCCCGGGACTGGAGGCTGAACTTTACATGACTCTCTCCATTATCAGGGATCACAGGGATTGCCGGTTCCTCAAAGAAATAAAAGGGACGTTAATTGTGTTTATTCGAGAGCTGCGACGGGAAGCGTGGAATATCTCACAGGAAACCAATTTTGAGAATAGCACGAGTCTTCAAATGAAATTAAACCGGACGGCTTGGCAGGGTAGCTGCATCTTTATCCGGAGATAGGAAACAAGGGACGGATTTGAGCGAAACCGTCAGCTGAATTAATGAATTAAAAAGTGGAAAAAAGGAACAGCAGCAAACAACAAAGTGACAACAGGGAGGCCACTCTGGCATCTGTAGATTGTCATTAAATAAGTAACGTCTGGATTGCTCAGTCCTTGAAAAACACTGCTGTGAAATTAATTCTCCAAAGAGAAGAAAAAAAAAAAAAGGTAGCTGATAGAAATTCAACTAACAATTACAAAAAAATAAAAAAATAAAGCCTGCACAGTTTCTATTTCCGCGAGGGTTAGTCATGTGCTTGTTTTGGTTCCGCGTGACCCCGGATGCTCTTTCCCATCCAAAAAGTTCACATATCTTTTAAAACTCATCCTTTCGCTCGCTGCCGTGAATAATAATCTCCCCATTTTGGACGCCTGCACCAGTAGCGGTTAGTGCAAAGAGTTCACATCCTAAGTGGAAATAAATATTGAAGAACATACTTCGGGAAATGGTATTATGTTTCACAATTACATGCGCTCCATATTTCAAATAAAAGTGTAATATTCTGCGTTCTGCGAGTTCATATCGGCCATAACTGAATCCTCCAACGCATCAGCTGCCTGTCCTTCAACTGCAGCTAAATATAAAGTTTTAAATGCGTGCAGAGTACATATGCACTGGCAGTCTGCAGACTTTTCTTCTGGCCTGTACAAAGGTCTCTTTGCGTTTTAGAACATCTGTGCAAGGAAACTACTTCAGAAAATATAATTATATTAGCAATAAACTATGGTTAATATAGATGTACAGCTTTAAGAATATTGTTAACAGGAATCTTCCACTCAGTTTACACACTGGCTTTCTCCTTCCTATGTGTAAAGCGTGGCTCCAGAGCGAGCTGTGGGACTTTTGAATGTGCCTTGGAGCAATGTCAGTCGGTGCTGGTGGATGACTCACTTTTTTAAAAATCTGAACGCGTCGAGTTCAGATTAAGTGCTCCTCCTTTCCGCTCGAGGCTACGCTGGGATCGGAATAACTGCAGCCGCGTCCGTCGGGACGACGCTTAAGCCGACGCGACCGAATGTCAACCCGAACCTTTGGCAGTCGGGCTGTATTGTGGGTAATGTAGGCAACAATGACGACGTTTCAGGACTGCAATTCTAAACCGGACTAGGAAACCTATGAAGTCTGGCATCGAGCTGCCGGCAAATTGTGTTTCTCGAATCTTGAGACAAAGCAACTGAAGACGCAAGTGATCAGATGTTTTTGCAACCCAAACACGTATTGCACTGAATAAATATTTCATTCTTTTGCCAATTACGCCTATGTAAATATATTGGATCCAGATTTTTTTTCCCCCACTCTCTCTCTCTCTCTTCACCTTAGGTCAACCAACTCCAAACTTTATTTGAGCTTGAAGCTTCTCACTGCAAAATTACAAAAACATCCTCATGGGCACTTGTAGCCAATAACAATAGGCACTTGGGAGCATCTTGAGAAGCTATACGTCTAAAACTAACACTGCCACCCAGTGAAATGACAGAACAATGCTCCTGCAGCTTCTTTCCCCCTCTCCACAGGAATACGTCAGGCTCCTTAGCTGCTAAATAAACCGCTTAAACTGTCTTCAGCTGTTAGGTGCTGTGTGGATATGGTGGATTTTTGGGATATCTTTGCTAAAAACATCTGCCGTTTCACTGCATCTGGACTCGAGTTAAACCAGTAAGAAAACAATGACACCAACATGAGCTGCAAACTGAACGGAGGAGTTAATTATCTCGGGGAGACGACGCCATGAACGACCCACATTAACCTTTTAGTCCATCGTTAATGTAGAACTATTGATTAAAGCAGCCGCACGGTGCAGTAAGCCAGTCAGAAACATTAACAGATACCTGCATTTTAACGTCTGAAAGTAGTGACATTAAATTCTAACCTTTGGAAACCTAAAAAATAAATAAAAATCTAATTTACATGCACAATCCTGCTCTCTTCAAACTGAACGGTGTCGCTGAAGTGGATTTGTCATGTAAGAAACATTACTGTGTTGCAAGAAAGATTCTGAACAACAACATTTTATGTAGCCCGGGGCTACTGGCGACACCGGTTGCTATGATACACATCCTCTTATTGTTCTTCTTCAAAGCAGGTCTTGCTCTCTCTGGTCTTCCCTCATCTTTTTTCTCTCTATAGATAGATTGCAGCATCTGTCTTGATCCTGCTCCAATTATTTACCCTGCTTCCACTGTAGCCTATTCACCCTCCGTGTTTACAGATGGAGAATGACATGGAAAGTGTGGAGGATGGTGAAGAAGTGAGCAGATGCTGGCATTTCACTTCTCTAAATGGCAGTTTATGAGGAACAACAGAGGGCAGGGAGAAAGAGAGGAAAGGAGAGAGAGAGAGAGAGCTACTAGCAGGATCGCAGCCTTCGGCTCTAAACTCATTACAGCTCAAATCAAAAGAAGGAGCACGACGCCGCCACTGGAATCTCCACCCAGGCCTCCTTTATAGAACAGAACTTTTCTTTCCGCCACGTCATTTGGCCCCCCCAACTTCACCACCACCACCACCTACCTCCCCTTCCCTCCCTCATCTGAAGATGACAGGCAGCTAGACTTCACACGGTTGCTGCAAACTGGGTCAATAACAAATCTGAGCCTGAGAAGAGCAAGAGGAGGAGGAGAGGCGCAAGCATGTTGCTCCAGTTTTAAGACGTGAATAATAAGACGTAACAAAAGGGTAATCTATCATATGTCAGATTACCGTCATGTCTCCCTCCACTGTCAGTTACGGCAGCGTCACTGCACCGCGAAGTGATTAAACTCAGAATAGTTGAAGATCAGCCACCGAGCAGCGGTTTAGGCTTTTGAGGGCTCTCGACGAGTGCAGCCCGATGTCATTTGCTTTATGAGTGGCCGTGCCGTTTCTAACCACGGGGGACTCGTGTCCCTCTCAGGACTCCAATCCCAAAAGGGTATGTGGGGAAAAATGCAATTTATAAAAAAAGGAAAAAGGACGAACGCAGTAGCTCAGCCAAGTCAAAGAGGGCAAATGAGGATAGTCTAAACTACTCTGCACTGTAAACCTTTGATGTAAATTTACAGTGAAATCTGAACAGTATTTTACTGTATTCCTGTTATACAGTATCATACTGTAAACTGTTCACCTTACTGAACTCTGACCCCCGCTGACACACCAATTCACAGTCACTCAGTCACTGACCAAAGACTTTTACACCATCACACTGCACTATTGGACTACTCTGCACATGCTCACTTTCACTTATACAATCTGTTTGCACAGTACTATGTACCGAACATTGCACTAGTCTAGTAACTTAGCCACTGCTATTATTTATTTTTGCACTATAAGTTGCTCATGTCATCTGTCTTTGTATATCGCCTAATTTATCATCTGCCATCTCCTCTATTGTAAATTATCTTATGCTAGTTCCTGTTTATAGTCTTCTCCCACTTAACGAACAATCCATCTGTATAATATGTTCATAGTACCTCCCTCAATCATTATGTATATCTTGCTCACTTTAACCTGTATATATGGTCTCACCTGTACATAGCTTCTGATCTGTAAATATTGTCCATACACTGTAAAAACAACATGTAACATACTTTTTATATACCACAATATTTATGCCACATGCACTTTACTGCCTATTGCACTTCTGGTTGGATGCTAAACTGCATTTCGTTGCCCTGTACATGTACATGTGTAATGACAATAAAGTTGAATCTAATCTAATCTAATCTAATCTAAACCGCAATGCAGTCTGGGAGAAAAAAATGTGATTACAGCAAATTACAGCACTTTAAGAGAATGCCATTTTTTACAGGATTATACTGTGAACTTTACTGTAAACAGCTGAGCATCATGGGAAGGTGAAAGGAAAGTGCGGGAACTAAAATTTGAACCGACATAGGAAGACCTTTTTATTATCTGGCAAAAGGTTGTTTTTGCAGCTTGAATTTTATTTTTGTTGATTTTAACTTTGGTGTCAGACTGCCAGCCAGTCTCTATCACCACGAAGGCAGACACAGGACAACCACCTCAGCCTTTTTTCACAGATGTCCGGAGCTGTTTGACGTCCTCCACTAAGTAAGTTAACATGAATTGACTATTTTTTAATGACTTATGAGAAGGATTTAAGGATTACTCCAGTTGAATTTTCTGCCATTTGGAACAGTTTTATAATGAAGCTGTTGAAAAGTTTCGTTTTTGCGAGCTAGCTAAAATTAGAACATGTCGGCATTTTTTCTCAGTTTATAACAGCATTAAAACAAAACTTGCTTTTGCTGGAAGATACCGTAGCAAGTTTAACCTATAGTGCTTTGTTTCTACATGGATAAAACAGCCACGAAAAGTTTCTATTTGCAATGTGCTAGTTAGCTAAAATTAGCGAATGTTAGCATTGTGTATCGGTTTACATTAACGAACACTGATTGTTAAGGCCGATACTCCTTCTTTTTAACGCGGCTCAAAGTTCTGTATCTCTGTACTGCACTACCTTGTACTGAACATGTTTTTATTTGATACGTCTTTCTATATTGTTTTCCAGAAGCTGCCTGAAGTGACATCAGTCCTGAGAGGGACACAAAACCAAGCAGTGAGAAGTAGCCAACATCAGTGAATCAGTCAGCCCAGTTAGTTTTACTTGTGTTGCATTGTTTTTATTTTAATAAATATTTGAAAAGTAATATTGTCCTACTGTCATTTCTTTATCATCATTATTAGTAGTAGTAGTAGTAGTAGTAGTAATATTAGTTCAATGGCACGCGACCTTCGCGATCTGGTTTAAATACTGTAAATATAAAAATATATCAGCGTATCGTAAATTTACAACAGAGAACTGTAGATTTATTTCCAGTAATATACTGTAATTCTGAAATACAGCGAGATACTGTAAAAACTACAGTAGTTTACTGGCGTATCTGCTGCCTTTAAATTACTGTAAATTTACGCTAAAACGTTTAACAGTGTGCACACTAGTTGAAGTCTAAACAGTCGATTTCAAAAGTAATGGAAAGTTTAAAATAGATAATGAAAATGGTTAATGGTTAAAATACTTAATACCAAAGGTAATGGATAAATAGCTGAAATAATTACCCAAACATGATGAATGGTTGAAATAGTTGCAAAGGGTTGAATGGCTAAAAGTTTGCAATAGAGAAATGATGACATCACACTGTGCTATAGCTAAAGGCTAAATAAAACCATTTTAAATTAAATTAGCTCATTTTGAACAGGTCCGCAGGGGCACTGGGGTCATCTGTAAGGGTAGGGGTTAGATAATTTGTCAAAAAAAAAGGTTGAACAGAGCTGCTTTAAAGCCCCCGGCTTTACTTTATCTGTGATGGTGCGTTCAGATGTCTTTTTCAGAGGACAATCACAACAACAACAACAACATGCAGAGGAGGTGGCACAGAGATGCCCTTGCAAGCTCTTTCAGGTTGTGTCCCAACCCAACAACCTTGCTCCTGACTTTAGGACGGCTTGAGTGTTACTGGGATGACTGGGATTTGAAAAATGACCAGGAAGTGACAGCCTCACCAGGAACAACCCCGACATACAGCGTGCTGCAGTGACCGGAGCTTGGGATCAATCCATCAACCTCCTGCTTTCTGTCTGCAAGTCAATCTGCAGCTGCAAGCTTCCTGACATTTCTACCAATCTTAAATAATTCCACTTCAGGAACCTTTTAATTTTACTCCACTACATTTCAAAGACTGGAGCCCTCTCTTTTCAGTTCAAAGTCAGAACCCAGTCAGCTCCATACTGTGCCATTATTTATTCACCTTCAGTACCACGTTACCGACGGTGAGAGAGCTAGGGGGTGGATTTGAGTGCATGTGCACATCACACTGATGTACATTATGACAAAAGGATTAAATTGGTACAAAAGGTGAAACCTGCAAGGTTATGTTGTCCTGATGAAAGAAAAAGACACCCACGTGGGCTAATGAAGGTCCTGAGCCGAAGTGCTGCCTAACAAATCCGTGATTTTAAAATGTGCGAGTGAAGAGCTCGAGTGGGAGTCCTTGTGTTTACCGTCGTCTGCCTGGACTCTCAATGCTCGGCTACAAACAAGAGGGAAAAAAAAGAAATCTTTTCCAGGTGAGGAGAAGATTTCACAGTCTGCAGCTCAGCGACTCTGCTGTCGCTGCTTTCAAAACACAGATTTACATTGTGGGTAGAAAAGGACAAAAACTAGAAAGGAGCACAGAGGCTGGTGGCGAGATTCACAGAGATAAAGGAAATTAGATTTTCAGTCGCTTTCCGTAAAGGACCTGCAGCTAGGTCAACCTTTAACAATAGCTACCAGTGCATCCAGGGATCAGTCTCCTATGACCTCTTGGCTCCCATTAGCCTCTGGTGTTTGAGCTACATGGATGGCAGGTGTTCATCAGTGGACATAGGGTCACGATGGCGTCTCTTACCAGCTCTTACAATGGCGTTTTCTCTGGAATAAGGGTCACCGAAGGGTCCCGTGTATAAAATGTGAACTACCTCTCTGCAGAAATGACTAAACTCAAAGCGTAACATAAAGCTCACCGTAATGAGCTCTGGCAACATGGGACGTCAAACTCCACTGATTTCTGAAATATAATCAACTCTCACAGCACCCTGTTCTCCATGTATATGCACAGGAATCCAACTTCAGAAACCAATTTAGACAATTTACAGAAATAGAAACAAACATAGGACTTATTACACATTATTTAAAAGTACATTTTCATCCCAGTTTTGTTCGTATTTGGGATATTGTGTTTACATGGATCATAGAGAAATCCCCTGAATCCATGTCTTGGGCTTGATAGGACTTCTGAAACAAAGACCTGATCATAACCAGGATACAAACAAACCCATAAAGGCCCAAACTGTCCCAACAAATACATTTATTAGCTTGGAATCCAAATTCACAATATCATCCATGTTGAGTGTTTAAAAAAGCCCAGAGTCCAAAGGGTTAACGACAACATTAAAAATACATATATGATGGACTGCCTTAAGGACAACCGAGTGCGTTTCCGAGAATTCAGCTGTGTTGTTATCCAGCCGGACAGACTATTACAATATTAATCCATAACCGGAGGGAATAGTCTCGGCGGTCCCGACCGGCTCTAGACTCTGCAGCCAAGCTCGGCCATTAAACACCGTTCGAGGCCGCTGCTCGCCAGTCCGCTCACGTTGAGCCCCGCAGCAGATTGCCCTGCCCGCTCCGACTCAGAGCCACTATTGGCCCACGGCGCATTGGGTATGGCTGAGGCATCATTGACTTCCAGAAAACATTAAGGTCTTTTCTCCTGCCCAGACGGCCGGCTACAGACATCTTTTGTGCCACGAAGAAAGAGAATGGGCAAGGATTTAAAAAGAGAGGGGAAGAGGAGGGAAAGAATGACACATCACCGGAGGAAAAACTGGCCTCACTGATAAAGGGACATTGGGATTCATATGCACCAGGCATCATAGACGTTATTCACACTGAGGGACAGAAAATCACATCTTTAACCTGATATGACCCAGAACTAATAGTTTTTTGAGGCAGAGAATAGATGCAGTTGCATTAGGCTAAAAATCAACTTGTCTTTTCCTGTACACACGCCGCCTCGGAATAAGATCTTGTTCTCTTTGTGACCTAAAATCCCATTTCGTCGCAGCGCGGCTTTGGCAACAACTTAATCTTTTTCTAAACTCAGACGTATTGGGACTAAATCCAACAAAGACACAGCACTCCAGAACTTGAGGGTTGTGATTTAAGTGTTGATTCGTGACCGGTTTGAAAAAACAACTCTCTGTGCCCAAGGACTACTGACGCAGTCCTTGTTTGAAACCCATCCATCCATCCACCCATTAGCTATACTCATTTTATTCTGTAGAGGGTCATATGAGCCTGGAACCTTTCCCAGCTGGCAATGAGCACACCGTTTAAAATCCATTATTTATATTTATGGTTTAAACTTTTACATTAAAAACTATGGAGTCATGAGACATTGTTTTTAATATATTCATGACTGTGAATTACCTGGAAGACTTGTCAGAGTGCTTGGCAGAGCCTAAGTGATGTACCTTATTTTCTGTTACGCCATCCTGCCAAAATCTAGATGTGCTGGCGCAGAGCTCCACCTCATCCATCACCAGCGTGGTTGAGACACTGTTAGCCAGATTTAACAAGTGAAGGATAATGAATTTCAGTGTTTTTTTCTTTAGCTACCAGGCCATTAACTTCATGCCGAGCCCAGCACGGGACTCTTTGTTTTGTAATTGTCCAAAAACGGATAATCAAAATGGTTATTATCTCAGGTACCGAGGCCATTTCTCTGGCTAAAACAAAGCACTTTCAAACTTCTGAATGCTTTATTTATTTATTATTTATTTTTTTAATGCAAAAGTAATTTCCCATTTCTAGTCAATCATGCGCATCTAAAAGCCTTTTCATTTCCATTTCATAATTAGCTGCTGGAACCGATGTTGAAAGGGCTGCTCAAAAATAATTATGTAATTCTTAATCACATGAGATAGAGACATTATTGATAATTTGCATGAGTGAATTGGCAGCGTAAGGCGGGAAGGGGGTTTGGAAGAGGAACTTTGCTTACAATGCGACACGCGAGCAGTCTGGGGGCCGGTCTCCATTGCTTAATTGAATTTGGCCCTTGTGTCACCCCCATTTAGAATATGAGCAGTGTTCAAGAAACCAAGTGTGACTGTGGCTCGGCAACGGCGCCACTTCTATTATAAAAAGAGCCTGTAATGGTGTTGGGGATTTTCTAATCTGCTTTCATTTTGCATGTGGCATGTTAGCATCAACATGCTAACCTGCTCACAGTGTCAGTGGTTAACTCCAGTTCCACAAATGGCCACTAGGGGCATCAATGCTGAAACTTTAGAGCAGACATAAAGATGTTTACAGTGCACAAATAAACTGCTTTTAGTCTCTTTAGATAATTTCCCCAATCATGACTAATGTATGAAGTGAAATTGCCAATGCTAAGCCACTATTACACTGAGGTAGTCCAACATCATCTATGTATAATCATATCTTAAGAATCAGAGACACTTCCTTTAATGATGGTGTCTATGTCCAACTGCAATCTCTGGGGCTAAAAAAATTAAGCTAATGGAGAAGTGGCAAAAACTGTAGTTCCTCTGAAGGCCTCGAGTCTGGCCCCCAATCCCCTTAGACCAGGGGTATCCAACATACGGCCTGCAGACCAAAACCGGTCCACCACAGGATCCAATCGGGCCCGAGGCATGAATTTGCAAAGAGCAAAATGTGGAAATTACATAGAAGATGGTTACACACCATTTTGATTAGCCAATTAGTGATGTTCGAGTTAACCTACCGGGTAACCAGGTGGGTGGGACTGAGAAGAAAGAGCCAGAGTGAGAAAGTATGAGAGACTTGTTCTTGGGAAACAGTTATTACACCAAGCTGCTGAGAACCTAATGGATGCTTCTGAATGTGGATGGAGCCTGAGGACGTGTTTCTTCACCACAGTGACGGGACACTGTGAAAGAAGGGTTTTGCCAAAACATATCCAACAGCACTCTGCACCCTAGGAACTGTGAGTACTTTTAAGACACTGAACTGGATTCAAATGAGCTCCAACATGCCTGAGGACGCGCCAATGGTTTGGTACGTTTTTTTGTTTTGATAATAAACTCAACACCTAGTCAAGAATAAATGTTATGTGTGCTTCTAGAAGTACCTTTGTGATCATGCATTTCCTGGTAACGAGTAGGGACCTATGGGGCTACAGTGGTTTCGTTAATGTATGGGAGGCTGAGCGCCACATATGAAGCTCATCAGTTCTCTGCATCCTAGAAAGAGTCCTAAACTCTAACTGCTGCAATGCACACATCCCAAATCTAATACTTCTAATACTTCTAATCTAATACTCGTCATCCGTTCACCTCCCCTGTTGGGACATGAACCTGGTGGAGAGCTATGGGAGCTCCCCAGGCATAACCAAGTTAACCACATGTTTTGTCTTTGTCTTGGAGACAAAGGGAATCACTGGAAACTTCAAGTCCCACAATCCTCCAGGTGTGAAAACTGACTCAGCAGTTCACTGGCTGACAGTGGCATGTGACCTCTGAGGTCATCAGGTCATATAAAATGCGCTGTCTTGGCCTTTGTTCTGTCTCTTCCGCTCTTACCTCTTACCTCTTGCCCACTCCACTCCACACCTCCATGTGGAGACCCCCCCAGCTGCTCGGCTGCAGCTGGGTGCCAAGTAGTCTGCTAACACAAAGCAACTACTCGCAGGCCTGTTCTCCATACAGCAGCGAAGCAAAATCCTGCTGAGGAATCTACACCAGCTTTTAGCCAGCGAACAAAGGGTTTGCAGGCTAAACTCACAAACAACAGGAGCCACGCGGCTAGTTAGCACCGACCTGCGAACAAGCAACTTCAAAGGACTCAAGGAGCGGCCGGTTTCCCTCCCAACGTCTGCCATCAGGACACCCAGCAAGGACTGCAACTTTTCCCAGTTTGGCTTTCCACCAGGAATTGCCAACTAAAGGAGCAACACACCAGAAATGGACTTTCCACCAACTGGTAGTATGACCTGGGCATAGTCATAGTTAAGCTAAGCTAAGCATAAAACGTTTGATTTGATGTGATATTTGTTTTTATTGAGTTGTTTAGTTTAGTGAATTGATGTTAGTTTAGATTATGCAACACACAGACTCAGGGTCTCTTGCATGCTAACTAACCACTCTTTTCTAACCTGGCACCTCATATAAACCCTTATCACATTTCACACATCTGCTGGCCAGCACATGGTCTGAGCGGCCCCATTGTTCCCTCGGCGGCCATCTTGACAAACCCACATTGTCGGCCATCTTGACACACCCACATTGTCGGCCATTTTGGAACGCCCACAGCGGCGGCCATTTTGACAAACACTCACATACACACACACACACCTGTTTAGAGTACTGTTTAGTTAGATTGTATGTTTGATTTATTCTTGTAATAAATGTCCTTTAAACATACCAGTTGTCTGTTTAATGTTGTACAAGAGTGAATGCTGCCAACCTCTACACTGCCAAGAACTCCCAAATTCCTTCAACTAGTTGTTAATGGTAATTTTGGTTATAGTTATTAAGATAATTATTAATCAGAAATTGAAATTGACAATTTAGTATGATTTATGAGACTGATTTAATTGATTGGCTATCTTTTCCCTTCCTAGAAGGGTGGTGCCCCGAGGTGATCTTGTAATTCAGATCCGATTATTTAATAATAAATAATTATTTTTGATAATTATTAATTATTCATAATAGCCAAACCCTGATATTGAGTGCCTTAATATCCAGGCCCAACACCCCTTACTCAGAATAGTTTTGAGGCAGTTTACCCACCCTTCTGTAAAATAAGAACAGAGTGCTACAAAAGCAACTGCTATTCCTAATTTATCCACTGTTTTAGTCAAAGTAGCTGACAGAACACAACATCCAGAACTAAATGGCAGACAATAAAATTGCACTTTATTTTTTAAAGAAATTCCAGGTTGTTAAAAAATATTTTGTGAAAGGATCGCTCAGTAATTAAATATCTTCATAATGTACTTGTTCTTCTTTGCACCAAAACACAGGGAAACATTTGGAGCTAAGGATATTGTACCATAATGTTACTGGTCCGGCCCACTGGTCCGATCAAATTGGGCTGTGTGTGAACCAAAATGACCCCCCTGCCTTAGACGTTCATGTTAAAATCTCCAACTCCATAGCAGAAATGTATACAGTATGTTTAAGCCTAGTAGGATTTAAAGCTGGGACATTTAGGACATGCTCAAGTTCACATTATGTGCCATGACATATTGCGAGCCATCTGTCCTGCTGTTAGCCACTTGACCTACATGTCTTTGCCCATTTTTTCGAAATGCCGTGATTTAGGAGGCATCCAGAGCCATGAACATCGCGTTTCAAAACTGCTCTTTGGTAATCCTATGGGAAAATACTAGAACTTGTCCAGCAATATCATTTAATAGTGATCTTAAAACGAATCAGCCTCCTCTCTGGGATCACTCAAGACTTGCAGAATAACTTTTAAATCAAAGTCTGATGCATTCAAGCTGCATCAAAAAAAGAAAATCTGTCTCACAACTGACCATGAACCCATCTCCAACACATTTTCTACCAGAACTATGCCCTATAACTTGCATATCTACTCTTAGAAGCATATGCCAAACGGCACTACACACCAAGTCTGAAAGAACCGTGGTTTAGTTTTGCAAATATTTGCTCATGACTGATAAAAGGTTCTACATTAAAAGACAAGGGCATTTCTATCTGAGTGCACACCATCCTGATCAATGTAGGTATCAAACTCAATGTCAACCCAATCAGTAGTTTCTGAGATTTCTCAGCCTGAACCACGGTGGAGCAGACCGACATCCATGGAGCCATAGTGCTAGAGAGTCTCAGTGAAGCGTTGACATGATTTTAAGAGCACTCGGTAAAGTGAAAAAGATGCTGTACATCTCTAAAGGTAGTGGCTCAGCAGGAACAAAGGTCCGGCTGTTATAACAGCAATGTGAAAGCAGTGTTGTTGTACGGTTCAGAAAGCTGGTGAGTGACCGCAAATGACTGTCTTCCACAATAGATGCCTCTGAAAAATTGACCACATCTTCTGGCCTGAGAAGACCTCAAACAAAGAGTTGCATGACAAAGTGTGCCAGCGTTGTGTTGGAAATCAAACGCTGGAGATCAAGATGGTTTGGACATGTGCTCAGAATGGACCAGGATCTAATACCTACGGTCGCCTTGAGATGGACCCCAACTGGGAAGAGCAGACAAGGACGCCCCAAAGCAACCTAGTGACAAACGGCGACAGCTGAGCTAAAGGAGATGGACCTTACATTGGGCAAGGCACAGGATGCAGCGCAAGATAGATGCTGATGGAGGCAGATTGTCAATGCTGTATGTCCGACCCAGGATGAAGAGGATTAGCAGTTGCGGCTAAAGGTTTGGTACTTCTATATCTTGTCAATAACCAGAGCAGAGTGGCAGCACAACTACAGACCCTGGTGCGGCTGCTGTATTGTTAAGGGCTCTAGTGTAGAAAGCCGTGGCGGCGAGAAAGTGGCAGGCATACACTCACCAGAACACGCCACGAGAAAGAGCCATGAGAAAAGCACTTAACCCCCAACAGATGGTGGTTCAGGATGTAGAGTTAGTGCAGGTGAATATCTATAAAGCCATGACTCACGGAGCTTTTGCCTCCACAGGCTGGTTCCCCAGAATAAAATTCTGCTCCAACTTGGCTGTTAACAACTACCTTTGAGGAACTATGTTCTTCTACGCTGTTATTTTTATTGATTTCAAACTAGCAGCTGTTGGACTTGTTTTTTTTTTTTAAGAAGTTCTGTCATCCTACCCTAGGTCATTCTAACTACAAAGTTTTAAGGCTGAACTTGCAGCTAATGGTGTTTGTCGTGCTACAAATTTAATCTCCATGGATGTGGCACTACTTTGAAATTGGATCTGCCTTTCAAGTATAGCATGATTTAAAACTAAAAGCCTATGCAGTATTTTGTCATCTTTTTAGACTTGTCACGTACTGAGGCCTGCACTGCAAGCAGCAACAGGCCCATCTCTCTGATGCTTTATTTGCTCTTGGAAAGTTTTACAGAAAGGGCGTATTTCACACACACTCTTTCACACTGAATGACCCGGCAAAAGTCGTGCTCTCCTCAGATGAGGCGAATAAGAATAAAGTTTTGCAGCGGGCAACCTGGCAGAAGTATTATTCTTATTCCCAGCCCTGCCCGTCCATCTCGAGAGCCTTCTTTTACCAGCTGGCGTCTACCCAAATGGCTCAGTGGCACTGCTGAGGTGTCCATAGCGATGCCCGAGGGAAAATATCCATTATCCTCCGCCCCAACCCCCCCATGCCTTGTTTTTCTTGCCTGGCAGAGGAATAACCGCTCAACGATCCAGGGCTTTCACCTCTACTCTGATAAAGGTTATCTTGGCAATTTAGTGCTGGCGATATCGCATTATGGAGAGAGTTATGAGGCGGAAATCAAATTTTGCTCCCAGTGACTCCAGGGAGAGGGAGGAAGAAAGGTGTATGGGACTGCACAGTAATGATATGGTGGAAAAAGTGCGCGTGTTTGTGCATGAAGAGAGCTGTGTGTGTGTGCATGAGTGTCTGTTTACATGTCTCCTGTTTTATACATTTAGCTCGCAATATAACTATAGCAGATAGTGTTATATTTTTTTCCCCCAAAATTGCTTCATCCATACTGCAGGCTGTTATATGAAAGTTTTTCTAGGTGTTTAGTTTCAGCAAAGCAGCTTGACGGACACGTTGAGTCCTGGTAATAAGCCTCAGAAGAGCTGACTGAGATTTGCAGGTTGTAATATGCCAACTGCTGCAGCAACCAGAGAGCTAGTTAGTCTGTTTGTTTTTTTCCAGAATTCTTTATTTCAGATGCACAAAGCCTCGAGGCGGAGGTTTTCAAACCTTGAGGCGCCAGATGCAACTTGTGAGGAAAAGCGCACTCGGAAAATCTGAGAGAGGGAAATCCGAGCACACGGACATCGCACTTTCTGGGGATCCATAGCTACATATGCACACATTATAGATTAAGATTCAGCCATCGAGGCGTTACAGAATTAATGTCTCCAACAACAAAAATAGAGCTGACTCACCGACCAGATCTGTCAATGGGAACTCCTTCCTGGGAACTCTTCAGGTTTATCCTACATGGAAGAAACATACATTTAAATACATTCATTCCAACCAGAGAGAATCATGCAACCATCTGATTTAAATGGTCAACAGTCATCACACTCTGATTAGAAAAAAAGCAGCCTTCCAATCGGTCCAGTCTGCTCTATTTATGTGCTCACGTGAGTCATCATCGTTCGTTCAGCTTGGGCCGTTATTCAGATTAATAGCGGGATACTGATACTGATATCTGGGAACAAATGCTGATAAATGTGCTTGTAAACCACCAAACTAAACACTTCCACATCCAGAAACGGCCTAACAACTCATTTTCTTTTCTTCAATATCTGCATAATCCAGCCTCGCGTTCAAATTCAGCTGCAGCGTCAGACTAAGACCCCGGCGGATCGATTCAGCCACATTCATGTACTCAGGTAAGAAAGGAACACTTTGCCAGTGAAGTGCAGTACGGGAGCCCCGCACTGTACAGATAGCATTCACCGAGTGGAGCCGATAACTCCGCGTGGAGTGACACCTCCTTCCCCTGAACAGGAAATTAGAGAAACACATTACGATCAGGGCAACCGAGACAACTTACAAAGCACACCATCCCATCACACCTCCTGCATTTGTCAGATGCATTATCACATTATTATATTCACAGTTTACCCAACTCCCTGGAGAGCAAAGAAATATGCCGTCGCAAGGCTCCTTCTGCCAAAAAGGTTGCCATGACAATGAGATTTCACTCTTTTTTTCCCTTTAGTTTGAGTGTATTCATCTCTCTCTCCTGTCTATTATTAAAATATTACAACTGTAACACATGTGCCCAAGGATATCATTTCATCTGCTGCTATATATTTCAAGGAACACTCTTCCTGTTTATAAAATGGAATTATAGGGAAAGAGGGCAACATTTTGCACCTCTAAGGTAGTCAGCTGAAAGCTCGGTTCCCTCGGCATATTGGTTATGTGATGTCGGCTCTCCCGACTGTTGGGGATACAAATTCATTTTTAGCAGAGCTGCGGAACGTTTTCATATCACATTTAATGCAGGCACACAGCGTGGAGTACTGCGAGGACGCCGTGTAACAGCGAGGGAGGGGAGGCAGCAGAACTGCTTCCACCGTCTCAAGGTCTCAAACACATGTCACACAAAGAATGAAACGCTGTTGGTGCCTCGTGAAAAATAATTGCCTAAATGCTGCGCCATACAGAAAACAAGTTGACTCCCAAGCGGAGTTACCAATGCTAAGCTGAGAGCGACCTATACACATTTGAGGTGGTCCGGAACACATTTGAGTACATTACTTTGGTAGTGGGAACACGCAATTAAACACATTAAAGACCGTCCACTCATCAGTGAGCACTGTACTCAGTTACTGATCCAAAATCAATCAATTTGAAAACTGCAGGGATGGATTAGCAGATGGAAACACTACCAAGTGGACCGATAACAACTCTTGCAGTCCACGTCGCCGTGGTGGGTAGTTACATTTCTGGGGAGGTGCACGTCAGGCTACAGTCAAGTCCTATAGACCGCCATGTTAACAGTCCAACTATATAGTAGAAAAACTTGTTCACAGCCTGGAAGAAGAAAAACCAGTCTGGTCTCCGTGTCATTTATCCTCATTTCACCCCTTTAGCTTATATCAAGGCTTAAAGTTATGCAGAATTGGGGCGTGGCTACTTTGAGTGACAGATGGGTGTCAATACAGATCCCTAGCTATCCACCCAAGCGTCACTTGCCCACTATAATTATAAAGTAGAGCTACATAAATTACAAACAAGTAAACTATACACTAGGCTTTTAACGTTGTCCACATTGAGAAACAGCTGCAGATCAAGCCCTGTGCGAGTACAGCTGCATGATACGCACAACAAGTGTATGCCAGCATGCACACCTGTGCGTTAGAAGACATGTGTGCAACAGTCTGCATGGCTTACACGTACATGCACGCACGCCTACTTTAGTGAGTCAACTTTCAGTCGATAATCACAGAAGCAGACATAAAAGTGTCTTGTTGTCTGTGGTCCTTGTCACCCTCTACACGCACACATACATACTCAGAGCCGTAGATTCATTTAATGTATCGCAACAGTGACCCCAGCTGGACAGCCAGGGCCCTGACGCATGGTGCCATGGTGTTTAGGTTTGCTTGCTGCCTCTCTGCGCCTCCCACAGCGGTCACACCTCTAACCCCTTCCATCATTTCACTGAGACGGAGAGAGAAAGGAAAGAAAACACACAAGTCCAGTTCAACTACATCCAGAGGCTTTTTGTTCTGGCACAACAGCGCCGAATCGCAGGATGAAGGATTGCATCGAGCATTTCTGTGTCAGAGAGAGCATCTGCACCGTCTGTGGCTGGTTTTATTCAGGCTCTGGCAGTTATTCTCTTCTTTTCTCCAGGACAGCTGCTTGAGTTGAGTTTGCTCCCACTTGAGTCATTTCACGGGAGTAATGTCCAAAGTCTTAAAATGTGTTGGATGAATGCAATATGTCTCTCCCTCTGTAGAATTGTGCAAAGATCGAAACGTCTCTCTGTTGAACAAAATTTAACAAATAAAGACTTGAACCACTTTTCAAATGAGTACACGTATTATACATTTGAAACAAGGTGACTTTGGCTGACCTCTCATCCATAGCAGCTAATGAGCTCAATATATAAGACCGTACGCAGTAAGACAAGGAGCCAGTGTAGAGGTTAGCACGACCAGACAATCAATCCAAGAGAAACGAACCACGTATCCACGCTACAGTACGTGCTGGAGCCACAGTGAAGTTATTCAGTAAAGGATAGAATTACTGCAGTACTTTAATAGGTTTACTGAGCACCTTTCATTCCAATAAAACTTGACATTGTCTATAGGGTTGTACCGATCCGATCACGTGACTCGGAAATCGGGGCCGATCACGCAACTGAAGACTCGATCGGGACTCGGACGTTACGACCCGATCTGAGATCGGTTTTATATATATTTATTTAGTCATTATTTGTATTAGATTGTTGATATATGGGCTATTGGTGATTCAAAAAAATAAAAAATAAAATGAGTATTTACAACCACCGTTTACGGCATGCGCATGTGCAGAAGACCAGCATGCTAGTTTGTTTTGAAGCGGAGTGGCGAGTTGTGGCGCACCATGTCTGCTGTGTGGAAGTATTTTAAAGTATGTGAGGAGAACGATGCAGTCGCAAACTGTCAAATTTGCAAAGTTGGAATATCGAGGGGTGGTAAGGACAAAGCGGACACCTTGGATAGTTTTCTTCGATCTTTTTCATTTTTTAAATGTATTATAAGAGTATCGGATCGGGACTCGGTATCGGCAGATACTCAAAAGTCAAAGGACTCGGACTCGGATCGGGGGCAAAAAACCCTGATCGGAGCATCCCTAATTGTCTACATTCATTTAGAAATGAAAGAGCGACAGATAATTAAACATCTGCATGAGAAACTACTCATTTTCAGGTTTTCTCCAGTACAAAAGTAATTCAGTCATAACTGTCTGCACATCTGGTTTTGTTACAATCAGGAACTGATCTGGCTAATCTGGCATGCTCTCAGTGGCACTGGTTTGGCAAATGGCGCAAGAAACGGGGGTAGAAAGACATCTTACCCCTCACATCATAGCATCAATTCCCTTCATGTCTGCAGAAATGGAGCAAGGCAACGTGTAATTGGTTTAGCTGCTGTATGTCACAGGGTATCATAAATCTAACAGTGTTTGATCCATCTCCACAATATTTCTGTATTCCCACCTTGGGATAATAATTAAATATTCATCTAAAAAGCAATTTAATATGGTTTATAGTCTTCGAATTACAGCGTCCAGCTAATTAATGAGATTTTGTTGAAAAAATAATGAAAAGCACTTGGCACGCTTTCCTACGAAGCTCACAAACTCCCAAGACCTTATACAAGTACAAAACGCACCTTATTAAATTAGTTGTAGGGTTTTCAGATAATCAATAGCCAGGTTCTCGACACCCACACAAAAGCACGGCTAGCAGAGCCTCACTCAGCACCCATATCACGACCGGTAGCACCAACAGCAACTATTCTGCGATTCCCTTTTCTCCCCTCCAACGCTGCCGCCCAGACCAAGCATGCTAGAAGCGTCCGCCGAGACTCTTCAGCGTAGCCTCTGTGTGCTGCATGTATTCTCTGTATTGCAATGAAAAGGGGAGTCAGCACAGAAGTCGACAAGACTTGGAACGGATTCAGAATTCAAAGAACTCCATAGCGCTGGCCCATTCGTTTAAGCACGTAGGGCGAAACGCAGAATAAAAAGCAGCGGATACAAAGACTGAGGATATAAAGTCGAGGACTTGTTCTTGAAACTTTACCAATTATGTGCTTAAAGTTGTAAAAGATATTTATTCACCAACTTGAACTGATAATGTCTTAAGATGTGACAATCCTATTTCTGTAGATTTTAGTTTTGACATATGAAGCAATAATAATGAAACATCCACTTCATGGTATATAGGTCATTCCTCCAGAGTCAACCACAATATCGCACCCTCTTGATCTGAGCCTTTCAGATTTTGTTCTGTAGCTGCAGGCAGCGTTTTCTCCTAGTATCTAGCCCAACTTTAAAATAAAGCACTATCAGCCAATTAATCGGCAAGGCAGCGCTCTACGAGGCCAAACCAGGAAGCTAAAAGCAAAGCAGCTCGACAAGCGATAACACAAGTTACACCATTCACTCAACACAGTAAGCTGCAGACCTGAATTAATCTGAATATGTAGCTTCCTCTGTTGTGGATTCTACGTTACAACTCTCGTTTTACAGGTTGACCAAGTCAAAGCTGCTTTGGATATCTTTGGGTGCACTCCAAAATCTGACCTACGCAGAACTGGCTTCAAACCAGCAGAGAAGATTTCCAACATACTGCACCGGATGCTACCGTCTATGCTAGTGACTGCCAACCCTTTTGGCTCCTATCCTTGAAAACTAAACAATGGCTTCACAGCTGGTTGTGTTTCGGGATTTAACAAAGAGGTGCAGGGCACTTCATGCTCAAGAAAGTCAAGAACATATACTATTAGAGAAACATGACATTTTCTCCTCGAGGATACCAGATTTATATCCTTACTTCTGCTTCAAGCTTGGTTTATACTCCCACAACAGATCTATGTATAGCCTACGTCAAAGTCTTGGGTGACCTACAACATCAGCATGGTGCGTCTTCAAATAGGCCCCCAAAATTTCTAGTTGGCGGCTAATGAGCTGTCTTGAACATCTCTGGGACCTTCAAACGATTATGACTGGAATATTGTGGATGATGTTGGGGTAAATAAATGTTAATAGCTACTTTAACCAAAACCCCTACAACACAGAAAAGACAAGACACTCGAGTAGATGGTGTAGGAGGCAAAACTTTCTGCATTTGTCAGGAAAGCAACAGGCGTGAAAATTTATTATGGACCAATCGGAGCTTCGTAGTTGCATTTCTAGCTAGGGTGTGGGGTTAAGACTCCTACACCATACCTACAGTATAGATCTGATGCAGAGGCACAGCTTTGTTCAGTTCAATATTCCACCATCTACTCGAATGTCTTCTTTAGTTTCTGCAGTGCAGTGATTTCAACAAAACAACCATTGACGTTTATTAGCTGCAACAAGCCCAGCCACTCAGCTCCAGTCACTATGGTTTGAAGTTCATAAAGAAACTCAAATCCCACAATAGTATCTTGGCAGTGTAATTGCAGAACAGCAGCACTCACAGCAGCTTAGAGCACTTGTGCTGTTCTCCAACATAGCCTTTGTGTAAGTTTGTTGCAAAAATATAAACCAGATAAACCATGTTTGCGTGACTTTGAGTTTCTTGTCCACTTAAACAAAATATACAGTGAATACAAGACAAAACACAAAAAAAGAACAGAAGGTATACAGCTTTGAGGGGGCGGGGGACACAACACGGTCCCAAACACTTTCTTTTAATGACAGCCGACAGTCCAACAGCTGAACAATTATTTAAACTGTACATTGCACTAAACATCTTTTCTTCTCAGTTCATTTTATAATCTTTGATTTTCAGTGGGGTTGACGGAATACATCATCCGACGCGTGGTGTCTGTCCGCTAGTCATGTGTCATGTGCAAACGAGACAATGCTTGGTAGTGAATCAGAAGAGCCATTTCCCATGGAGTGAGCAAAATGAAATTAGGAGAAGGGTCAACTGCAAACCTACACAAGGACACTCATACCGTTTGTTTACCGAGTTTGATTCCGTTTCTGCTTGTGTGGATTTGACTGATTTGATGGCAAGATTAAAGTTTTATTGAAATATTAAACAAAAGTAGGAATGCTTCTGTAACAGAACTGCACAAAACAAGACAATTTTAGGCTTATCATAAAAAAATTGAATGCAAAAGGTCTTAGCAACACAAACCATATGTATTTAATGTGTTGGGCTAAAATATTAGGCTATAAACCACACTACGTAAAGAGTCATTCGGCAGCCGAAAGAGACTCTTTTTGGGAGACGTGGCAAAAGAGCCGGCTCACAGAAAAGAGCCGAACTTCCCATCCACCTGCTTGAGCGCGATACAGAGAGCAGAGGATACTGCAAACGGGCAACGTTGTAGACACGAGGTCCTGTACAAAAGCAATAATACAAGGCTATTTAGTTTGTTCTTATAGGAAAGTCTTCTGTTGTGATCTGGCTCGATATAGAAAATAAAAATAACTTGACCTTCAAGAGGGCACAAATGAAAAAGTGCAAGTAACGCTATGCATGCAACTTCTCTGCCCAAGAAATGTGATTGCAGCACCAAGCAACTGAATAAGCATGTACCAAAAAAGAAAGACAATGACCTGCTAAAGCGCTAAAAAGCTGGCATCAGCGTCAACAACAGTTCATTCAACCAATACAAACAATCAGAACGGAAACACCAGTCAAACAAACGCCAGAAATAAACTTTGCTTTATCGAATCACGAAAATAAATTATAGGCTACCTTACCTTTGCCGTGGACTGATCATTAAACGTCCTCGACTATCTTGGTAATTGTTAATCTCGAACACCTGTGTGCACCAATTCTTTTTCTTTTGTTTTTAAGAAAACAATCAAATGCAATATCGCCACCTACTGTATTGGAGCTGTTTAGAGCTGGCCGGCGGAACCGCTCCTCTAAAGTGAAGCCAAAGCAAGTTTAGCTCCCCTGGTGGCTGGCTGCAGTATAGGTCATAAGCTCCACCCCCTCCTTGTTAGTGGTTGGGACTTGGGCCAAACTAAAACACTAAAATACACGTCAAATACTTTTAGTAAGCATGTTTTTTATCACGTCAGGTTGTATTGTTGATGAGTGTTCAAGTGTCAATTGTTTGGGTAAAGTTAGTTAGTTTAGTTAGTTATTTGGCGCTATAGAAACAGGATGTGACGTAATGGGGACTATCAGTTGCCATGCCAACCGCTCGCAAAGCCATCCCGCGGGACTCTTGAGAGTTGTAAATAAATAAATACTGTATATGATTCAACATTTTCCTGAAACTGGTAGAGGTAGAGGAGAGTGACGTGTTAATTAATTAAACAAAAAAAAGAGAGAGTCTGGCGGAAGTGCGGTCTGGTCACCGGCTCGTGTGACTCCACTCTCGGACCGTACTGAGCAGACTCTGGCACCAAAGTCGCAAGATGGCGCTGCCCATATCCCTGGAAAAAAAAAACAGTTTGGCCAATTCAAGGAAGTGGGGGACACGTTGTCCATATTTATACAGTCTATGGTTATTTATGGCCATCTATTCCTTCAGGAAAAAGAGACCATGTACATACATATTTACCAGCTTCAGGCCTTTGTTTTGAAGATTTAAATTTAGAAACCTTAAGCCAATTCTCTTAGATCTGATTATTCAATAAATTTGTCACTTATTGAAGATCACCAGTGTCTTCACAGTGACCCCAAAACAGCTGTATTTTCAGCTGAATTAATATAAAAGTGAAATTAAACAAATTTTACAGATTTGTACCTGAGACATCTCCAGTCAGTCTTGGCACAGGTAATGGAAAGATGTTGAGCCAAAGGTTTGTAGGCCTTTTGAATTGCTTCTGCATCTTTCCAAAGGGATATTCATTCTAAAAGTGCAGGAAGAAAATCATACTCTGGCCACGTAATATGCTGATTCTCATACCTCAGCAGAAAAAAACGTTATTATGAGACAAAAACTGTCTGAAACAAAGGTCAACCTGGAAGTGGCTCTGCTACAGGGTCACGTCACAGCAATGCAGCAGTCCCAGCTCCGTCCCGGCACGAGGGAGAAGAGGCGGCGGACTTGAAGACTCTGTCCTTTTACGAAGCTATTTCAAACATTTTGCAGTGTCTGCTTTACAATCCAGACACAGTTCATCTCCTGCAGCAGTGGGGGGGTTTAGGTTTCATTTCAATTTTCTCTCTCTTTCTCTCCCTCTCTCTCCCTTTCTTTAATGTGCATAGCATTCTGCCGGGCTCAGCGGGGGTGAGAGTCACCGTTCGGTATTCCGGGGGAAGAAAAGAAAGGCCACTGCTTGTGGCGCTGGACAAAAACTTTTGGAACTACCCTCATTAAATACTCCATTTCCAGACCATGCTGGCTCCACATTAAATGGACATTTATCACGCTCGATTCAGCGGCCTGAGTGTTTGTGACGGATGTTAAGGCCTCCAACGCTGGTATGCAAGTAAAATTCAATTAAGAGGTCTTTTAAGGTGGTTAGGGTGGATTAAACTAATTTCTGTGGACAAAATGGGTGCAACAATGCTAATGTCTGTTACCAAGCTATGAACTGAATGTAGGGGGTGCTGCGGAGAACTTTAATCTTCAGTTTTCTGTGCTGAGGTACAGTAATATAGCAGTTTATAGGCATTTTCCGTTCTCATCCACACCTGACTGCGCCGGATCCCCTGGGGAAGCGTTGAGGCTGCACGGTGTACCTGAGGTAGGGAAGGGAAATGAGGGGTGTCAGTCCAGCTGAGTGCAAGCTCCGCAGCGTGGAAAAACCTACCCAGGTGTTTACATAATCAGCAAGGTGCTAGCGTGAGCATGAAATAAGAAGAAAATTAGTCATCAGCCTAAATCTTCACCCTTCACGCGCACACATCTGCTGAGGATACCCTCCAGATTTGCCGCCGCATCATTGCCCCGCAGAAGATTGTTGATATGGAAATCCACCAGGGTCTGGGGAGGAGATGGCGAAGAGAGGGGTTGAGTGATGGTGAGGCAGAAACAAAACTTGGACCTGGGACTCTCTCATGAAGGTAGGGGCAGTAGAACATGGAGCTCTTGAAGGCTAGAAAAGGGAAGATCATGCACAGCTCCAGACTTTATTTTACCTTTGTTAGCAAGTAGTAAGGCTGGTGCTAAAAACACAGAGGTCATGGGACCTTACAAGCAAGTTTGTATAGACACATGGCTTAAATGCAGAGATATATACCAGAAATAGAATTAACTTAAAACTAAGACATGAGACAATCAACGAGTCTTTCTATTAATTGTTCTATAGTGAGTTTATTCATGTGTGCAGAAGTCCTGTTACTATCATGCACAGCGAAGCTAAATGGACGGCAGCCATGCAGACAAGTAAAAAAGCAAAACAAAGGAAGACAAATGGTTTAAAGAAGGAGGGAAGGCCTGAAGGCTCGCTGACCCACATCCAAGTTAATTTGCCCAGACATACTCGGAGCTGATTAAAATGACCTCTCCCTGCAGCGCGGTACTCACAATGTCATAATTATCCTGTCTGAAAATGATCAGACTCTTTATTACTAAAATAGTAGAGAGAAGGAGAGGGGAGGGGGGGAGAGCGAAGTCTGAGCCCCGTGTTTTTTATTGAAGCTTTGCCGTTTTGCCTGGGCTCACTGAACAAAGGCTAATTGGTCTTTTTATTATTTTGGGAGGGGGTAATGCTCTAAAGTGCTTTATAGCGGGGTTGCAGTTCGTTCGGATGATGTGTGTTGCTTGACTTTTTAATAGAATATAATGGCAGACTACACTGGCTTCTTCTGGCTTTTTGGTCCCACGGATATTTCCATATCTTTCTGCTGTTGAATCACATCCCCTCTTGTGCTTTCGTGCACGCGTTCATGCACGAGTAATGAATATCCCAGATGACTGTCATGGACGTTTAAATTGATGCATTGTTCTGTCCACGCTCTGCTGACGGTAGCCTGCAGTGTCGGCGGAGCTCCACACGGGGGCGCTGCTGCACAACTAACTCCCAACAGGGTTAAACAAGTATTGGTTTGCTCATTCGTTTTATCAGTTCCCATTGATTGGTTTTAACTTTAGCTCTATAGCAGCCTGGAAATTTCACTATTAATGTTTTTATGGATAAACGAGCATAAGGAAGGAGCAGTTTAGCATGCTGAAGCTGCTGAGACAAAGTTCATTCTTTTTCTGTGCTTTTGTATTAATGCATTACAAGCTGTCACTTAACTGCACAAGTAACACTTGCAGTAACGTAAAGTGGAAGTATTACAGAGCCTTCAAATGGGGTTTTCTTCATCAAACTCCTCCTCTTGCGGTATTCACAGCCTCAAGAGGCCAGGGTTCACAGGTTGTGATGCGCTTGCTGACGTCGTCAGAAATAATGGAAGACGCACTGTGCCGGTGCTTGCAGACACACTGTGATTTCTTGCTGATATCCACAACAGATCCGTCCTCTCACTGTGCCTTTGCACACTTCATGCACGGCAAGCGTTGCACACACCAGCTTCTAATGTTCACGAGAGGAGTCATGAGAGATGCAAAGGTGGAAATCTTCAGCTCCAAGTTCACAATGTGTTTGGTGACATTTTCAGAAATGGAGGAAGGCCGCAGAAGTTAACTATTGTTATTGTTCTTCAGAATGTAAGTTAATACAATGGAATTTAGTCAAGGTTTTAGATGTAATCTTATAATATAGCTGAGGAAAATGTTGATATTCCTGTTACAACCAGTAGCTTTGGCTATCTCACTATACAGTCAACACTTTGGCTCGCGAATGAACAGGTGGCGTCACGAGACAATCGTACTGCACGTCAGCAAATGTGTTCAGTCACTTTGCGTAATAAACATTGACTGTTTTTTCTTTAGAAAAACACCTTTTCCCCCCTCTTTAAACCTGTTGTATATTATTCTGTACTATTTCAATATCATTTATTTATTCATTTGACAGGTTACTTGCACACGACCCTTAATGTTCGCCGTCTGGCTTCAACCAGCTGGTTCCCCCCTTTTCTGTAAAAGACTGACGGTATATAAATAAAATTAAATTCAGGAAAAATATTGACAGCTTCATTATTCAGTGTCTGGTGTGTTTACACGTGCACGCAGGTGACGGTAATTTGGCGACAGCCCCTAATGACCATTAGTAAGCAGTTAATAAAGATGCTTTAACTGCTTATAACTAATGTTCAAGTAAGAAAATAAGAAATAGTAGTAAATGCAAGTTTAAAGCGTATTTTTATGTGTATGGAAATAATATTTTAAAAGGATCAACATCAGTTTGCCTGTATAATCCACAAACTTCTCTACTTGTTTAAGCAACTGGGACTATGAGGGTAACAGCTGCAGCGTTTAAAAAACAAACACACAAACAACAAAAAACGGGTCACTGGTAATAAGAAATTCAAGCCTGTAGGAGGTCAGCACTCATATTTCCAGCGCAGTTGACCAGCGGCGGTATAATTGATCCGACTGGGTGTGAATGGCTGCTCTCTAGCAGCCAATGGCTGAGCACCGGATGCGAGATATCCGCTGCAACAACAAGCGCTCTGTTCCCCCTTCAGCTTGACGCCATTTACAGCCCAAATCCCGACCTCCTCTCCGGAAAGAGAAAAAAACTCTCACACACACTCACACACACACACAGACATACACGAGAAAAAAAAAAGTACTTGCAACCCCTCGGAGCCTTTCGGATAAAAACGCACCGAATGAAAACTACTTGGAGTTTTTGTCTCTCTCTTTTCTTCTTCTTTTCTGCAAGAGTCGAGTTGCGTCCACACTGCTAGCTGTGATTCGAGTTCATTTCGCGTGCTTTGACGCCTCGTGCTCTTGCGCAAAACATGGGATTTACGCTTTAGCGCAGGTTTTTTTTTTTTTTAATCGCGAAAACGCGCTCTGGCGGCTGGAAACTTTCTCAATGGATTTAACCGACAGCTTTCCCGACTGAAGTGCTCCCGTAGGGGAATAAACTCGCCCTCAAACTTGGATTTATTTTGACCTAAACGGTGGGGGCTAAAGTGTCGAAAGCACGGTAAGGGCAACATTTTACGGCGAGGATTTAAAGAGAAGAAGAAAAAAATTATTCTTAGTTTAAGTCCGTAAACGCAACTTTTATTTATTTTTTGCAACTTCTTTTATATATCATAAATATATTGAATTTTTAACACATTTTGTTTTTTGACAATTTTTATTTATTTGTAAAATTCCTGCTTTTACAACAGATGTTTTTACTTTTCCCCTAAAATTAGCCGGTTCCCCGATTTAGGCTTAATTGCTCGTTTCGCTTCTTGCTTTATTAGGAAGTAGTCGTGTCCAAGTTGGCACATGTGTTCGTTCTCATACGTGCACCCTGTGCCGTGCCGTTTCCTCCCCTCACTTCTGAACTTTTGACACGTTATTTTTCCACTTCACTCGTGGATTTATTTGCAATTTCAATCTGTGACAGTGGGGGGAAAAAATCGTATCAGACACATTTCAGTCAAAGCATGACTCACAGGCTTCCTGCATCTAACTCATCAGACTGGATTTTTACGGTTAGGATGTTGTTGTTGTTGTTTTAATACATATTTATATATATCTAAGCTGTCATTATTAACAGCTGCAGACATCAGTTTGCTCCAGCTCCCTTCGGCTCTCCCACCCACTGTGACCAACACGGCTTGCACACGGGCCCTGTAAGCAGATGAGGGGCCTGCACCCCCCCTCCCTAACAGGCTAAAAGCCCGAGTGTCCCTACAAGCCCTCAAAAAGACTCATAAATCCAAACGCGAATCCTCGTGGATGCTCAATCGCTCAGTTCGCCCACCGCCCTTGAACGCATCGCTCACACTTCACATGGGCTCTTTCATGCTCCCAGACTTTTTATCTTGTCACTCATCTTCTTTTCAGCTGCGCAACAATGTAAGATGTGTTAGAATGGGGAAGGTTGCTGCGGGCCATTTGTCATGCAACAAACAAAAGGCCTTCCTGTATTGTCATTGAAAGGGGCAGGGGGCTCGAACCCCCCCCACCAGAGAAGGCATCTGAAAGCTAATTAGCACAAGGGAGGAGAATTAAGGCCACTACTGTCAGTTTTCTTGATAAAGTGGTAAAGCTTACACTTTCCATACTCTGACTCGGTGAGCTCTGTTCCTTCTGTTTTAAAACCTCTTGCACATGCTTCAACTTTCCATGTCTTGGTTATCTGTTTGGTCCGTATCAGTCTTCAGTGAAGGACCCTAAAAACCTGAACTTTGACCACGAGCATACGCAGCCTCTAAGAGTGGAAATATTGACCCTGTTAAATATATTTGGTGCGGCAAGTTTTAAGCACCTACTTACTGCCGTTTGGTACTCTGTAATTGCATTAAAAGTTCAAGTATGCAACGGTTATTGATTCAGGCTGATCTTGGGGCGACGGCTAGTGATTATTTTGATCCGTTTTATGCATTTTCTTGTCCGCAAAACGTCAAACAAGAAGGGAAATATGTTTTGAGGCCTTTGTGCAGCACTCTGAAACCTCAAAATCTAAATTTTAGCGAATATTAAGCGTTTTTTGAACATAAAGGAAGTAAGAGGTTACCTAAATTAAAGCACGGGAACGAATCGTCATTGACTAATCGTCAATAAGATGGCGGAAAGTAAAAGACATGACGCCGCATGTTTTGACGCATTCAAACTGCTTGTATTGTTCGATCAGGTCTAAAAGCGACAGATATCAAAAGAAGACTTCTAAAAGAACCAGGTTTGAGGAGTTGAAAACTGTGAATTAAGCATTTCTTTGGCGTTTTCAAGCCTCGACAGGTGACAGGAAACGAGGGAGAGAGTGGTAGCAAAGGCCTCTGGCTGCGCCGCTTCAGCCTCATGATGTCTCATCTTTGAAAAGCTTCGCTCGTTTTCAAGATAGCGTCTTCTTCTCTTGGGTTATCGTTCTGGTTCGGTCATAGGTGGTGGGGAACAAGCCGGTTTAACTGACATCCAGCAGGAAAGCATCCAAATTCACTAAAGCTAACAGATCTGAAACATTTAGCGTGGATATGCAGCTCTGAGCAAGCAAACTTTGGTTATGTCCCCGAGTAGAAGGAAGTCTCCAAACTGATCCCAAAGGCCGACAGTGGCTCCAAAACGTTAAGTCAGCTATGTAATCAAACATGTCCTTCTCCCTGTCCAACACGGATGTGTCTGTTTGGCTTATTTCCATAGCAGTGCTAGTACCGACATCTGTTATGATTTGCATGGCGTTCATTTGCATGGCTTGTCGCATACGGATATAAACTGGCCCTTTCTGTTACAGGACTTCAGATGTGTCCCTTGCCAGCCAGAGCGGCCCTTCAGTCCCGAGATGGATTCCAGAAGTCAGAGCGACAGCGACGAGGGAGGAGGGCGCCATGGGCGGTCGCCGTCATTGACTGGCTCGTCAGGCACGCCGCATGACGAAGGGAGACTGCAACAACAGACCGGCGAGGATCCTCAAGATCCCGGCCTGAACAACGGGGAGCCGCCCAGTACGCCGCTTGTGCTGTCTCTGGATCAGATCAGGATAACCGTGTGTAGTAATGAGTACACAGACGGGCCCACAGTGGCCCAAAGGTCTCCGGCCGCTCAACACAGGCAACAGAAGAGTGACCTGGTTACGTCACCGGGTTCAAGGACCAGTGGGCAGGAGACTCAGGAGGAGAGGCCTAATAATCTCCGCAACTTGCATCCACTGACTCAGCACACAAACACAAATACTTCCATCTCCTCCAGGGAGGGCGTGCTGCGGTCCTCCAGTGCAGAGGACTCCCAGAGCAGCATCAGGACCAGCGTGGGCAGCACTTCTTCAGGCCAGAGGCTCCTCAGCAGCCCGGCGAGCAGCGAGCAGATAATCAGGACCCAGCCGAAACGCTTGGAGCAGAATTCAGAAGAGCTCAAGCCCCTGAACAGCAGTGAGACCAGGGTGGTGGTTCCCGTGCCGGGGAGCGTAGCCTCAAAAAGCCACCGGATACACTCCACAAAGTGTGAGACCTGCGGCCGGTGTCAGTGTCCCGAGTGCAGTCGCAAGCGGGTGCTTCCCTCCTGCTGGATGTGCGGCCGGCGGTGCGTGTGCTCCGCTCAGAGCGCGGTGGAGTACGGGACGTGCGTGTGCTGCGTCAAGGGGCTCTTCTACCACTGCTCCAGCGACGACGAGGACACGTGCACGGACAAGCCCTTCTCGTGCACGCAGTCGCACTGCTGCGTCCGCTGGACCACCGTGACGCTCCTCTCCCTGCTCTTCCCCTGTCTCCTTTGCTACCTCCCGGCTAAAGGATGCGTGGCCGCGTGCGAGAGCTGCTACGACCGGGTCACGCGACCCGGCTGTCGGTGCTAGAGCCGCTGCGAGGATGCTGGCGAGCCGACGTAGACAATGTGCGCCGAGCACGGAAAGCCTGGACCCTGACTGAACTGAAACACGTGTAGTTGTGTAGTTGAAAGGTTTGATTAGAGGGATCTAATAATGCTGTCACGCTTGAGTTTTTGTATCCGTACGCCCTAGCAGATCTGACGAAGATCGCCTTGAAAAAAAACGGCCCGTTGACAAATATGTTGCTACTAAAGGCACTGGAGGTGCATTCACTCACCCTGGCATTATGAGTTCCTCTTGAAAGGTAAACCAAAATAAGCGCTCCACATTTTAAAGAAGACAACTACTGTTTTGTCCTGGTAAAAGCAAAAAAAAAAAAAAAATCCCTCAAGTGCCCTGATACCGTGTTACGGCCTTGTTTTTTAACGTTTAATACAACTTATATGCTAAGTGCAGACTCCTCTTACTAACTGTATGTAAAGTAGTAAATGCAAAGGGTATGTACATTAGAAAATAAGTTGGGACAGATGTTTATTTTTGTACATATAATAATACTTCAACTGTGAAACGTTTTCCGCCAACACCAGAGGCACCTTGATGAATCCACATTTATATTATGAATCAGCAAAGTTCCTTCTCACGATGTGTTTTGCATCCACTGGAATGTGTATCAATCATTTCTATGTCATTTACAAAGGAAAGATCTTATCCCTTCTGCTTGTAAATTGTACAGTGACCTTATATGAGAAATTTATTTTCTAATTCCAGCATTGCTTAGTGTAAAGTTTAAAAAAAAACAACAAAACAAAATCTATATTTATTTGAAGGTTTATTATTTTATAATGAAATATATTTATTTTGAGAAAGCATCGCCAGCGCGTCGCCTCGGGGCTGTTCTGCAGTCGCTGCCGATTGGGGGATGACCTGTAGGAGTGCGAGAGCTGGATGAATAGTTCACTATGGATTAGAAGACGAATATATTAACGTTTGGAATTAAACAACCTTGAAGTCTGACGCGTTTCTCCTGTCTTTCATTGCTCGTTTTTTTTTTTTTTATAGAGCATCTGCAGGATATCTGAAGCAGAGTGCAACACAATCACCCCGTGTTGTTTACAGGGGTCGAGAAGAGGAAACAAGAACGCATTAATGTTCTCCTCTGGCGCTCTTTAAAAACATCTGGCTCCGGTAAAGCCATGCGCACAAGAATGTTATTGTCGCGTCTTATTTTTTTCTCTCTCTCTCTCTCTCTCTTCATCTTATAAATCAAGCGCTCCACCTGTGTTTTCGCAAATATGCGCTCATGTAAGCCTGCTATTACACTCTGGCCTGGCTTCAGGTTCATTTCATACCTCAGGATCCTGCAGGCCCTTTTTTCCATCCTTTTTTTTTTTTTTTTTTTTAATCAAAGGTTTGTTCAGGAATTCCTTGGTTTTGAATGTCCCTGCAGGCGAAACATAAGCCTGAAACATAAAGCCCCTGACACTCGTTGACAGCATACGGACGTGTTTGCAGCGCGGTATGCATTCAGAGCCGTGATTGACGCGCCGGGGCCCAACCTGCGCTCACATGTTTGTTATTCATCCCCAGCCTTTGACTGACGAGGGGGTGGGTTGTTTTACATAATTATCAACTTTCACCTATTTTGCGGGGGAGTCGGTGCTGGGGGAGATGGAAACATAACGGGGCAGAATCCCATTAAGAGACAGAAAAGGGAGAGTTGATCTCGTGTTTAGTCCTAATCTTTGCAGCCCCCCTCCCACCCCCACCCATTGTCTCAACTGTGAATGAAGAAGGGACGGCTGGGTGAGGAAGGGGGGATAGGTTGTTAGGAAGAGGGACGGCAAAGGGTTAAAAGCATCATTTTGAATGACAAAGACCTAACAGTTTACCCCCGTATTCAGCCCGGCATGCATTCATCCTGTTTTCAATAGTCGGGGGGTTATTTTGGCTCCCCAACGCTTCTTTAGGCTACCTGCTCCTACTTGGTATTCCCATAAGGAGATGGTAGTCTTGCTGGGGGGTGGAGGAGGAGGAGGAGGAGGGCAGTCAGTTGGTTGTGCTGAATGAAAAATAAAGTCCTGCAAAACTGTTTAGAGTATACTTTTGGAAGCCATTTTTCATAAAGCACATCACACTTGGGTGACTTTTTCAGTTCCGGTTTTGGTTTCATGATGCTACACAAGCAATCAGGGCAGTTATTAGGATTTGTTTAGCCAGTTACTGCGACAAAGGAGGAAAAAAAGAAAGGATAAAATGCAAAATTCTGACAAAAGTGAAAGGACGAACACAAGAGCGCCGAAAGATTGTTTATCCGCCCGGCAGTCGCAGTGATTTGGCAGCAGAGAGCAGAAGCAGGGGGAGGAGGGGGATGTGAATTGGAGGAAAGAAGAAAAAAAAATGAGAGAGAGAGAGAGAGAGAGAGAGAGAGCCCCAGAACGGCTCTCTTTGTTGGTTTTAGCCGCCGTGGCCCCTGCGGTTCATGGCGGCTGTGGGGCAGAGCAGCCTATTCACCCTGCTCACCAAGGCAGAACGCGGTACAGGAAGACAGGAAGGAAGCGAGGCTATTCTTCATGGACGCATTGTCTGTCTGTCTGACGGCCAGGCTTAAGCAATCAAACAGCACTGGGAGAGAGGGAGAGAGAGGGAGAGAGAGAGGGGAAAAGACAGCGATGTGGGAAAATTGTTTAAAATATAATTGTTGCAAAAGGCTTGAGCTGGATTTTAAAGGTAGGTCGTAGAAATATGGTGCAGGAAGGATCATATTTAAGGAGCACAATGCTTATTATTCCACCTGTTAAAGGAGATGTCACAACTTCTCAATGTCATGTTGGGTTCTTTAAACTGTGACATAAACAACATATGAAACTCTGCTCAGTAATCGTTGCTTTTCCATAAATGCTGTACTTAAATGTGCTGCAGTCAAACTGAGCGTATCAGCTATCTCCTTGATTGGTGTGTGCAGGATACAAAAATAGGTCACATCACCTCATACAGTTAGTTAGCCCCGTAGTTCTCTTTATGAGTGGAAGCAGTTAGCGTAGCATGCTAGTTTCTGTTTAACTTCCCTAAGGTTAGCTTCGCTGTCCAGTTTCCACTTTACAAGTGGAAGCAGTTTGCCATTTTACATTTAAAACGCATAAGCAACATAAGAAACTTTAGTAAGTAATCTCAGCTTTTAGATAAATGCTGTACTTAAACATGATACAGTTAAACTGAGCATCTAGTACTAGTGTTTTGTACCTAGCTATTATATAATCAAATTAAATAGAAAAATAATGTCCTTGTCTCAAAATCTTTCATTTTCAAAGTTTTCATTCCAGACATCACGAAACTTTTGTCTGTGCACGATTTCCTGGTACAACAATTACACTGATGCACACGTCAGAGCTCGGCTAACCATATACATATATACATATGTATGTGTATGTGTCTATGTATGTGCAGCTAAAGGCTACAAAAATGGAGGAATTGGATGAAAACCATTGACTGTATATAGTAAAGCACATTGTTAGGACTGGCAGAAGGCAAATTTTATTTATCCGCCGTTAGCGGAGCATGCTAGTTTCTATTAAAATTTCGGAAGGTTAGCCTAGCTGCCTAGCTGTGTATTTAAAATACAAACTTTGCAGCATAAGTCTTACTAAACAAAATAATATTAATATTTTCACCTGCACAATGGGAAAAAATTATTTATAATATATATATATAATTATTACTATTGTTTAAGTATGTGCTATAAATGTACTATCAGAAATTTGTGAGGATTTAGATCTCACTTTTGACTTAATAGTCCCTTATACATAGCTTTTTCACGGGGCGTATAAGTTAGCAGCTGAGAGACGGATGGCAGCTTGTTTGGTTAGGCATTAACATGAAAATGCGTATAAGTCAATATATATATATATATATATATATATATATATATATATATATATATATATATATATATATATATATATACTGTATAGAGCCTTGCAGCCACAGGTTGGGGTCAGACTGCATTCAGCTGTTCCAAGTTCTAGCGGTGAGTATTTTGTGACATGACATGCTTGTGCTAACATTATAAGTGCTAACAGTGATGCTACATTAGCTTAGCATTAACCTCCAGTGTTTCCAGTGTAGCCAGGGGCTGGCCCTTGGTACTAGCTTCAAAGTCATAGACTGAAATGTCAATACAATTGCTGTATCCTTCACTTAATCTTCTTTCTAAAGCTTTTTTTTTTTTTAATTCTTGCAGATTTTTTTCTTGACAGTGATTAAGGCATCTCACCCTGAGTGGACCATCTGTGGAAATGGGCCGCGGCGCAAATATAGCTCCTCTTAGCGTTATTATATCTTTTAAATTGCGCGAACAATTTAAACAATTGGTTCAATAAATCCAGCTGGGTTAAAAACACTCCATGGTGCTTAAACCCCCCAAAAACCTACATAGGTGTAGAAGATTTTTTTTTTGTTTTAAAAAGTAGTCACCACCACACCTTTTCTTTTCTTTACCAGAGAAATGGTTTTCTCAGAAGCTTTACTTTCTTTCTTGTTTTCCGATGTGGGCGGCTGAAAGATGCACACATCTAGAGCTCAAAGCTGAGGCGCATCTACCACCTGACTGTGGTTTTACTTTCCACTTAGCGTGTCCTCTGCTACCGTCGTAGTCTGCTGTGTGTTCAGCTGAGGCTCAGAAAGAATCCCGTCTGGTTTTAGTACTTTGTCTGGTTTGTCTTACCCTGATCGCGAGAGTTTTCAAATTTCCAAAATTGCTTCTTGTTGCAAGAGCAACTTACACCGCCTTTTGGAAGTTTGTGTCACTTTTGATTGATAAGCTATGAGGCCAAGACTTTAGACAGCATACAGCTTTGCAAGGTGAATTACGAGGCCTGCTTCCAGTTAAAAATCTTATGCAACTCAGTTCTAGCTCACTGACAGCTGAACTACTGTTATGCCTTAAGGAGGGAGATTACAGCAGCCAGGAAGGCAAATAGAGGGGGCAAGAGAGACACTAGAAAGTGCATCTGTCATAAAAGTTCAGTGGGTGTGAAGGAGATGGAGGGTGTGTGTGCATGCAAGCTGCAGACAAGTCTTTGCACATGTTGTAAAAAAGCTGGACCTGTAGACGTGCGTGTGCGCCAGTGTTCAGTGTGTGTGTGTGTGTGTGTGTGTGTGTGTGTGTGTGTGTGTGTGTGTTCTTGCACGCGTGTACCAAGGCCCCCCCCCCCCAGACAATGAAGCCCGACTGGAGGCCTAAGTCTAATGGCAGCACTTAACTTCAATCCGCAACAGGAAGTTGGCTCATCTGCACGCGCGCACACACACACACATACGCCGAGTCAGTCCGTTGCTGACAGCCAGTGGATATTTGTTGGCGACACCGTGGCTGCAAGGCTCTTTACAGCTTAGCGGCCAATTGTTGTTCGCCCAGCTACACACACATACGCACACACAGAGCTTAGAGCTTCAGTTGTTATCCTGAAAGGCAATCCTGATCCCTCTGCTACACAGTAGGACAGACACACATAAAAAGAGGGAATTAGTGCGGTCTGACAGCTCACTATACCACATTGCGTTTAGTGTGTGGATGTGCGCGATGGTGGCAATTATGTGTGTGTTTTGGGAAGGTGCATGTGGATGCATGTGTGTAATCAGTAACAGACTTTGAATTATATAGAAACAGTTTACATTCAGCGAGGAGAATAGGGGACATTTAGCTCCTATAGCTTTAGCCAAACACTGTTTGCACACATGCAGGGAAATAAGTAGGTCAGTCACAACAGTTGGAGACCAGCTCATTACCTCAGCGACTCGGGCTAAGATCCCCACAAGGATGTTTTCTAATTTTAAGAAGAAGAAAAAAATACATTTCCTGTTCAGCCTCTTAAAATACTACAACTGATTTGATCATTTAAAATGTTTTTTCCTTCACATGTCACGCGCTCATTATCGGTAGATTATATCTTTAGCATCCTGATAGCGGCTATTTTAGAACATGCTAATCTGTTGTAACGGACATAAACAAATGCTGTCTTCACATGTTGTACAAGTCTAACCATCCACGGCTGCAGGCTTATTCTATAAAAAAAAAACGGTGCATCAGTGATGTGATATGAAATTATAAAACAATCTTCCGTCTCTTTCGTGTTAACTGATGTACATGTGTTAATGTTTTAATCCAATGCAAAAAACGTAATTATTTATTTGCGTCAATGGATATACGGCAGATATAAAAGACATACTAGCTAAGAAAATTCCAAAAAGTTTAAATAAAGATTAGGTCTGTCAATAAATGAAAATATTTAATCGTGAATAATCACGAGTTCCATAGTTAACCACCCTAACGCAAATTAATCACACTTCCTAAATGTACCTGGAAGGGATGACTTTTAAGTTCCTTTTGCTCTTATAAAAATCTAAGCTGATCCGAAAACTCCCTACTCAGTTCATAACTCACTTCACATCGACAATAAATGCAAATTACTTTGTTCTTTTGGGAGAAAAGCATTTGGTGGAGCTTCGAAGCTGAACTTGCCGTTCAACGGACCCGTTCCTTAATCCATTCGTTTCTGCACGCTTTTTGCTTCTGCTCCTTTTCAGATTCCTGTCAGTCCAGACGCTGCAGGGCGGATTACTGCCCCCTACAGGGTACTGGTATTTACTACAACTGCACTTCATGTTCTGCTTGCTTTCCACAGCATTACTGTTGCTTGCAAGATGCCTGCAGATGCTGGCTGCAGGTTTAAAAACTAAACCAATAGACTAATACATGCAGTCGGTCATAAAAGCTGTGCTAAATTCCACATTTTCATCTATGACTGATTTGAAATTGACTGACAGCAGGTTTTCACATGGATTTTCCAGTGCTATCACATTGGCATTGCTTGACTATAAGGCATTAGTGTGGAATAAAAAGCTCTCTTCCAAAGGGTGTACTTTTGATGCACCCTGTAAGCTCCTTTTTAATTTAATAAAGGAAGCAAAATCATGGCTTTCAACAGATGCATGACACTCTAACGTACAGCAGACTTTAAGCAAATATATTTCCATAACCGAGTAGTCAACTTCTCCTTTTTCGGGTGCCCCAATGACATCATCGAACCCTGTAGCTAATAGTGCCATTGAGACCCGGAAAGAGGTATTCAAATTACAGGGCAAGGAAGGTAGGTGAGGGCATTTGCAAGTCAAATCTTCACTGACATAACTGTCGATGTGAGGAAAAAACAGGATATTGAACAAAGCAAGGCGTGTGCACACTAAAATCCACAGTGAATAAGAAAGCTATGTCCTTCCGCCTAACTGGAGCTAACCAGTGTGTCGGGAAAGAGTTCAGAAGGATTCCACTGTGATAGTACTATATATGTGCTCCCTGTCTTCCTTCTGATGTAAGCTGAAGATTGGGCTGAGGGAATAAAGCGAGGCCATGTGGAACAAAGCTTTGGATGGAAAAAGTACGATCAAACTGTGTGCCATTCAGCTCCATTAAAAGCAGATTTCCCCTTTCTGTGGCTTAGACTCAATGATGCGTTGGGTTTGTCTTGGAGGTTAAAAGACTATAATAAAACAGTCTGCAGTGAGCTGAAAATTGTCATTATATTATGTGAGTTTTGGGCACGTTTACATACTTAGCCATCTAAACAGGAGACTTGGGGAATCATAGCTTGACCCTGAGCAGAGCTTACATGGGGACACCCTTCTGCTTGAGGCCGGCTAGCAGAGAGACAGAAAAAAAAAAAAGCCCACCATGTTACTGTTGAAGCATGCCCAAACTGAGATTATGTCATTTTCAGAGACATGAGCAATCAAATGCATCCTTATGTTATGAATGCACCGGTGATGATCTCATGATCTTCTCGCATGGTAAAGAAAACCCCTTCACAATTCCAGCTAAGCAAAGAACAGACAGAGAAGACTTCACAGGAGCCAAACACACAGGGTTCACCACAAGATTGAATATATACTATTCATAAAACTTAAAAATAGAAGGACCACACAAGACGAGGATCAACATGACAAGAAGACAAAGGTACAGAGAAGGACTGGAATGTTACAGAAAGCAGAAGAAGTTAGATGAAGTGTGCTGGGATATATTGTCTGCTCAAATTCTGCCAAAGCAAACAACGCTGATTGGTCGGTGGTTCATTTCATATCCCAAAACCAAAATCATTAAGACCCACACACAAACTACAACTGAAGACAGCGACCATTAGCATGATGATATTAGCATTTAGCTCAACGCACACATTTGCCTTGATACAGTTTAGCAACGCTGCCAGTAAAAGACTTTCAGTGTAACCTGACTGGTCAAGTGAACTCTAAAATATATATAAAAGAATACAGAGTCATATATTCTTTGAGGCACCTCAGTAGAGATGTCCAGCATGTTGCTATGCAGAAGGTGGATTGAAGCTTCTCATGTGTTACACCAGTAGTACAATCTGAGTTTAAGTGAAGTGATCACGTACTGCTTTAGCAGGTGATGTGGCTTTGTATTCTTATACTGGATAACTACATATGACTCATGCTTTAGAAGTGTTAACCACAAAAAAATACATGCATGCACACAGAAAGGAAATGGGTAATGCTTTAGAATCTCCATGCTATGTAATCAATGTTCCCGTGTGAAGGTATACTAGAGCGTGCAACTTCGTTTTTCCTCTCTCTGCTGCAGGAAATTGATCTCTTGAGTCTGTCAGGCAGCTATGAAAGCACTGCAAGCCACGGGGTCTTGTTACCATTCACAGGTGCGGCGCGCTGACAAGCCGACGATGACAGCCGAGCCGGGGTGTGTGTTTGTGTGCGTCCATTATGCGCGCACCGCACCGTGTATGCATGCGTGTTTCCCCGGCCCGAAGACAGAAATTTGTCAATGGCTACAGAGATTGTCAGCATACCCGAGATTCCTCCAGATTCCAAACAACAAGACAGGAGGCATAAGAGGGAGCGAGAGGGGGAGAAAGAAAGAGAAAGAGAGGCTTTCTGCCAAAGCTATCCATTCTGCATTGAGCACAGGTGCAATATTTCACAAGATAAAGGCTCCTCTGTTTTGAGAAACATACTGCTTAACAGACATGGTATATGGAGACCTTAAAAAGGAGCAGGGACTTTGGGGAATAGTAGGGAAACGGGTCGACAAGAAATTCAGTAGTTAGTACCAATGAAATTCCACAGCTATCAATACTGTATCCATCCTAATAAATACGTAACTTGGAGTGACATATATGAACATAAATTCTTTGACATAAAAACGCATAAATGCCTAAACAATCTAGCACTAGGGACTGGACGTTCCGAACCGACATCAAGGAACTATCTGCTACAATGGCCGACTGTGGCGTCATCTTGCGCATTACAGCCAATGACAAACTACCATGTACACTCTGCGCCTGGCTGCACCAGATCGGAAAAAAATGATTCATGATTTGTAAGTGTTAACCATGAGATACCTGCATGGACAGGCTGCAACGGAAATGGACAATGCTTTATAATCTCTGTCCTACGTAATCAATGGACTAGTCTCGTCGCGTAATGGGATGCTTTGATGGGACTCAGATGGAAAGTGAGAAGACCCTATTGATATCAAATGCAATTCTCTTCTCATGCTCTGGTTTGCTAGGCCGGTCAGTCAACGCATATTCAAAATGTTACTTGCAGAGGTTCGACAAGTGGCACCATTGCAGGCTCACCTTAAAAACTTGCGCAAATGCTAGCAACTGGTCTTTTGTCAACGTGGCGTTCCTTGGGCCTTAGATCTGGAAGTCTGCATTTGTGGTGTTTAGCTACGTTTGAGGTCTTCCTTCCTTTACTTTGAAGCACTCTGTGGTGCCATCGATCATATAAATATTTCCAAACACTGGTATGTACAACTTTTGGTATGTACTTGGTATGTACTGTTCAGCAAATCTGTTGCTCCACCTGACATCCCTAGTTACCTGTTGCTTAGCGCTCCACTGCCACAGTAGCAAACAAGGCTAACTTGTTGGGGTTGTTGAGAAAGACAGACAAATGTCTTGTACCAGAGGTTTCACAGGAACAAGACTCTCAGATATCAGTCACCCTGTGCCATAGGAATTTCCCACCCAGATACTTAAATTCAGTTTCCACATATATGTCCACTAAGAGGCCACAACAGGAATAAAACGCTCTATAATGAGTGCATTTGGCTCTGATAAAGTCCCACATATACAGTATAAGGTCAGTTAGAAAGTGATGGACCATTTGCAAAATCCGTGTTTATAGAACTCTCTTTGTACATTCCATGTCTGTAGGACGCTGTAGGCCGCTAGACAGAGATTGCCTCATTGCTAGGACCCCGAAGTTAGAGAAAACAAGACGCACACTTAACATGTCATTTCACAGCGAGGCGTCTTAAGAAGTAGCACTGCAGCTGGCCCGGCGCCCAAAGCAACAGAATTCCTTCAGTTTGGAATGCCCGCTTGATTAATATAGAAAACAGAGTCTTGCTTGAGCTCATTTGGTGCAGAAGTGTGGCACTTTCCTGCTAGTTAAGTTGCCTATCAAAATAACGAGGCTCGTCTGCCGTGACGGGCGAAGGACTGAGCTTTTAAAGCCGGAGCACTCAAGCTAATGAATTACCGCAATCAGCTTTTAGGCTTTCAGTATCTAAAAATCAAAATATGTGTTGATGGGATTTCTTTTCTGCACCAAACTCTCATAAAACTAGAAATTAAATGCAATACACTTTCTGTAATGCCTTAACTGCTCACATTAAATCTACTTTGAGTCATATAATAGCTCAAACCTGACTCTGAGGTCTCATGAAAGCGCTGCCGTTAACATTGATTTCATTCTGCAAATGCTGACACCATCTCTAGATGAATAACGCACACGGGAGTGCTAGTCCTTTAGAAACTGACTGTGTATTCAGGTGATGCATGTATGTAGGAATCTTTGTGTTTGTGTGTTTACCCAAAGAGGAAGTTCCTGCGGTGAGACAGTCCTAAGCTGAGCACACACACACCGCTGGAAAAATCTCGGAAAACAACTTCCTGTGGTCACCTGCGCTCAATGACCCTGAAGAAAGAGACCCTTACAAACCAAAACTCACTGTCTCTCCCATACACAAACTGCACTACCCACAGTGTCGACATGGTCAAAGGCAGGCCTTGGCTTTGGCACACAAGGAAAGGTGGATGAATGGGTGCCTCAGAAAAAGCCGGCAAAAAAATACTAGCAATCCTTTAAATCTCGCTGCCATCTTCAAACAAGCATTTATTTTCCACTTACTTCTTCCGAAAAAAAAAAAAAAAAAAAAAGAAAAGTCTGGTGAGATAACTTCTAGTCACAATAGAGGCAATTCATGATACGCCACAGTAGCTACATTCTGTTCAGCAAAATCTGCATGACATTACTACATGCGGCCGATCTCCGAGTCAGATTACATAAGTTTCCCTTTTCGGCACAGGGGACAGCCAGTGAAATCATCATGCCTACTTGAGCTTTGCTTATTTAACACTGCTGGGTGGACTATTAGGTGTCCACGCCTGTGGGCAGGTTGAGTGGCTGCATTCAAGACAGAAAGCCAGAGTGGTTGTGTGATGGATTCTGTATTTTAGGTGCGGGCAGGGAGAGTCTGGAAATTTTCACATTACCAGAGAAAATAATACATGCTTCTAAGACTCTTTTAGTTGACTTTGATCAGCTCAAACAACTGGCTTTAGAAGCTTTTATTCATCCCAGTTTATGTTGTAGGCTTGTAACCCAAGCAATAACTTATATTAAGTACTGTAGACATTGTTTAATTACGTATTTTATACATAGTTTGAGCACTTCCAAATGTTCATCCTTTAACTTTAACTAAATTATACTATTTGTCCACTTATTTTAGTTAACTATTTCTTCAATTGATGATCTCGTAGGTTGCTAGAAAGGTATTCAACAAAAAGCCTTGTGTAGCCACCTTAGTCAGAAAGGACTGGATCCATAAGTAGGATCACACCAAGAGGGGTGTTGTAATAATAATTCGAAACATTAATGCCACATTTGACCTGGTGGTTTCTCTTTGACGGGATATACACCAGGTGATGTGGCAAGTTTCCAAGAGGCAGCAAAACAACAAAGGGCTCAAACAAGTATTTGAGTAGACGAACAATGCTGGAATCAATGTGGGCATGTCACTGAAAACATGAATCCATCTTAGCCCCATGCTCTTGTTGGCTGATTGTGGCTGTTCTCCAGGACACTCGAGAGCTTTCGCTCTGATCCAGACTTCCCCACTGTCCTTCTGCCCCGCAACACTTACCCACAGCCACTATTCATCGCACCGTTATTTGCCTGTTACAGTACAAGATGCAAAGAAAAGGCTCCAACAGCTTCAAGAGCCGCTTGGCCGTCCCAGACTGTCAACAGTGACGAGTGTTGTCGGGGGTTCAGGAGTATTCTGCCAAGCTGCACTCCTGCCAAGAGCGGGTCAAGCAATTTCCGCTTAGTGTGTGTGGGCTTGCCATTGTAATATCTGGAGTATGTGCTTAACACAGGTTACTTTTTAAAAGGGATGAGGGTATGCTTGAAACTACGTAGCTCATATAAAGTGTCAGCCAACTGTATCACAGTTCAGAAGTGTCTCCACGTTTCGATCTGTCATAAGTATGAAAAATTTAAGAATACCCTTTGTCTGAGTCCCTGAGCTCACACAACAGCAATGTCATTTTCCATTTTCTGAAAATTCTAGCACTGCTTCAGATAGGAGAAGCAGTCAAGCACCATTTGTTTTCCAGTCCCGGCGGGGAGCAGAGGTTTAATCTTCCGGTCCAAAAGACGAGCGAGGACAACCTTTTGCCGTTGTTTAAAAGACTGCAACGTGCTGTTCTACAAGAAAAGCCACGGAGTCCATTTGACGTACAACGGACCGGTGCGACTTGACAAGTCATAAATAGGGCCACGGTGAGGGTTCTGCAAGTTAGAGGAACAAGATCATGTACCACTGCCGACAGTAGCTGCTATGACATCTACCTTTGATTATTCGCCAATCTTGCCAATGCAGTTACCTTGAAACAGGATTTCAAACCTTTATGAGAAGATGGCATTTTACAATCAGGGATGGCCTGCGTTTTTGAAGCTTGGAGCTCATATTACTTTACATTTACATTTTGAATCTTTGCAAATGTTTTACGCCTTCAAAAAGTTTAAATAAAAACATGGAAGCACCGATTCTTGCTAGTTTGCCATTGCTGTTGCTGTCCTATATATGTCCACACAGCTGGACAAGCTGCTTCACTGTGTCACTCTGAATAAAATATCTGAGTGACATAGTAGCGCAGACTTTAAATCAAGATGTCAGTCATTTGGCACACCCTTTTGAATGTTATCTTTATACAGGGGCTCAGAGCCAAAGAATCATTTCATGGCCTGTTTTTGTATTGCCAGAGAAATAGTGCCTATCATCTTATTTTTCTTGGCCTCCCCATAATCCCCTCTGTGCGAAAGAGGAAGTTACTTATCAAGGATCTGGTCTACCTGTGCCAAGCTAAGCCTCATGTTCTTCTACCGGCCCAATATCCAGTGCGTGTGTGTGTGTTTTCCATATGTTTCTTGGAAGGAGACAGAGTTAGATTCCTTCAAGACACACACACCGGCTGCTGCTGCTGCTGCTGCCCTTTGAGGCCGTGCAGCGAGAGCAGCAAGTGATCGCCGTAAAGTTTGCTGTTGCTATTGACAAAGCGGCCTCTGTTCTTCATTTTGTGCCCCCCCATCTCACCTCAGCCCCCTCCCCCCCTTCCCTTCCCTTCCCACACATTTCATGCCTTCTCCCTGCTATACCCCTCTCTCTTGCCTCTCTGCCCACCCCCCTGCCTCAATCCATTCCCTCCAACCTCCGTCCTCTTAATTCAGCTCACTTCTCCCCTCGCATTTCGGATGTAGGGCAGGAAAAAAAAAAGAAAGAGCGCCAAGCTCTGTTTGACAGGGGGAGAGCAGGGGCAACTGCGGCATATAGGGACCATTTTGAAGGTGTGTTTTGCCGCATGGAGAGGGAGGGGTCGGGGTAGGGATGTAACTTCCGCCAATATAGCAACACACACGCAGATATGCTTTGTCAGCTCAAGATAACTACAAAGTAAAACAAAGTAAAAAAGGATTAATCACCTACAGCTCTGATAAGTGAGGAGAAAATCTTTCATTCTCTTGTTCTGACGAAACATCAGCCCCTCATATCGGGGTAATGAATATTTATTCAGAAGTAGGCCATTAATCATGCATTCACCTCATAAATCAAGAAACAATGACTCTCCCCATAGACACAACGAGACACTTCTATTTACGAAAACAATCATATCTCTGGGGATATTAGCAATCCTGACCCATTATTATTTTATGTCAGATCGCTTTCCAGTATTGTGGTCGTGCCCGGTGCTATCTCTCTGCGCAGAGACAACAAAGAGCGTTTTGAGCCGATGCAACAGTATCTCTGAGCCTGGTATGGATTTTTCAGGGTGAATCAAAATCCTTACAACATCACTGTCAAGAAACGGAACCATCTGGACATCCAACACAGCAGAGAGAAACTGAATGCCAGTCTCAGACGTCAGAAGATGATTTTTTATTTTTTTTTAAACAGCTTTAAAAAGACATCTCTATTGTGAAAAGTAGAGGTTGACTTGACATTTATCTCAAAATAGAAGGCAGAAGAATAATCCAAACAAACTGTGCTTTTAATGTTAAAAAGGAGAATTAATATTGACGATTGATGTCGCTGACTGTCGGAGGATGAGAATTTTATCTAAGATAACCGTCCAACACTTTATCGTTTTGTTCAGGGATGCAACCTTAATATTTTTTGTCTTTATCTTAGCTCTTTCATTAAATAAGGTTCCAACCAAAGTAGAGAGATTTTCTTCATCAACAACGCTCATACAAGCAGAGTACCAAGGACAGCTGCTGAGGTTGTAATGGAAGCTAATACTGAAGTGCTGAAAAACTGCAGTTCCACCTATGACCACTTGAGGCTGGCTCCAAAAATGAGTCAGTCTCTGGAGACCTCCACTTTACAGCAGTGTAAATATAAGGACTACATTCAAGATGGCGACGACCTGAGGCGCCACACTGAGCTTAAAAACTCCTTTTCAGGAATCCTAGGGGCGTCGGCACAGAAGTTTAATCCATTTTTATACACAGTCGATGCCCAGCACCGCACTGTTGAAATTCAACTTTAGGAACTAGCTGGTGAACATATTTAGCAGCTTCAAACATTTTTCTACAGAGCTCTTGGTTGAAAAAGAGCATGAACTTTAGAGAAAAGTGATTCCATAGGAATGTTGCTCGGTGTCTTCAACTGCTAGCATGTGCATTCAGTGTTGGGTTTCCAGCTTGCATAACAAAAGTATCAATAAGGCAGTTTCAAGAGATGCATTCAGTATTGAGATGGTACTTGGCTAGGCAGTGCTGAACAAGGCCAGGACAAAAAATGAGGGAAGTGAGGGAAAAATAGACACAGGGTGAAGTCATCTGGCTGTGTGGATTGACCGATGGATCTGGGGGAAAACGGGATGAGCAGGGGGGAGATTGTAGGTCAGAATGTAAAGTTGGAATTAATTAGGGCCCATCGCGGGGCAAATGAATGGCTCATTGTTATCGTGGACAGACAGCCAGGAGGAACAATCCCGGCTTTGTGCTCCAAGTTCACCTCTCTGTCCCCCTCTTTCTCTCTCACTTTCACCCTTAGGATGGTGGTGTTTCAGTATGCAGCCCAAACAGGAGACTGTTTGCGTCATAAAATACAGAACGATGGGAAATTAACTGCAAATGACCATTTTACATGCTTCATTTAGGTACTAACGTATTAAAGTTGTAGCGAGACTGAGGGCTCTGTTTGAACTCAGTAGAGGGAAGAATGGGACAGGCAGGTGGCTCTTATCTCTGGCAGACAACAGCATGGGGACACTTGCTGCATTGTATTCTCTCCCCCCTCTCTCTCTCTAACGCACACACACACACACACTTTCTCTCTCTCGCGAACACAGTGAAGCGCAGGGTGGTTGGCTTGGTACCAACCATCTGCTTTGGACGGCAGGAGCCTTCCACTCTTCAGCAGTGATGTATGGTGTCTGGCTGCCGCTTGCCACCTCGCCCTGCAGTCACAAGTTCAGCACTTCATCATATAGAGGCACAAGTGGGTCAGACTCCGGCGCTAATTGCTTTGAATGCGGCTCTTTGGGATGGAGCTTGTAAAGAAAAATCGATATGTGTCGTCTTCGACATGGTTAACAGCAGCTATGGCACGCTGAAATAGTTTGCTACTCAGCTTTAGCCATCCCCTGACTCGCACCACTATGAAGTTTACATGGGTTTACATGTGTCTGGCTTCTATCTTGATAGATTTCCATCAACGCTCATAGTCCCCAGAGGATGAACTGTATTGACGATAGCGCCATTGTCAGGTCAAATATCCAGTTTCCTGCTGTAGATCTTTGCATGCTAAACAGACTAAATGAAGATGCTGAAATTGGTTAGCAATAGCATTTTTTTGTAGTCACAAAGAGCCACTTGCACAGTTAGCAGGAGTAATGGATTTTTTGTTTTTTGTACTTAAATGGCCAAATCAGCACAACAATTGTACCATTTCTCTTTGTTATTTTATTTTTTCTGCAACCCTAGTCTGTTGGCACTCATGGCGTGCCAACAGACTGAATATTAATCTTGCAGGGTGCAAGTTCATCTGAACACAGCTTTAATCTTCCTGCACATCAGCTGCAAAACGGTCGCGTCAAAAGTCTTTGCATTGTCACCCAAAGTACTTAGATTTACTGCTCCCCGACTTCCAGTGCAACCTGGTCCAGGTTTATTTTGTCTTAAAAGATTGGTCCTATTGACTTTAGTCCTGAATCCAATCTGTCCTGCAATCAGAGAGCATTAGCCAGTTACCCCTGTTTATTTCTTCCACCTAATGGGTATCTATACATCAGAAAGACTGCTAGACAAACTCTCCTCCCCATTGACATCTTGATAAGTGGAAAATTGGACTTGGAAATGGAGCTTGAGAAGGTTACCGAGTCTCTCCACCCTGCATAATTGTAGCCTCGAAGCTGGCTGTAATTAATCTTTGAGAAAACTTGTCAAATTATTAATAGGGCCCTTAAGTGATGGCCCTGAAAGGAGGCCACTGTTCAGAGACGTCGGAGAGGGAGCGGGAGCCTTTGGAGGGTCTGTTTACTGTGAAAATAAGAAGAGGTCGCTCTCCAGGAGTTCCACGACTCCACGTGTCAAGGCTCTCCACACAAGAAGGAGTTAAAGGGAACGCAGGTCTCTCCGGAAACCAGAGAGCTCACACACGAAACTTGAAATGTCATCAGGTATAAAGTGAGCTGCTCGATAGAAGTGGACAACTAATTTTTTGCCAAGCAGCCTATGGTTTTAAGGAATCTATGCATCCAGAAAATACGCAGGAATACTCTGCATCTGTGTTGGCCAGCACGTAGGTTCTTTACCCAGGGCGCCTCTCACCCAGCCCCCTGCTCCTAGTGAACACAACAACCATTGTTTTCACCAGCTGGCCACCTCACACCATCCCATTCTCACTTTTGTATCTTTACGAGGCTCCCTATGTAGCTGCGTGCGAGGAGGATAACACCATTCACACCTATTCATGAATATTCATTAAAAAAAAAGTGGGGGATAGACCAGACTACATCATAACGGCGCTCTCACTGACAATTAAAACCTAGGTTAAACATGTGCACTAAAGCATCCATTTTAATTTTGACTTGCAGGAACTTGAGCTGATCACACTACTGTTTACTAGCTGGTAACATACTCGGTAGTCAGTTTCATATCACTCTATTGTTGGTAGCATGGAATCCAATTACACGCTTGAGCACAGTTCCTCCATTTTCATAAAGAAAATAAATGGAAGCTGCACGCTCAAAATAATAAACACAATTGCATTTTATGTGATACCAAAGGCCATAATTCTTATTGTGAATTCTTAGTTTAGGTTCATTGAATCCTAAGGGAAGAAAAAGGCTTTTATATTTCCCACTGGAAGACAAATAAAGTTTGATTTATTGGGCCATAATTGGGAGATTTTCTGTGAACTCTTGGTTGGGTTCTTTCTTTTTTCCGTCAAGCTATCTAATCGCAGATCATGCTAAACGTCTACATTTTAAACGCGCTCTCTTGTCGCCGTTTATACCTAAACATCATCCTGTGCGTGCTATGTGATTAATGGGCAGTCGCGTCGCCGGCGTATTACTCCTCAACTGGCAGACCAGGTGGCATCCACAGTTGAATGTCAATATTTGCCGACGTTGAGCTTGTACCGGCACATGCACATGTGCTAGAGTGCTGTTACAGAAACACAGTGCTGCATGGGAACAGGGAAAGGGGGCAAAGAGGGCAAAGAGGGCTTTAGAAAAAAAAAAAAAAAGTTTAGGTTTAACACCTGTTTTTGAGCAATGAGATACAGCACTGGGCAACAAAACTGGCAGGAAAGGGGTTGTGGTGGTCAGGTTGGCCTGGTTAGCAATATTAGCAGCTGAGCAGTCATTTTGGGTTGGGTTTGATGCACAAGGGCTTTTAACATGCACAAACATCTCTATAGAGTTCAACAACATCAATGGAGGTTTAAAGCCTAAGTCTATTTCTGAGCTAGCTAGCCCGACGTCCGTCTGACCCAGCTAAGAGCATGTTAGCTAGCAGTCTGAAATTGTATTTGGTAAATGCATGTAAACACCACTAATTTAAGATAAATCAGCAAAAACATTGCAAATGAGAATAAAATACTTATTTGAAACACTAAATATGTCTAATTGATGCGTATTTAGTACACAAGCCGAACTACCTAACAGCAAGTGGTCAAGCTAGCTTTAGCTTTGTGTTAGCTAGTAGCCTCAAATCGAATTTGATGAATGATCAAAAATATTTTAACATTTTACAGAGGAAACATTTGGGCACTGCATAACAACTTTCTCTGTGTCTAGATACTTTTAAAGTTCGTTTTTGAATCTATCTTGGACATGCACAAGACTACACAAACCGTGCTACCTTGTTGTCAGATGACCATACAGTCTTGGGACGACCCAAGACTTTGCAGAAGCCTTTACATCACCTTGATAATTTTCGTCCTTTAAAGGGATAAGGTTCTGTGCTCGGGTAGCTACCTCAAATAGTTGAGCCCGATCGAGCTAATCGAAGACTTTGAACCGGCCTTCACAACCCACTGATAAATTCCTTGTTCCTTTAAAGGGATAACCTTTCGGCCTGCTTTCTCAGGCTTCAGAGATGTGTGAAAACACCCTAAAAATCCCTGAATGTGTGCGTGCATGCATGTGTGCAGTCTTGCGAAATGTCACAGTTCCTTGTCTGACATTCGACGACAGACAGGCATGTGTCCGGGAAGCCGTTCCAAACCCATTCTTCCTGTGCGTACGAAAGACGCCTCGAGGCCCTGCCGTGTGTGTGGGGACTCCTGAATGAAAGAGGCATGTGCGTACATGCGAACGACAAAAGCAGTACACACAGCTATTCCGCTCTCCCGCAACACAGTGTTTCATGCCCACTTGAAAGCCAAACAGATTACATATTTCCTCACCTGCTGCCACAGGGTTAAGACTCTCTGCTGTTGTGTAGGTGACTGCTTGTTGGAGTCAATGGAGCGGTTTATGTTTTTACCATAAAACCATTTAGTCATTCAAACAAACAGATCCTTCAAGAGATTAGTGGTAAGATTACTAAATTCTATACTTTCAAAAACAAACGCCATCCGCTCCAGAAAACCATGCGTGATGCATAATTGAAAGCCAGAAACTGCGGACAAATAAAGTTTTCAGCGAATTCTCAAAAGCTCAAAGACAAGCATCTCTACACGGAAAACTGGAACTTTAAAGACGAAGGTTTGCGAATTGATAAGGCTGATGAGTGGATACTTGATAAGCCTCTACGATTAGATGATCAGACTGTGGTTAGTTTCCATCGTGACCTTATCAATAGTGGGACCAGACAGCAATCAGCTTATGAACTTTTTTCTTTCCTGTTAGTCACCGATAAATATTTCCACTACGTAACTCGAATAAAAGAAAAACATTGCATTTGTGCAGATAAAGCAGCAGGACAACTGCTAAGCTAAGGCAACTGAATCCAAATGCTAGCTTCATTTAACCTGCATTTGCAAACAATGAATCACAAAATGCCAACAACGCCATACAATTATGTTCCAACTGTGCAAATTTCTTAACTGAGGCAAGCTTTTTGGCTATCAGCAGAGGCACCCACACACCGGCAAGTTGCTGGATGAGCACGGTAAACTAGATACACACTTCAAAACCCTCACGCACACACAAACCCACCCACACACACACACACTTGGCAGTAGCCAGGCAGCCGAGGCCCTCAGACATGCGACTGACGGAGATTGTCAGCACAGTTCTCTGGCTGCCTCTCTCTCTCTCTCTCTCTCTCTCTTTCGGGCTCTCTCTGCGTGCGACAGAATTTCCTCTGGGATGGGGCCGGGCCCTGACTGGGCTCCACCTGGCCAGAACGAGGCTGAGAGACATTCAGACGGAGCGGCGGAAAGCAAGAAAGGATGAAGAGAATGAGTTCAGAGGGAGGAGAGGGCCTCATAAAGGGAAACATTTGCAAACCGGAAGGGAGTTATGTAAATGGGCTAGTCATTAAGGCCTTCTGAAAGAGAGGAGGCCAGATTGGGGCCAGGGGCAGGCGGGTAGGCAAGTAGGGAACATAAACCCATTATGTGAATAGGCCTCTCTGTTCAACGTAAGCTCCTCTTTCTTTTGCTTTTTCAATTTTTTTTTTTTTTTTTTTCAAGATCTGATTTTGTGTTCAGTACACAGCCTTTACTCAGAGTGTAATATCACAATGCGCTATGGAAAGTTTCAGTCATTATTTCCTGCAGCGGTGAGGCTTTTACTTGACTCATCCTTTTAAGCTCAACTTCCCCCGGTGGACAGTGATCGCTATTCACAGAGTGATTCAAAGTTAAATAAACACTGTAAGGCTTCCCAGTTACATAGGTAAAGCTAATTCACAAATTCCAAAGAAAAAAAAAAAAAAGGCAATGACAAAACGCACCTGTCTATTGCTGTGAACTAAATTTGACTACATTTGGGCATCTTATCCACCCACGGTTTTGGCTTGTGTCTTCATACCGTGTTTATGCATGAACTATTAATTGAGTTAACAAGAGACCATCTGATCTGCATACAGAAGGAACGGACATGTAGAAGTCTGGCCACTCTCTTTACCCCGAACCAAACCCACAGAAGGCATATAAAGGCCTGTAACGAAACCGTTGAGCGTTTAGGGGCTGCCAGCGACTCATAGGTGCCGAAGTAACACGAACGGAAAGTAATAATTAGTTAGAATCAGTGCTTAGGTCGACACAGCGATAAATACATGGAAAAACAGTCGGCAAGCACGCCTACTTTATGTATTTGTCACATTCAAGGGTCACGGCAAGTAATTATATAAAAAGCATTTGGCTATGACGCTTACGTATTTAGAGCCTACGCAATGTATTAGAAAGATTCCATCACGGCTACTTCATGTTCAGGAAATAGGCCTAGTTAACGTACGAGCAACATCTGATCACTTCTGCTACCTGTGTGATGTCGGTCCTCACATTGACTGAGTCTACTCCACTATATCAGTGAGAAGCTTCCTGCTGAAGGCAAATCTGTCACAAATTTCTCACGCAATATGACGACATTCGGCACGAACTTGGTCAGTTGAGCGTGCGGAGACCACAGTCTTTGAGGCCGAACATTCGCCTACATGTGGCTTTGTGGAATCGCAAGCTGCCGCAGCTCTGTCAGCTCTGTCAGCTCTGTCAGCTCTGTCAGCTCTGTCAGCTCTGTCAGCTCTGTCAGCTCTGTCAGCTGTGCCTCGCATAGCTGTCGTCGGTGACAAGAAAAAGACAGAGGAAGGAGAGGGGGCCAAAGGGGAGCAACATCCTGTGTCTAATGTGACACCTATCAAAACCTGCTGTATAATTTACACAGGAAGGGAAGAGCAACACCTGAGCCCTGTCTGTCAGGGGGCAGGAGACAGCTTGTAGCTTCAAGGATTTCGCAGTTCACAAGCAAATGTAGTTTGGCACATACCAAGACTCTCGCCTTGGCCTCAAGTAAGGTCATTTTAACCCATGTCGAGACAAGTACGGTTCACAGCTCTAACAGGGGGCTCAACTTTTGTAAAACTGCCACAAGATGTCACTGTTATCCAAGGTTCAGAGGTCAGTGGCGTGAATTGCTTGTTGATGCCTGAATATTTTCATCCCAGAAGATGCGGCCAAGAACTGGGTTCACAATGCTGGCTGAATAGCTAGCCGCCGAAACTGTAGCTGCTCCACTGAAAGCAAACCTCAACATTAGGTCTGTGCTCTTGCTTTTCAGCTTCCAAAGGTGATGGCAACGTGTGTAGACAGTGTCTCCTTGTGGTAGCAACAAGCAATTACATTAGAAACAACATGCATTGTATGACTCATGGTTTTGGAGAAAGTGATGGTGCTCGAACAATCTATGGGGCAATTTGTTTAGCAATGAAGTTGACCAGTCACATGGATAAAAATCCCTAGCATTGCAGCAACTCAACACTGAAACATAACAAGTTTTGAACTGATAGACGTGATAAATGTTGACTTTCATGGTCCGCAGAGGATGAATCCGAAATAATTTGGGTATTGAATGACGCACACGGCCACCAGCAGGTCAAAGTTTTAACTTACTGAGAAAAATATCTGAATATCTAACTTTTGTTGCAGGCAAATCATGGTTCCCAGATGATGTATTAATCGTATGCAATTTACCCCAACCACCCCCTGCCTCGCTTGACTGTAGTACCACATCTAATAAAGGTCTAACGAAAAGACCAAAAGGTCCTCGTTTCCAGAAAAGTTTCTGTTTGGTCTTAGGTCTTTTTTGTCAGATGATCAGTTTCCCTAATTTGTTCCAATCTAAAAGTGACAGTCGCACACTTAGTGACCGACAGATCGTTCTGCATCCTGACCAGTGCCGTCTTCTCACATAAAACCAAGCTTCTGGACATTAACAAGGGCAGCTGTGTGAGGAGCGAGGGCCTAGTTAACAGCCTGGGGCACTGGGGTGTGAGGACACATTGATCGAGCAGAGAGCGAGAAGCATCCCCGAGCAGTCCTAAAGAGCCTCCAGCTTGTATTTATCAAACCCTCTCCGAGTGGGACCACTGCACTCGGATCAGTAGTTGGGTCACATCACCATTTAAACTTAGATAATAGTACAAGAATGAAATGGGCCACAAATCACCACTGTAGCACAGGTGGCTTTTAGAGAAAGTACACCATCAATATAAGATATCAGAACATCAATGAAACAAAAGCCTGTTTCTTAAAATGGGAAGTCGATTTTTTAGATCATGGTCATTTTTATAATATAAATGTCTGCTCATCAGTGAGGGAAGCGCCATTCACTGATAATAGTCCCGGACTCTAATGCATTAACAGTATTAATGCCTCCTCTTGTCTAACTAAGACGTTTTGTGACAAAAACAGGAAATTCACTTTTTTTTATCACAACTTCATGTCAGCGTTTTTTTGTCTCAAGGGGCGAGTGAGGCTAAACGAGTCCTGCAGTGTTATCACACATCGCGATAAAAGGGCAAAGATGATGTTAACAGGAAAGCTGGACACGGCTTGAGAAGGAGGCTTTCGCAAGATCTGAGACTCCGACAAGATCTTAGACCCGAATAGAACAAGTGTGTTGAGCTGATAAACAAACTGCTAACACAGAAAGTTAAGACACAATCTTTGGCTCCATCTACTGGACTTAGTAAAAACCTACACTGACTTTAAAGGGGAAGTCCTGTTTTTTTACAACCTGGACCTTATTTCTGGCATAAAATACGGTTGTTTACTCACCCATATAACTTTTGTGTAATTTGTATTCCTTCAGATATTTAGACCTGCGTATATGCATATAGTGGGAGTGAATGGGGCACCAAAATGCAGCCTCTAAATAACGCAATCTGCCACTAAACTTGTTAATTTCCCCAATATTTTGTTATGATACGCTCATGCTATTCTCCGCCAAGTCCGGAATTACGCGCTATCATCATCCAGATGATGTCTTCTGGCGTAGATGACGTCATCTCTGAGCGACGCGAGCACCCGTGGCTTGTTTACCTGTAATTTGCTACTGCTAGTTTTTTTTACAACAAGGCTGAATAATTTTCTGATTCTGAGGTTGTGGACAAACAATAACAGTAGCAAATTACACAACAAGTTGATCGTTGTGAGAGATTATTCAGGTCAGGTCACGCCCACGACATGGATATACGCTGATCTCATTATCTACTGAAGGAATACAAATTACATAAAAGTTACACAAATTACACAAAAGGTGAGTAAACGATGCTAGAAATGAGGCTCAGGTTATAAAAAAACAGTAGTTCCCCTTTAAGGTTTGGTTTATGAGAAATAAATTACTTACAACGCACCTTTCCAAAACTACACAGTAAGAAAAACAAGAGTAAATCCTAACTTTACATATCGAGGGGCTAAAAAGCTTAATACATCTCACAGAATTTATACATTTCATGACTTATACATGTCACCAATTGTATACCTCGTAACTTCTCTATTATGTATCTTGCACAGGAAACCAGGACCAAAAGAGATATTCTTCATATACTCACCTTTGTTTATAGAACTTTGTGTCAGACATATATTTACATTACATACTTACTGAATGTATGTCCTCAGGTGAAAAAGAAAGCACATCTCATGGAAACATGTGTTTCTACAGACATTTTCACTTGATATTTTTTATTATATGCCTTAAGCTAAATACAAAGATCAGTTAAAACCAAAAGAAAAAAAAAGATGTAACGTTCTTCTTTTTGAGGCAAACCTCGTCAAATCAGCGTGGCTGCTTAGCATCTTGTTGAAAGCCATTCAACAATCAGACGGAGATCCTTACATTTTCTTTAGCAACTCTCATATTTGAGAAGATCCAGAAATCACAGTTGAGCCAATAACTGCATTAGCTTCCCAGCCACTGAGGTGGCAAAGAAACTGATAACATAGATGTCTTGGAGATTTGCAGGGGTGGGCAGGCAGTTCAGGACACAGTGGCGGTCAAGTGAAGATGTTTTTCCTTTGTCGAATAAATACTTTGTGACAAAATAAGTGAAGATCTTCTTAAATCCCTTGCAAGTGGAGAGAAATCGACAAACGTGTTTCATTACGTTTCATAAAGGCGCCAAAATTGGAGGCGCTGTAATTGCTTGTTTTTACCACAGGGAGGCACTGTCGACAACTTCCATCAAATGTGCTTCCATCCTGGGTTAAATCATTTTTCCCCTTGGGAGTTTGCCGATGAGCACAACTTTACTCTGACTAATAATCGGCTGCTCATTCTTTTTTCGGGTCATTTCTTCTTTATTAAATTCAAGTGTGAAGGCCAGGGGAGATAATCCAAGGCTGACTGAAGGACAGCTTCAACTGCAACAGCAGATGAGCTCGGTGACTGACTGCTTATGATTAAAGGCCAGGGCGCTCCATCTCCACATCCCCACCCAAAGCCATACGTCAGCCGGTTAACGCAGCAGTCTCGGTTTTTACCGTCAAATGTGTGCAAACAGAGTCCAACATAAAAACGTAAGTGGCAGGCTTTTGAACTTTATTGGCATTTTTGCAAGACGTCATCTGTCATTTTAATTCCAGTTACAATAAATGCATTTCAACTGCTTCAGAAACTGTTAGGAGGAAGTGTACTTGGGACAAAAAATAAATTTGGCTGCCGTCTGTTTTTTTTTTTTCTCTTAATTTATTTACAAAGAAACGGATTTGTACTAGATCAGTCCTATCATTACCTCACTTGTTGAATGCGGATAAATCATGCAGCAGAGATTTAATTCACCGAAGAGATCTTGATATTGCTGAGAGAGGCTTTTACTGGGATATAACCAAAAAGACTGGGAAAAAAAGTTTGGCAATACTCAAGCGGTCACAGTTTAGGCTAAAAGCGATGAAACAAGACAACACACAATAACAATATCATCATTTTTTTAAAAAAGAAAAAAGTGCAAATTATCCATTTGGGATGATTAAGAATTCCAGTCGAAAAAACTTTGATGGCGAAGATTAACTTTTGTCTTGTCCAAACCACCGACATCAAGTTCAGCAGATTCACAAATCAAAACTGTACATAAGTTCTTCAAAGTGCAAATATTATGAATTGGCATAAGCTGGTATATACATTTCATTTTCCGGATGACAAAAATAATCAAAAATAGTCGTTTGTTTTAATCTTTTCTTTGTCCAGTCAGGCTCCACTTTCATGAACCATGCTCCATTCACTTTGGACATTACTAACCCGGCTTCTTCCGCCGTCCGATTTCTCAACAGAAACCACAACATCTGCCGACATTGTTCTAATAATAATAATAATAATATTAATATTATTAATAAAAATAATAACTACACAAGCTATGCCACGTCACCGAAAGCTTCTCACTCCATGAAAATAAAAAGTTAGAAATTTGAATCTAATCATAAAAGCCGACATCCTAGAGAGAGACCCACGCGTTTGTCTAAGTCATGCAGAACATGCAGCCACCTTTTACTTGGTTTTTATTGCATTTACCTCCGATTCAAGGTCATCGTTTCATAATCAGTTGCCAAGTGTAGACAGCACCTCAGCTTTACGATGTAGGCTGGACCTAGCGTTACAGCTGAATCTCAATCTGTGATCGATAAGACTACATCCATTTCATTATCAGCGGACTTTACATCCACAGCGATTGCGTCATTATAATAAATTGCATAAGACTCTTTGTTCTCCTGCATTTAAAATGCTTGCTTATCAGTTTAAACGTCCGCAGCACCGAAGCAGAAGACGCCTCCGACCGATTCGACTGAAGGAGGCCTGAAAAACACTTTTTTTTTTTAATCCATGGAGCTGTCATTTGGTTTGTTCCACGGTAGCTTACAGATACTGTTTGGACTTGGAGATGAAAAGGTGTCTCTTTTACGGGTTATGAATTTGGCGTGCAATGAGAAATATGTCCAGAGAAAACCAACGTTTTGGCAAAACCTTTTTCTCCCCTTTGTCTTAGGAAGGTGGCGTTTAGATTTATTTATTTTCTCCCCCATTTTTCTTTGATTCAAACTGAGATGACACCATGGATGGATATAAATCCTTACTGCATAGGTTCGGGCCAGTGTGAGCGGCATCATTTAAGAGCATCCAAAACGAATGGTAGAAATGCGCCCGGTTTTCAAATGAGGCTCAGAGACGATTGAGAAAAATGCACCGTTTCAAAAGCTTCTCTCAGCTGTTTTCTGCCCTGTGGTGTATTTTGAACTGTTTGGTTTGAAAACAGGAAAAGCATCGGGGTCGGTGATATGTAAACTGATCGAGCTTCCTCCACTCTGAGATGCGCACTCAAGTGCTTTTAAGAGGCTGAGATGTTCACACTGTCAAATAAAAAGATGCTACATACACAGTTAAGACTTTTTCAAAACACTCTGAACTTAAAAAAGGTGGAATGGCAGAACTCGGATACTGTATATTGTAATGAAGATATATAATGTATATATATATATATACGTTATGAATCCTCCTTTTTTCACAAGTGTCGGAGACAAGTTGGAGGGAAACTTGTATATCAAAGGCTCAGAAAAGGTTCCCCACCTCCTACACATTTTCTATTATAATATTCCAAATGTTACTTTAAAGTCATTCGGTTATAATCTGTTAACGTTGCCGTCACTGGTTACACACTACAAGCAATGTCACTGAAGTTATTTAAAATTTGTTATGTATAACGTACGTTTTGTCTCGACTGAAATTGTGCTTTCTGCGTAAATGCAACGCGTGAATGTCCCTCAGGTCATGTATCTCAACAGCACCGCTCTCAAGAGACATAAGCTGGACTTTTGTGTTTGTTTGTTTTTTGCACGATCCCAGAGACGGGCTTTGAATCAAAGGAAAATGAAAGACAATCGAGGCGGGGAAGAGATCTGATAATCAAAGATAGAATATTTTTTTTACCCCCCGAGCCGGGTTTAGAAGCGGAGACTTCAGAGCGAGCCGCGTTTTTTTTTTTTTTTTTTTAATGAGACTGGTAACACTTTCTCCCCCTACTGCTTTCCTTCCCTGTCACCTCTCTTCGCTTGCAAGGCTCCTCGGTCAGGTCATTCGAGGGGGGAGGGAAGGAACTTCACGCTGGAAACAAAAACGAGGATGCCGTGGAAACCTAGAGGGAATGAAACCCAATCAATGGCGGCAGCAGTACAGCAGCGACACAGCATGGTCGTCATCCGTGAGACTCTTAGAAAAATTACCTTTAGTAGAGGAAGAAGAGGCGTGTTCTGTGAGCGGTGGCCATGTTCTCTGACATGTTGCGGACTTTTAGGTAGTTCACGAAACCCCTGAAGAACAGCAAGAGACCTGCGGAAGGAGAATTATTAACGCGCTTTACAACGGAGGTCTCGATGTAGGGTTGTGTTGAGATTAGTCAGCGAGAATAGAGCAACCTTACCGAGCAACAGGAAGATCCACCAGAGCCAGTACTGGCCATTGAAGTAGCCGGTAAAGTAGTCGGAGAACTGGACGGAGGAAAACACATTGATCAGCTTTAAGTTAAAATGACTTTTGCAACTTCTACTATGTTTTCTAAAGGGTTTCTAAACGGTTCACCAAGCGACCACTGCTATGTAATTCCACATGGAGTGCAGTGTTAGCAAACAACAATGGGAAACCAGTAGGAACGATGATATAATGATATTTATTTCCCCCCTAATGTCCTTCACAGCACAATATAAAAATAACTTCAACTCATATAATCACTGGACTGTGATAACGCTATATTAACCCATGAGGAAGCTAGGTAGCTAGTAACAGTGTCTGATTGCACTAATAGAACTTTTCATAGCACATCATGGTTTCTTTTAAGATCTTTTAACAAGTAGTATCCAAAAAACATCACGATTATCTGATTAAATGTGAAACTTGAGCACCTTTAATGCTTTTCGTTAAAGTTTGGTAACGGACAAACAAAACAGATATGAAGAAACCACATCCATCCTTATCAGAACCAGATGTACCCGGCTCGCTAAATACATTGCTGACTCCATTTGTTCATAAAGTCTCTGCCGAAACAAAAATTCTGGGAAATACATACCCGCACGATAAGAATCCACTTGATGAGGGAAAGCCCGAAGCCGCAGATGGCTCCATAGCGTCCTGCTATGGTGTTGGTCAGACAGAAAGACAGGCAGAACCCAATCCAGTTGAACAGGAAGGCCACTAGAGAGAAATAAAGATTTATTTCACCATTTATTCATTGCCCTTCATGTTCAACACAGGCTACGCAGCATTTTATTAACTGAAATACTGGGAAACAGGTGTTGAATGTTTTTTTCTGAGACGGTGACCGATCAGGTTAAAAACAAAATGTCAAACCAAAGCCATTCACTCTGATCTAAGGTTATGTTAGTTTAGGTCATCTCTTATCAAAGGTCCACATGAACTCTGTCACAGTCTTGTCAAAACAAACAGCTCTGCTTCTGAGCGTTTCTGCGACAAAGGAATACATCGAAACCAACTCACTGAAGAACGCCAACATGAAGATCCCATCGTTGCCGACCCGAAGCTGATCGGCGTCGCTGAAGTCATCTCTGGGCGGGAATTCATCATCCTTGAACGGACACAAAAACAAACGAGAATCTGACGCGCCCGCTACACAAAATCAGCAGCTGCAAAACACGTGCACCTTTCTTCACCCATTCGCTCCCATCAACAGGCGTTGCCACTTGTTTAGTACTGAGTCAAGCCTAAAAATAATTTCTAAGATGCTCACAGAGTGGGCGGTGTGTAATAGCTGTTGCTGAACTTTTGCAGCCAAATTACGAGAAACGTTTAGTAAGAGAAGAACCTAAGCTGGAAATAGAGATAAATATTCCTAAGAAAAGCTTTTTCCAAGATATTCAGTTAAATTAATGGAAAACACACCCACAGATATATTCAGGAATTTAAAATGAGGAAGCACAGTCTTCTTACCCGTGGCATCACCTCCACTGCGGAGGTAGCCATGGCGGCTGCTTTAGCCTTCTCTGCTTCATCATATGTGGGCAGCGAGGTGGCAACGCTGTAGGGCGGAGGCACGGGGAAGTCGCTTCGGAAACTAGTCTCTGGGGAAACGACAGAGAAAGAAAAGACTCAGTTAGGAAGGGGAACACGTGCGGTATCCAAGTAGCCTTGAGTCAGCTGCCAATAATGTGGTGATGTTGTCATGGAAATCGGTATGACTCATGGGTGCAAAAAGTCCAGTAGTTGCCACAAAACTGCCGCAAGATTACATCCTGTTGTTATTTTTGGAAGCAGGCGGCCACAGTTGTGAAACCAAGTTGATACTTTAAAGGAATTGGTGTAGGCAAAATGAGAAGTAATACCAGGTGCTGCAGCAGTTGCTCCCAGGTCGATGGAGGCATAAGGAGGCGGCGGTGCATCCATCTCCCCCTGAGCCCTCGACGATCCTCCTGTTGCCTGTGCTGCAGCCGGGCCGGCCTGGGCCTGGGCCTGGGCCTGGGCCTGGCACTGCTGGTCCTGGCTGGACGTGCTGGCCTGAGCTGTGGCTGAAGTACACGGCTGCTGCTCGCTGGTGGAGGCCTCCGAAGAGTCGTCCTCGTTGTGCAACTGTGGAAGAGGAGGAGGAGGAGGTTCAGAGGAGTTGGCACAAGCGGATCAGCTGATCAGTCAGCCAAACAATGTGGCTGCTGGAGGGAATTGCTGACACTGTCCTACATTTCTGAAACTGGCACCGATCTTACGCTTTCATCTGAGCAGAATGCACTTCAAGATCCCACTTCTTACGAGTTGACATTATGGATTTAATTTGTTCTATTACATTGTGAGCTTTGCACGTGTTTTTTTGTTTGTCAGTGCCAACTGTGACTGACGCAGCACTATTCTATTTCTAATCTATTCCTGCTTTATTTGTCCCAATAGCCAACCTTAATGTCAAAGAAGAGACATGCAAAACCAGCCACCAGTAGTGACTGTGACACCATATAACATCGTCTGTGTCTCAGCCAGAAAGGTGCACTTGAACACACCGCAAAGATGACAACCAATGGCCAGCTGGCAACAGAATGACCAGGAAACCGGAAGAACTATTAAAAGCTGGGAAGAGCTACAAGCCGTCATGACACTGAACCGGCACTGAAAAGTGGCCGACCGTCGGCTTGGTGTGTCACACCCATGAGATTCTCATGAAATAAAATGACGTTCTTATTTTAAAATTTCCTGCAATAGCATAACAGTGTATTTATAACAATTACCTCTTTGTTTCATAGTTTTTATAAATAGTGACGTATTGATAAGTGCATATAAATGTGCAGTGTTTACTGGTTCCTCCCATAACATCATATCACCTACATTAAGTTACGACAAATGCAAACAGAACATCTCCTGCAGCGTTAAACTGTAAAAGTTCAACCTGCCGTGATTACGTCGTTATTCCAGTTGATCCAAAGTTAAATTATTGGTTGTGTTTGTCTTAAAAGTTGCATGAGAAAAGGCTGCGTTGGGATGTCAACAGATGGAGGCCTTGGAAAAAGTGATCCGCATGTAATCAGATAATGAGTCTGAGAGTCATCTACAGGCTTAAGCAGATTCATTTTTGCCTCAAGGGCCAAATGGGTTCTGAAATTACAGAAAGGGACACGCTGGTTACAGAAAGGCAGGCGGGGAATCTGGGAGGGCAAAGAGATTCCTTCACACCTCCTCTGCAACAACTTGCATCGAGGTGCCCTTGAGAACTTGAGCCCAGATTATTTTGTTTTTAATATGAGCATCAGTAAAGCGTCACAGAATGGTGAGAGAAATGAGGCCGTGGTTTTATCGTTGACTGAATTGCATCCCACCATATGCTGCGTCAGCGAGCAATAGCAGACAAAAAACACAGACTATTTACGTCTGCCGACATAACATGAACAGAAGCCGTCTCGAGGTGGTTGAGCAAGTTCAGCAAGTTCGGCAAGTTAGGAACTAATTCCTCAAAGAGTACAGTGAAGAATGGGCAGCTGACAGTTTGAGCATAAAATGCTAAATCCATCTAAGTTCAGATGCAGCAGCTTTTGGTTCCTCTGCTGGTGCTGATACACGAAACATCACCTCTGGCTTGTAGTTTGCAAGATAAGGACTCAGATAAGGACACGGTGATGCTTAAACGCAGAAGGAAATTTTAGCCACAAGCTTTCTCTCAAATCTGATTATTTGCATCATACGTCCGTTTCCATGAAGTAATGACAATTTTCTGGTTGTGGTAATACACACTTACAATAAGGGGAGGCACCCTTTGCACCGGCTGCTGACATTATATCTATAAAGCCATTAAAAAGTGACTAATATCTGCCACGCATGGTAGACATCACAGAGACAAGTTTCTCTCTAAAAAAATAAAAAATAAAATCTTGAGAAGTGAAATCAGCCTTTAAACCTCCACCAAGGTCAGAGACTGAATGGGCGTCTGGCTCCAAACCAAGGACAAAACGCACCCACATGCAAAACAATTGCATAAGAGATATTAACCACACAGCCACAAGCCCCCTGGTGTATCCAAACAGTCCCAAAAGTCATAACTGTGGAGAATTATTTAGAAAAGAAACAGTGAGATGAAAAGTATCGGCACAGTCTGAAAGCCACAACATCGTATTACTCCTATCAGCTCGGCTCGAGTTTGTTGACCTGGGCACTATCTAAGTAAGCCTCGAGAAGCCACCACACAGCTCAACCAGCATGTGTTGGTATTATTGAACACTGGAGTGTTGTTGAAAAGTTAGCACACAACGCAGATTTGCTTTGGCTCAAACTGGAGCCTGTGGGATTAACAGTCATAAACCATTACCACAGGCATCTGAACACAAAGCCTTCACTGATTCAAACGTTTTACAGGCTTGTACTGTTACTTCACAAGCCTGTTTTATGTGTTATATTAAACCCAATATTCAGAAAGATGCCTGTAACTGCTAGCATACATTTAGACCTCAATAACGAACTGAAGAATTGATGGATTTAAGTAAGTTATAAAACTAATAAGACAAAGTAACTTGACCATAAAGTTATTTATTTTAATGGGACGCTTCACAAGGCTTTTACCTACTCCTTTAATGTAGGTGTTACTAACGGAAGTTATAATTCGTTTCCAAAAAATCCCTTTAGCTAACATATTTATATTAGGTAGCTACCCAACTCCCATGCTAACACTAATTTACAGCTAAGTTTATTAGCAGTTAAGGTCAATTTATAGCCAAGCGACTGTATGGCTGGCGAATAAATAGGTCTCAAATATTGCCACGTTAAAATATTGACGTGTGTAACACCGTCAATTAAAGTGTTAACGGCCTGTACGAGTAATCGGTGTCTGGCGAGATAACGTTAGCTTACTCGATGCGGAAGTGCTTTGTGAAAAGCTAGCTAGCTAGCTAGCCGTCAAAACAAAACAATTTCAAAGGGGGATTAGGGGCAAAATACGTGGTATGTAAACGTTCAGGGTAAGTTTGAAAAGTTTGTAGACGTTATCTGGATCCTTTTAGCTGAGTGAAATAATTAACAGGCCTTATTTCTTGGCAAGGCCTTGTTCTTTTGAGACTGCCAAGGCCGAGCTATCGGACCGTGTTTTCAACCGTCCACACAACTCACCACTTGGTATCGGCTTGCTGGGTCCATCCCGACGAGATTCAGCTGGCAGGAGAGCCAGCCGAGGAAAACCTAGAGGAGAAACGAACTTGTGTGTGTGCGTGTGTCACGGACGAGAGACACTCCTCCTCCCAAACTACACAGAAAACCAGAACGAAGAGCGATGAAAGAAATGGCTGCTGTCAACACTGTACTCGCTTACGAAGAATACCGTTGTTGGTGGAGCGTTGCCCAACGGAGTAAACACCACTAGTGTGTTGTCGGACTTCCGATCGACTTTTCAAAATAAAATATGCAAACCGCCATGCGTAACATTTGTATTATCAGTAACACCAAATCCAGGTACTGTCAATGTATACGGTTATTATTGAATACTTCATTTCCAAAAATCTGAAAAGTATCTTTTATTAAATCATTCTTTGTTTTTGTTATTTATTTAGCGGCGCCCGACTGGTGTTTTATTTCGAAGGTGGATCCCCTTGATTTACTACTCTCGTCTCACTTGACGCTGGGGGCGTTTCTGATGGAGTTCCACGGATCGAGGAAGCGTGATGACGCAAATACGCCCACGAAACATTTTGAATCCCTTGCGTCACTAGGTGGCGCCAAAGCCCTCTTATACCATCATTGCCAGCTTTGCCTGAAGTGAAGAATGTTACATGCTTTAATTTTTCAAACATGTTTTAAGACACAAAAATGACCTAAAATTTAAAGGATGTTTTTTTTAATTCTTCAAACATTAATTATTCAGGAATAAGAAATAGGCCAAGGTGAAGTATTGGCAGTCGGCCTATCAGCTTGAGCAACACTCCCAGCTCAGATCCATCACTCGTGTTGCTGTGAGAAAAGCTGGCCTTGGATGGAAGACGAATGCCCCTTAGACACACTTGATACGTGGAAAAGAAAATTCGCGTTACAGAGCGGTCCCAGTTCAAGGTCCCCCTTGCTTTCACCGACCTTCTCATCAGCTTTAGCCTCGAGGTTACGTGTCAACAAGTCAGCTTGCTTCGTTGCATACAATGAAATGATTACTCCTGGGTTTCCATTGTTTCCCAATGGGAACCTTTTGTCACCGAGATCCGTCCTTTTGCACGGTCAATACGAATAAAAACACTCCTGCAGAGAATAAGCTCAGATGCATGGTCGAACATCAGCAGCACACTAACATCATTTTCACCTGGCTTTATAAAGAAGTCAACAATCTGATCCAAAAGCATGAAAATAAATAAATGTACATGTTTATGTGTATATAAGCACACAGAGGCATGTTTGTGGCATCAGCGCTAATCCTGGATCAAACATTGCTGCAGAGTCACTTATAATAGGTTGTTTTCTGAATGCACTGGAGTTTCAAGGGGAAAAAAAAACACAAAGACTGTTATGGGTTGACTTTAAAGAGATAGTTTAGAAACCTATTTGAGAAGAATCCTACTTAGACAGACAGCAAAATGGACATTTTGAAGGCAAACACTCCATTTGATTCATCGCTGAGGGATATTTTTGGGTGCAAGCCCCAACTTTTCTCTCTCTCTGGTGTGCCGCTGATGAATTCCCCCTCTGAAACCTGCAAAAAAAGGCCATCAATACTCTCCTGTCTGCTTGATCTGTCACATTAATACACTTAATATTCCTAAGGCTCGCCAAAAGCCACCCTAAACAGAGCAATGAACAATGAGCTCGCAGTGAGGTATTGATAAAAGGCTCTTCTTGAATTAAATATTAATCCCATTCGCTAAGAAGGGGGATTACTGTAGTACATGTATCAGTTAAGCAGCTCACACAGAGAGGGAACGGGATGGAGAGGAAGGGAAATGTGAAAAAGCCATGAGGTGTGATGCGAATAAATAAATCTGAAAGATCATAAAGAGTCTTGCCCTGTGCAAGGTAGCAGGCATTAGCAGCATTAAGGATTTATATGTGGTAGTGATAGATGAGATCCTGCCTGCACCTTTCTAAAGCAGCAGACCTGTAAAAAAAGGCTCAAAGTCATTTTTTTTGCCAGCTGCTGTAAGAACCTCACTTTTAGAGCCAATAATGGCACTTTAGGACATCCATCACTGACACACACACAATTGGGATGTTGTTACTTGGCAACATCATTTCAAGGTAAATAGGTGCTATAAAAAGGTGTTATACTGTATAAAGGAACAGTGGGTGTCTTTGTCAGATGCGGCGGCTTTTCAGCGGGGCCGACTGATTCTCATGCCGTGAAAGCGCCGCCGCTTGACTGGAGGTGAGTGCTTTGTTGGAGGCTTATGGAGTCGTGTATTACAGGAGAAGACATCTGTTAGTTTTGCGAGGCTACAAGCTGCAATTTAATTGCCTTGCCGTGGTGCGTTTTGCATTTTTATGAGTTGTGAAGTGGCATTAGAGAAAGCCTATTTACATAAACATATATAGCTCCAAAATGTTTATATATGTGATCAACCAGAAATGCCACAATTTAATCTGTGCAGCATCAACTGTGAAATATTTTATGTAAGGGAGTGTGTGAAAATGTATAGGGATCTCTGTCATCAGCAACACTCACATTAACAAAAACAAAAAAAAGCCCAAAAGAAACTGAAAAGACGATGCTATTTCACATTTGCCCATGCAAGACGCTACACCTAACTCTCCTTTGGAAAAAAAAGGCATTGGGAGAGAAGTTAACTACGATTCCCAGGGAGCGTTTCAGTAAGAACAAACACAAACCTTGAAATTCTGATGGCAGACGCTAACATTGGCTGGAGATTAAGGTTGCAGAGATGAGAAAACTGCTTTAAAACAGACGTTTTTTAATTTAACAGCACCTTCTCCGTGGTGACAGCTGCAGAGGATTGTGGGTATTGTAGTATTCAAACCCCTCATCATGCCAAACGTTGTATATATGATGTTATGAATTATTACACTCACTTCATTACACTGTTGACTCTTATGTGTTCATACTAGACCTTTTAATTTAGTCTGCAGATAATAAGGTGAGAGTAAGACTGATTTCAATCTAGTCAGGAACTCAAAAGCAGAACATATATAATCTTCCCTTATTAACAGGAAACTGTGACAACACTGAATGACCTAAGCTGGGTGTTTAATGGCGGTGGAGAAACACAGTAATTCAAGTGCTGCACTGCTCCTCGTAATGAACACATTTACTTCAGGTCACTGTATCGTAATCACCTGCCGGCAGGGTTAGAGCCATTTTCCCCAACTTTCTGTGAAAGACGTCTGAGCAATGTCCCCAAGAATACTTGGGGACAGCCAAGTCGAGGAGTTGGAGTGACCATTACAAAGCCCTGACCTCAATCCAATAGAAAGTGCGTGGGCAGAATTGAAAAGGCGTCACTAGGGAGGCCGAGAAACCAGACTCACTTACATCAGCTCTGTCAGGAGGAGTGGGCTAACATTTCTGTAACTTATCGTATGCTTGTGGAAGGCTACGGGACAAAATTTAATGGCGATGCCACCGGATATTAAATGAATGGAACTGAGCCAATAAAATTTTTGGGTCCTTCAGAATTGACTACATTTTTATCTAAAATGACTCAAGCATCAATGGATTTTTTCCTGTCTTGAAGTCCTGAAAGCAGACTCAATCATTAAGCTATTTCAAGGAAACTTTTTAGTATACAGTAATTCATACATAGACACTGAATCAGAGGCTCTCCAAACTTTCAGCTGGCTGATGATATGATATCTGCAGTCCAGCCCTCCTCTAAAACACTGGCTGAACACAAGGACTTGAACTATAATAGAAAAGTATAAATAAGCAGCAACTCTTGTCCATAAAATTGGTCCCTGTGCAGCACAAACTGCAAACACGAGTAATTAAACGTGTAATTACGGCGTCTGAGTCTCCGTCGACACAGGCTAAATAAAATGTCTTTTAAATAGCCGTCAGTATGAGCTTCAAGCAGCTGCTAATTAGCGAGAAAAGTGAAAACGGAGAGCATTAATCACATGCACACGCCTCTCCCGGTGTCTGCAGATGATTGTGTGGGCGTGTGAATGTGTGTTTGGCAAAGGAGAGGGGAGATAAATCAGTGCAGGGTACAGCGCGCGTGTGCTAGGTGTACTCAGAGCATCCAGCAGGGTGCAGAAAAGACAAGGCTATCCTTTAATATAGCAGGTTTAACTCTGTCCCTGTCACTTCTTTGTCAAAATAAATCAAAATGTATGTTTGAAATCGATGCACAATCTGGTCAGAAGGTTGAAATGACGTTGAAGTTGATCAGATAGGTTGAAAAGCGTGCATTCAATTTGTCAGAAAATCTGAAAGCCATATACATGTATAATTGTATGCATTTAAAAGAGCATGCTGACACTCAGTGTGTGAAATAGGCCTAAATAAATGCTGTCTTTGTCTCATGCTGGGAGAGACTGTAAAGGGAACGATAAAACGGACTTGTTAACCTTTTAGGAGATATATGGTGACATTTAAAACAAAGATACTTTTGTGTCGGCCTCACGCTGGCAACCACCGCTCAGTTTGTCCCGATCATAATGAGTCCGCGGAATGGAAGTGCTCTCGTCACAGGGACGGGGACAGGGAGGAGGGGGGTGGGCGAACGCTTGGACCCGGCTGATAATGTCAGCACGCAGTAAGAAACAGACAGAATGTGGACGCCAGCATCACCGGTTTCAGAGAAGCCCTGTGTGACAAATTTGAGAAAGAAAAAAAAAAAAACAGATAAAACATCTGCCATGAGATCCTGATGAATCGAGAGAAAGTGCAGTGGGACGGTTTAAATTATTCCACTGCATCTGGCAGAGCTGAATATGAGATGGCCAAAGTGAAAAGTTTGCATAATGACTAAAACTTGAGCGTTAAAGTGCACTAATTAAGTCCGGTGTCAGGGAACTTCACTTAGACTTGGATATTTGCAATAAATGAAGCTGTCTGAGTCATGAGAGGGCCATGAGTTCATTCCCCGACAGACAGAATGAATAAGGATGTGATTCTTTTAAACCCTGTGACACTGTAAATTTCCTTACTTTATTTTTACATGTGATGCTTGGTGGTAAAAAAGCAGACTGGATTCAAATCAGTTGAGCATGAACCTGCTATACCTCATCTGTCCACTAGTGGTCCTCGATGGCTGAAGTCAAATTGTCACCTGACAAGTAACATGTCTGCCCCAAGCCCACACAGACCTCAGAGCTAGCGTTTTTATTCCTTTCCCAAAATTTCTAAATGTTCACAAATGTAATTCTCAATAACAATAAGGACAAATCACAAAATAACACACCAGTGTTGGGCAAACGGTAGGAGTTCAATTCCAGTCGCCGCAGAGTGACGTCAGCACGACGTTTAAATATGACCCGACCGGAAGACTATCCATCGAAGGGGCGTGGCGACGCGCATCCAATCACAGATGAGGAACAGCACAGGAACATCTGCATACCTGGCAACGGACAGAACAGAACAAGACAGTAATGAACCGTGTGGATTGTTCCTATTTAATCTCCATCTTCCCAACCAGACTTTTAGAAGTGACGAAGCTACTCGGATGAAACGTCTTCAAGAAACTCTACAAGTCCAGTTCCCTTCGTTTCAGCTTGTTTTTTGGGGTGAATATGCTTGTTGAGGTCTGTATATGGGCAGATGTTATGTAATTTGCTAGCGGGTAACACCCCCAGACGTTCCTCTTTAAAGCCCAACTCCCCGCCAGACTTTTAGAAGTGACAACACTACTCGGATGATTGGTGAAACAAGAACCCACTGACAAAAGTTAAGACCATGAGCCAGCAACCTTGGGTTTTAAGTAATAACCGATGATGCAGGAAGGAGTATTGGTAATGAAAAGGACCTGAGCATGGTTGTGTAAAAGGCTGCACTCAAAGAGAAAAAACCATGACCTAACTCGAAGGTGAATTAGTTTAACAAAAATGAAAGTGACTCTTTTCGCTCTAATCTGTGTGAACTTCGTGAACTGAACTTTGCTCTCATGAAGTGTGAACTTCCACAGCAGTGCCTCTGGTCGATACATTTTTAACGTGCGTTTGACTTTGAGGCCCTGCAAAAAGCTCAGAACAACACCAACATACTGCAACCTTTTGAACTTGACGCGCTGTACACGTTAGCGAGCGGTGGCTAGCTGCTAAATCTGTTTACAAATATGATGGTGTGTTTGGTTTTTGAGATTTTCTTCCTTTTTTGTCAAAACTGTTGCAGCTGAAAATGATGCTAGTAAAAGTAAATTATTAGAAGCTGAAAGTTGAAAAAATTAGTAAAATTAAAAACCAGATATGTAATATTGGCGCATTTTTGTAAAGAAAATACTCTGCAGTGGTGTATTGTGTAGCGTAATTGCCCCCCTATACAACACACCTAATCACTATTAATATGAACATTTTGACTGCAGCTGATACAGGTTCAAATCAAATACAGACTTAATCAGGCTGAGCTAATCGGATGCTTCAAAATGAGATAACAGGATATTGTGACAATAACAATTTTCCAGTTTACGGCATTTATGTAAATCATTCCTAAAAGGCAGCTGCTTGCACACGCGACGTTGCGCAGTATGTTTAATGCAATTAGCCAAGCGACTGCTGATGTGGCGGTGTAGTCATGTTCTATGAAGGCTAACATTAATCAGGGTCCCATCACTGCCGCCGATGCAAAGCCAGGCTCGACAAAACCTTCCCGTCTGTTTTGACAAAGCAAAACAGCATTATGATGATCAGAACAAGTCCGTATTCTCTTTAATCTGTCTCCAAAGACCCTGTGTGTTTTTTTTTTCTTTTTCTCCCCTAATAATTATTGCAGTGAGCAGATGTGACTGAAGATATGAGTGGGTTGTTTCTGGGTCATGTATAATAGGACATGGTATTCTCTGTGGCATTGAACACTTGGGGAATAGCCCTTTAAATGTTTAATGATTCGGGGAGGGTGGGGGGATATGCATTAGCATCTTCAAGAAAAGTTTATCATCAAGGAAGTTGAAAAGAACCGCCGTGGGAAGGATGAGCCATCGAAATATTTCCTTGTTCAGTGCCTGCCAGCTGATGCCAGGAAGAATGTCTCACAAAATAAAAGACAGGTTATAAATAGAGACAAGAGAGATGGTAAAATGTAAGAGAGGGAGTAATGAGCAACGAAGTGTATTAAGATGAGTGAGAGGGAGCAAGTGAGACAGAGGCCGAGCACGGTAAAGTAGGCTGCTGCTGCTGCTGCTGCTGCTGCTGTGTATCATTGAGTTTATAAAACAGAGAGGCATCGTGAAAAAGCACACCGAAGAGTCGATGTATTCCCCTCAGTCTCCGAGACGGGCTTTTGATGCCGAAACAGACTTTCTTTCTTTCTCCCTCCATCCATCCCTTCTCCCTCCCACTCTCTCCCACGCTTCCCTCCATCGCTCGCCACGCTGCTGATGAATTGAGAGAAAGTGTGTCAGCTGGCAGCCAGGGAGGGGAGAAAAAGAAAGAAAGAAGACATCAGAAAGAATTCATTCAGTGAGTTAGTTTCTTTTTTCTTTTTCTTTTTTTTTTCATCCAGAAACACGGAGCCAAGTCTTCGGCGCCTCGTGAGTTTTCAGTGGGGCTTGAAGGCCGGTTATTTGGGTCGGCCTTTAGGGTTGAGAGGGGCACGGTGTATTGATAAGCTGCATTATATTCTCCTCAGAACAGCCCGGCCTCAGTGTCCACGGGGGGCCTCGTCTTTAACAAGCAGCAGTAAACACTTCTACTGTACGCAGGAAGCTTCCAGCTGTGGAAGGTGCTGACGCTTGAAGTTGAAATGTTTTGATGAGCGCGACAGCCCAGCAAGCTCTCCGTACCATGACGTCAGCAAGCACATGAAGGAAAGAGGAAAGGTGAGTGTGACAAGGTGCGAGGTGTAACGTTTTCTCACTTTTAGCAGTTAATTAATAATGATAAATGTAACTATAACTGAGTATTAGAAATAAACAGGCCAAAAGTTTGCTAACAATAACTCACAGTAGGTACATACACTGTATGAAGATGGATGGCAGAACTGCTCCTCTAAAGTGAAGGCAAAGCAAGTAGAGCTCCCCCTGGTGTCTGGCTGCAGTATAGGTCATAAGCTCCGCCCCTTCCATGCTCGTGAATGGGACTTGGGCCGTTTCTCCTCATAAAGATATTCTGGACCATGTTGACCATGTTGCGCTACTTTTCTTTGGCCTTCTTGGATGTTCCCTGTAGTTAGGATTAAAGTACGTAGCTGTTAGCTAATATTAGCCACCTTTAGCAATAAATGTCAGTTTATTAAATCTCTCGTCAAACTCACCATTAGCATTATATGTAGCATGCTAATGCAAACTACCATGATGCATATAGATTATTATATGTGTGGCCAAACAGACATTTATATCACTGTAAAATATTAATAATAATAAAACATTTATTTAAGTCATAAACAGAACTACACAGAGTTTTGCCAATATTCAGTAAGACGTGCTGATTATTTGAGCTGCGTCATAGTTGGTTTTTTTGGATCATATCCTTAGAGGGTTTCCAACATTGATGTCTGATATGTGAACAGCTCGTTGCAAAGCACCAGGATCCCGGCCGAGTCAATAAAATCAAAGTGAGTGATAGCAAGGCTGAACGAGGATGCGGCTCGTGAAAAAGCACTTTTCTTTTGTTCTGATAACCTTTGGGTGACTTTTGGTTTACAGCCCTCTGGAGGGCCTTTGATTAGCGTCTTCCAGAGGTCATCTATCAAAATATCTGAGCCTCTCAGCAACCACGTCCCTCCTGAGAAATGCCAGGTAGAGACTGTAAGATGGGAACTGAAATCCTTTGTCTAAGAACTGGGTCATTTTACAGCACTACAGGAAGAGACTGACGAAGTTGAAGAGCATTTTGAGAGCAGAGGATGTGGCGATGCGATGTGCTAGGAACAAGGTTGATGGCAGAAGCAACCTCTTGCTAATCTTTGAGGTGAGAACTGTATGTGCTGCTGCGAGCAGGAAGCTCCTCAGGTCGGTACAGCTGAATAAACATATCGACTAGAGCTGCTATATTAAGCCCTCCAACACTTCCAGCACCCCGCTGCAACAAATAGTTGGACGTTTCTCCTCGTTTTCTGCCAGGAATGTCTGAACCATCGTCATGATCTCACCCGCCAACGTGCCCGATTACCCAACCTTTGGCCTTGTGCTGCCTTTCGATTGCCTACGTCGCATTATGGCTTATTCCAACTGCTAAAAGACCCACTTCTCTTGGAGGAATATGTGCCTTGCTATCAACAACAACTCTACTCATACGTCTCCCCCCAAACTGCTGAACAATGCTATTTTTTAATGATTAGTTTAATGATAAACTTATATAGCATTATACCTTGGGGTTATAACCCTTATATACATTATAAAGACTCTAAAGAAAAGAGAGTTTGAAATTTATCACATGTGCCCCAAGGGACTCATATACTGTAGGGAGGCGGGGATGGAATAGGAAAGCCGAGCTCAGCGTTTTCTGCAGTCCGTATGCATAAAAAGCCGGGTGTATATTTTCTCTACCTTGCAAGAATGTCAGAAGTCATTTTTTTTATAGAATATGAGACTGGCTAAATATTACAAGTAGCTCGTCCTGCTATGAGTCAGCTAGCATTGTTTAGCATGGTAGCAGCTACTATACCTAACTCACCTTAGCAAGAAAACATTGTTCCACACAAGTACAAGCATTTAAAACTTACAAAAGTTATGAAGTGACTGTGGACAGTTCATGGACTCTGTGGACATTCATTGACAACACCTATATATAACCAACAGGGGGGGTTAAGCAGACAGAAATCTGGTTTCCTTTAACGCCTACAGTTTGGTGTCAACTGCAAAAATTGGCAAGTTGCTGCAACTTTTATGAGCAAGACAGAAGACTGACAGGTTTTCACAGCGAATAATAACCTCCACCTCTGCATTGTCTTTTTTTTCCAGTCTTTATTTATCCAGGGAACTACTGTAGTCTTATACACAATCACTCTGGCACACATTCATGAAGTTCACTTCATACACATAAGGTACTGTTTTCAAGTGGGAGTCGCAACATACAGCATAGAGTCTTCACCGAGCAACTGCGCTGGAAAAGACAGGGATTAAGTTGCTTGAGGGCTTTTGTTTGCTCCAAAATGAGATGTTTTCCAAACCAGTCTTGGGATTTGTACAGGCCACCTTCCCAATAACTTCTCAAACCTCATTAAAGCTAATGATTTATTAAACCTTTGATGGCTTTTTATTCTATTATCTTGCTGTACAGTATATGCAGATCCTTTACGGAGTGTTATGCATGCTCGCAATACCAAGTACACAGGTACAATGTATATCATTTATTTGATGGTTTAACATGGTACTCTACTGAAAAAGGAAGAGAAACATACAGAGATATACAGTATAAATCTAAGCCTAAATACATTTTGTGGCAGCACAGAACATTTCACATTCCATTATGGGACCAAGGCCATACAACACCTGAAGTCTTCGATGACGATTTTTATTTTTATTGTTTTTTATGTTTTTTTTAAGTTACCGTTTTATTTTTAATGTAGGCTTACATGGCGTAGTGTCGTTATTTCTAAGATGAGCAGTTGGCAGCTCTCATAAATCGCAAAATATCTTTTTTAAACAAAAAAAAAAGAGAGATTCTCCCAGGTTACGAGTTTTAGTTGCATGCATGTTAAACAGCTATCTAGAGTTTGTAACAGTAGCGTTCTCATTCACTTCTCAACTGCACTTTTATAAATTGGTAATGAAAGAAAAATGAATCACCAGTGACCAACAATCTCACCCTGCACCGAAATGAATGGTTTGGATTGCAGCGAACCAGTAAGCCAGGAAGATGTTCGTCCTCTTGCACCATAAAGTTTTTTTCAGCTTTAGCGTTCAGTCTTATTTACACCACACTGAAGCTTTACGAACTCTTGATAGGTGCAAATATTGTCCTCCAAACTACACAAGGCAGTTTGGAACACCTTTGGGCGGACTGATTCTACGTCTTTTAACAAGTTTCAACGCAACAAGATCACTAAACATTGCTTTGTGCCCAAGACCAAAGCCAAGACATTGCCCTCAAGCTAATATTTGAGGTGGTGTCAACCAGGGAACCATGCAATTTGACAACTTTAGCTCAAACGTGCAGATCTAAGAGCTTTTCCGATGTTGGTACGACAGATTAGCCTTGCGTCTGAGCAAACCGTGAAGAAAAGTGTTTTGACATTTCATTTAAAGGTATTATTTCATCTGTGACTTTCTTCTGTCCCTGTCCCAGGTCTTATTTGCACCCGTCTACACAGTAGAACACGAGACTTGGGGCCAACTTGAATGTGGAATCAACGAGAACCCTATATGTACCAGGGTCGAGGTCGAGTCCTGCTTCCAGAGAGCAAATTGCATTTGTGCAGCAACAATCCAAGTACAATACATTCACTTCTTAAGTCATATATCGGACTGTACACGTAAAACTTTACAATTTTTCCAACTGTGTCGCCAGACTTTTATCAAGTAGCGATGATTTTTTTTTTCCTGTGCATGCACAAACGGTGGATGCGCGTGCACGATCAGACAAGGGCGCGTCAAAATGTACATCATCGAGCCGCAACTGGTCGATTGCACTGCGACCTTAGGTGGAATGGCACACAGTTTGTCAAGAGTCGGACAGGAGAGCTATTTTTATCCACAAAACTATTACACGCCGACATTTGTCTGTAGTCGAGCAAGCAGCGCAGGAAATAAATGGTGTGCCGACGCTAATCTTCTCTTCAAGGCTCCTTAACCATTCCCCATCCCACACATGTACATGCACACACTGGTAAAACCCAAACCCCACCCTTTCCCTCTCGCTTTCTCTTTTGCAACATAAGAATGGGTGTGTTACATTCTGATGGAGAAATGATGACCATGGCTCATTATCCTCTCCCTGAAGAATGGATCTGATACATTCAGTGCTAGTATGTGCTTATAATTACTCGACAGACCCGGGTTATCTCGGCCCATCTGTGAAATCCATTTGCATCCCTATGCCGCCGCGTTGCCCGGGCAGACAGCAGCGCTTAAAATGCATACAGTCTCTAGAGCTGGACTCCAACATGGTCGCCCGTTTGAGCAGGAATGTATTCAGAGTGCACAACACAAATGCTCCAAAACTAAACTGGTGCCTCAAACCGACCTGTTTAATCCTTCGCCTTTTTGTTTGTCCACAACACAGTCTGACAATTCAATGCCAGCATGATAACCACGAAATGATCGCTCTCATTTTTGGGTTGTACACACAGTATATATATATATACATTTATGTATATACACACACCTATGTACTTATGTACAAAACATGGGTTTAACGCCTCCAATCCGTTCCATCACCACAACAGAGTTGAGCAAAAGAAAACAAGAACAGGTTAGGAAACCAAATGAATACCTGAAGACACGGAGTACAAAAATATCAGAATATTTCCACGGGTTAAGTAGTAACTGTGTCGCCCGAAAGGCCCTTGGCAGTTGTTTTAAATGAAAGTAAAGATTTTAGAGGAAGTTTGCTAAATTCGAGTGCAATTATGTCAAGCTTTGACTTGTAGCGCTGTTGCTCGAAGGTAGAAGTGGAAAAAATGGCAGTTTATAGAGTTATATTTGTGCTTTTTTATTTTTATTTTTTTTTATTTCCCCCCCCTGGTCCCGCCCTTTATCAAATGACCAAAAAGGTTATTCCTGCAACATTTTTCTCCGCTAAGAAGATGCCCCAAAAAAGTTCGCAACCTGAGTCACAATCATCCTGAACAGAGGACTAAACCCTCGGGTTTAAATTATTGTATTCGGGTAAAGGTTCACCAGATCATGCGGTGCAGTCAGTAGCAAGTGTGCACGTCAGTCTGTTTCTGTAGAGTTGTGCCGTAAACCAAGGCAAAGATTAGCCATTATTTTTCCACCACAGCTGAACATTGCATGCATTAGTTGTGCATAGGGTACCAGTGTTATTGGTTTTTTTTAGGAACTGCCTGCATTCATCTAAACATCTGCGTAGTATAAAGAACTTTTAAGTATTCTCTCGATTAGAAAAATCTTTGCTTTGACTGTGTCTATATATGTTTGTTGTTGTTTTTTTGCAAATACTGTGTTATTTATTCAATTGCTGGCTTTGTATCTTGCTATTTACAACATTACTGAGAGGGCAAATGTTGGGAAATGACCGTCACAAGTCCCAATTACAGTACATACTTTAGAAAATAAAAAGAACTCGGTACTAAGGATTCAAAGACTGCAAATATAAAAACAATTTTGATGAGAACTTGGTCCAGAGCTCAGTAGTCTCTTCTCAGTCTGTTTTTCTCTTTTGTCTTGTAGTGTTGCTGTCTTTAACTCGACAGGTTCCATCGTGTAGAAAAGCAACAGAAAAAAAAGGAAGAAAAACAAAATGAAATGAAAAAAAAGAGTCACACAAACGACAACAAACACCAACAACAGTTCAATCAGACATAGTAGAGCCAGTAGATGAGGTTGAACATTGAGAAAACAGAGGGGAAGATGATCCGTGACCAGCGGTCAATGGCGTTCACATCCGTCAGGTCGGGGATTTTGATTTTGAGCTGCGAGGACCGCCTCCGCAGGCGGCTGCGTTTCATCTGGGCCGCCCGGTCCAGGGAGTGGCGGCTGGCGGAGCGCGGCCCGATCCCGCCGCTCTGCTTGCGGTACTGGATGTGCGATGAGGCCGTGCTGTCCAGCTGCACCATGGACTGAGAGTTTCTAATGTCCGCCACGCTGGTGGTGATCTCGCCTCCCGCCACCTCGTTGTGGATCTCCAGGGTGGTCAGCAGGATGTTCCCGTGGCCGTGGGGTTCCGCCTGAGTACACATAGAAATGGGGAAACAAGGTCCTGATCAGAAACACGGAACGACTGCAGATGACACTAAGGATTTGAGAACCGAAGCAAGAAGTCCATTCAAGAACATGAAACATGCATGTTGTCACTGAAGAATTATTGAGAAAACATGATGCACAATACCAAACCATTCCAGTGATTTAGGACTGCTTCTCTGGCAAGATTACAAACCAGGTATCACAGAATACCCAAGACTCGCTGTCCCCTCTACCCGCCACATTTCCTGCTTGCCCTGGGTTTTGCAAATGGGAGGGAGATTTTTCCGTGACGGCTTTGTATCTGTGAAGATTCTCTGCGATCCAGATCAAGGAAAAGAAAGCCAAGCCGCTTCATCAGCTCTGTGAAATATTAGCTTTGTTTCATGTTTGCGATATAGACGTCCGGTGTTTTTGGCGTGCTTGAGAAGGTGGTTCCAGTGTTTTAGCAAGCTTAGCCCTAGCTGCAATCCCACTAAACCCCACCAGTGGTTGAAAACCTCAATTGGTCCTAAACCTCAGCCTTTAGTGGAAGGTCTTTTGAGAACATTTAATATGACTAAAGAGTGAAGCCACTAACATTATCTTCCTCTTTATGGTGATGGTGACTACAAGTTTCCGTGGGCTAGCATAAATAAATTACCTACCATTTCAGCCGTAACCCTGGTGCCGCAAGCCACAGTACCAAGCCTGTTGATCATTTGTTAACCCATAATGCGGTGGCAAAAACTCAAGTTGGACTGTTGGACCGTGCTCACCATCACATTGCTCCTAACCCTAAAGTGTCTCCCTAACCACAACGAAGTTATTGTAGTCAGTCTGTTATCACTTTCAACAGTCGAACACGTGAGATGCTGTACAGTACATTGTAGTCCATGCTTATGGTGCAGTATGCACGCCACAAAAATACAGAATTGGCATGTGGCGTTCATTCATGCAAACGTAGCAACTGGGGAAGTCCCACATTTCCCTTTTTGAAGTCAAAAGGGGTTTTTAGCTTTCAAAAACTGTAAAATAAACTACCAAGCCATTGTGATGTTATTGTGACACCCCCACCATCTAATATTAACAGGTAATAGAGCTAGATCTAGATAATAGTTAGGTACATGGGGTGCAAAAACTACGAAACCGTCGTACATCATTTAGGTTTTCGTGGGAGGAAGGGACGCTTTTTTGCATTTGTCAAACCCTACTTAAGAGGACATGTATTTATACCTTAGAAGTATTGTCTTGTTCCTTCATTACATAACATTAAATTATACAGCGGCCCCATGTCTTTTCTATTGTGGATGCACTGTGCGTCTTCCTTATCATGGCATTCATTTGTTACACAAGTGTACAATGGGGGACCTCTGCAGTGACTACCCACTGAAAGTAGACCGGTTCACCACACCCTGACATGCACCATGAGAGAAATGGCCGCACTGATGATTTCAATGAGAAAGGACGTACAGACAGCATGCAGTCAAAATGAGCTCTGAAGAGAGGAAACGGCATCGACTCAATGTGGCAAAGAACTGCGATGTCATGGAGATGTCGGCTGTTTGCTTAAAAGTCGTTGCATGGATGGAGAAAAATTTTTGCTTGAAGGCAAAAGAAACTTGAACACATCCATGTCAGCTGATGGCGATGGCAGACTTGAGGATACCGATGAGTCTCAGGGAACGAGCAACTCACCGAGCGTGAGTGGCGAAGGCCTTTAACCTGATTGGACCGTTTTAGGGACGCGGTCCTACTACCTGCCTCCTGAGGAGATGAAAATATTCAGCCACATGTGGGGAACAAACGCCTGGAAATATGTTTTTCTTTTCTTTGTTAACCAACTTTTTGTCTACTAGACTATAACGGATACTGTAAGAAAAATAAATGTTCAGTTAGGCACAACATTTTCCATTTGCTGCTGTCTGTTGGGTCATTCATGTCCTGGTGGGAAGAAGAGAAATTAGTTTCAGACTGTCCTGCTCAATAGCCAAATATCAGATAGTCATACTTGATTGGAGTTCTTAACTGCCATTCTGTTTTAATAATGAACCAGTTGTCATTGATTAGCTATGGCATGCTAGCATGGGCTTAGCCAATAAAGGTTATACAAACACGACAGCACAGTGTCAACAAGGCCACCTTCCTTTATTTATAGCATTCTGTATTTAACTATTACAGATATGGCCAATTAGTGGAATTAAATGTATTTCATGAAATAAATGGCGTTAGTGTAAATGTACACATTCCCCACTGCTAACAAATGCCCGACGACCAAATTCAAACCTACCCTTGCAGCGTCATACTTGGCAGACCTCTCGTTGTTGGCCTTCTCCGCCTTCTCGGCCAGCTTCTTCTGCATCTGAGGGCCCCTCCCGAAAAAGATGTAGTTGACGAAGGCGTACTCCAGCAGGGCCAGGAAGACCATGACGAAGCAGCCCATCAGGTACATGTCGATGGCCTTGACGTAGGGGATCTTGGGCAGCGTCTCCCTCAGGTGGGTGTTGATGGTGGTCATGGTCAGCACGGTGGTGATCCCTTCAAAAAGAAGAAAACAGTGGAGTGTTTAACACTGTACAAATGCACCATCTTGTCATCTGGAACCAACGACATCACAAAAGTGGTAAAAACGGCAGTATCTTGAGGCTGGCTCCAAAAATAAGTCAATCCCTATAGACCTTACTTGGAGGTAGGTGCCATCACTGTTTCCCAGCAGTCTGCTTTTTTTGAAATTAGCACCGTAAAGATGGCAACGGCCGAAACCGTCATACTGAGCCTTAAAGCCCCTCTTCAAGAATTGGTTTTCCTATCTTCATATCCACTTGATGATCTTGCTTCATTAAAAATGAATGAAAGGAAACCAATATTTATCCAGTATTATTCAGCTAATCATTCACTAATAACGTGAAACTAGGATTCTTTTCTTCCAGGCTCCCTCATCACAAATCGGATTGCGAAGATACATCTGACGCTTAATTATGCCAAACCTGTCACGGCGTAAGCCTGACTTTAAGGGGCACCCCGCTACCTTAAGCAGATGCTGCCATCTCGTCCGTAACCTTAAGGTCACGTTGTGAAAAATTCCAACAGATGTCCTCGATGTTACTATAGAAACAGGGATATTTTTATAGAAAACATGTTTGTACCGCGGCTGTTTGCTCTGCTAGTTAAGAGCAGAATTGACCCAGTGGAAAAATATATCTAATTGCATTTCTCTGGGATTGCCTTCCTGAAGAGCTAAAGGAACGACGAGGGGGGATAAAGCAAACGCTGCCGGTGTTTCACTAGAGCACTCTTATGGAACAATTTGCTGATCGCTTTCATGTTTGATATTGTTTTACTTGCATGAACACTCGCGAGCTGGTGGTGTGCAACCTCAGCTTCATTGAAATTCAAAGGTCTGCCTCAAAACACCCAACTGGCCCCTTGGTCATCAAGCAGAAATAACTCATTAGAATAGTGCTGCATGTATCTCGCCGCGAGCTCTTTGTAACCTTAACCACTCGGGGTAACGGATGGTTATGTGCTCTCCCAGTAAAGGCACCTTCATACCTTGTGTATTTCATTATGACGGACTCTTACAAAATCATAGGCAATTTTTAAATTAGCAAAGGGTTAATACATTTCTACAAGGGCCTAGAGGCGACGGTAAACATTCATGAAATTGACCTGTCCACGACACTGAAGCGGTGCCAAGGAAATGATAGCTGAATGCATAAACACTGCAAGTCGCGAGGATATAAACGACGGCCAAAGATCAGCCCAAACAACTTTTGAGTTGTTTGCAACATCTGTATTCAGGCAAATCCCACAAGACAGCAACGCTCCGACTCATTATGGATCGCAGACATGCACTTCACACATCTTCCACTTTATCTACCGGAAATAAATGGAGCCTATCAGTGGCCTGGGTGGTCATATAACACACAGAGGAGGCTATTTGGTGTGTGCGCCATCATAAAGTACAGTGAGAAGACAAGGAACGGCCAGGCGGTTGGGAGGAGGGAGCCGGATAGCTAAGGTCAACCGGGCCCTTAGTGTGATTTATTGGCATGTTACAAAGCAGCACTTGTGTGTGAACGTGCACGAGCTTAACCACACGTGCACATGCTCCGTGTCTTGGCCCACTATTGGATGGTGCAATCTGTGGGGTTTTTTTTTCCACCCTCCTCTCTCTCTCTCTCTCTCTCTCTGCGCTTAACGACAGCCTTGTTCTTTATAGGTGTTCTCTCAGCTATGCCATTACTCTCCGTCCTTCGCCCGCTCCCTCCATTCCTCTTCCTCTCTTTTGCTCGCTCCCCCTCTCCCTGTTCGGACAATTTAATCAAGGGGCCAAGCGCCCATGGGCCTCGCTCTTTTTTCATCACGCCGCTCCGCTCTCCGGGGAGAGATATAGTTTCACGGGTTTCCTCTGGCTCCCTGTGTTTCTCCGCCGCCCTCGCCCCCCACTCCCCACCGTCTTGTCCCATTGTTCTCCGCTTCTTCCCCTTATCTGTCCTTCTCCCCCATCTTTTCATTCTCTCATCCACCACATCTCGCCATCATTTAGCGGTGGCCTCCCTCTTCACTCACACTGCGCCTCTTTCTGTCCCCTCCCCCTCCTTTCTCTTGTTATATGTCCCAGAGTCTCTTTTCCACCTTAACAGCTGGAACAAAGGCCCACAGCAATCAAATCTCCTCTAATCATGACCCAATAGGCCATTAGCAACGCAGCTCAACGCAGCTCAACAATACAAAAATGAGAAGGTATCATGTAGGATGCAATAAAGTGTGTGCAACGGCAGTGAATTTTAACTGTGGGACTAGAGGAATTGTTAATTGAACACTTCCATTTATCACTTGCAGACAGTGCGAACTGTCAGCTATCTAGTTAGCATACGCAGCCTTTGAAGACACTTTTGGAGCAGAGAGGAAAAAAAAAAAGAGGTTTCGAGCGTTTGAAAGACCATATTGTGATTTCAAACTTGTGCGTCTACTATTACACTAAAAGGGCCGCCGCACCGACTAATGCACACACCTTTGCAGCTCACGTAACACGATTATGAAGGAAGGGTATGGAATGTGGGAAATGGGTTGCAACCGGATTAGGGTGCAGGCGGCTAATTTGTAACTTTGCAGTCCTTGGAAATTGCTCAGGAAAATGAGATTCTCCTTCAAACAATTCAATTGTTTGCCTGCTGCCTCCTTGAATTGATTTCCCCCTGATCATTACGCTGCTCTTACTGGCAGGTTTGTACACGCAAAGGAGAAACCCTGCACGCGCTTTCTCTCCAGTCAGGATACCTGCTGAAAGCTCGCAATGATGGATTCAACTCCGGTTGCCTCTCAGCTGTAGAGGCTCACACCGGATATTGCGGCTATTGCACGCAGTCACTTACAAACACACACGGGGGAAAAGAAAAGAAAAGCGGGCGGACACTCCAAAGCATGCGATAATGACCGGATATTATATACGTGCTTTGACGAATACAAGAAAAGAGACAAAAAGGATATGTATATAATAGACGGAGTGATGGACAGAGTGGGGAAGTAATGGATCAAAGCATGTTTTCCAAACAGCATTATGACATGTTGAGGTCATTACTGGTCCATTATCCATCCATATAAAGATGATTGAAGCACCACAGCTGCAATCAATTGGCATACCCAGATTGAACTGTCTGGCCCCAGGGCAAATATTTATTGCTGGGCTCTGATTGGACAGCCTCCGTCCAGCCCTGTCACCTGGAAGTTTCCATCAAGTATGTCCCACGCATGCAGGCAATACATCGATGGAGAAAGCAGCAGCAGTTTGCCGACTAATGTCAAACTCCACCCGGCTTCTCATATGCTCGACTATTCCTTTCTTCCAGTATTGCAACCTGGACGTCTTTGTTTCGTGGACATGAAGAGGTCACCTCGTGATCTTAGAGAAGGACCGAGTCAGAGGCAGATTAATTAAAACCTCCAGCAGCGGCCATGCATGGGCGGCTTTGTCATGTGCCTGCCTTCCCATTGCAATTACCACAAACTTGCCGAGACACAATGGATGTGGGCTTCTAAGGCCCACAGAGGCTCGGTCCCCGAGGGCTGTTACCTCATTTGACTTTTGCTTGATAATCCCACTGTGTCCACGGGTGAGCTGCTTTTGTTTAAATGGTCAAAAAGGGCAAATTCCAGATTCTGCGACTGTAGTTCAGAATGGAAAGCTTATTTCACTTTGCAAGGCATCATTAATTGGAATGAGTTTTTTGGGGGGCGAGGGGGACTGGATGCATGAATGGCCGGATTGTTGCCGGGTCAGTAGATGACTTCTTTCTTTAGTGCCTGAAACAGATCTGATGAGGAGAAAGGCAATTTTCTTGGCTCGCCTCTCATTGTCCTGAGCAGCATGCTAGCTAACGTTAGCTCCATGTCAATTTTCTGTCAATAAATAGTCTGTGAAGGTTCTCAGCCCTCCAGGTCATAGTATATATCTAAAAAAAATAAGCTGAAACAAGGACTTGTGAAACATGACCTTTCACAACTTATCCAAGAAACTTCTTCAGTTCTCAAGACTGGTGGTGAGTTGGGGTTTAAATAGCAACATGCTGTATATGGATGACCAGATGTTTACCTGTAGTTGGACGAACCTGACTACCTTCCTTGATGAATGGCACTCTAACGACCTATGATGTTATGTCTCCATTTCAAATTGATTCCAGATTATATGTGTTCAGAGAACGGGTTTCCAACCTGACATGGATTGCTTCCTTACCTCCTCTTTCAAACCATCCGTCTTCTCTGGCTAAACGTCCTAACCCTAACCCTAACCCTAACCCTAAGCCCAGTTGCCCTTGTCGCACATTAGATGGATTGTTGCCAGTTCAGAGTGAGAGCTAACACTGTCCTCAACATTTGGGATTCCTGGAGTCTCTAAAAGTAGTACATCAATCAGAGAATTTGGGTTCCTGGAATGTGAACTTCTACATTTACTCTACCTTAATATGTTATTTCTACGTAATGCTTTGTTACTGTCAATGGTGGCTAATATTTATATAAGCTAGCTAATATTTGATGATTTCCCTGTCTCTCCTTGATTGAAGAGATTGAAGAGTATGTGGTGAAACCTTTTTATCTAAAGTCACTACCTCTCTCCCAGATAGATAACTTAATCAAGCCAAGCTAGAACTGGACCGTTGTTGTTTAGTGGAGGAGTTTAGTGAGCAGTCAGTTACCAATTTAGCATATTAATTAGGGCCGACGAGGAAAGTCTGCTGTCCAAATTGCATTTTAGATATTACTTTGACATGCTTCTCATAATGACTGCCGCGTGCCATCATGAAATTGTGCTGCTGCAGCCTCCTGCGAGGAATCACTGATTACAAACCAACCACCTGCTACTTCCATCTTTGCCTTGTTTACTGCTCGCAGGGGAAGGTGAGTGGGCCTTGGCACCCACAGAAACACTCTTCAATAAGAGGTGAAATTATGTTCATTAGCGATGTGATGCATGTACGGCTCCTGAAGGCCTCTCAGTGACCATAACAACTGCCGACACAAGGTATGACCTTGTTTGGTCATGTAGTCATGCTTTCACCCCGTAGTAAGGCGCAAAACCTTCCACTACAACAGATGAGATGTTCTTCAGATCTATTTCAGTTTAGACCTCCAACGTTCAAGCATGTTCAGGAGAATGCATTGTTGTTGGGTTGGGTGGTTGCACCTTCTTACCTAAAGCCACTCTGGCTGCCGATGCGTCATAGTTTATCCAGAAAGACACCCAGGACAGGATGGTAATCAGGATCGATGGCATGTACGTCTGCAAGATGAAGTAGCCGATGTTCCTCTTCAGCTTGAAGCTCAGAGACAGTCGAGGGTAGGCACCTAAGGAAGGAGAGGACGGAGAGGCGAAGGGTCAGCTGCATGAAAATAGTCAACTGAAGTGCGTTACGTGAAGCTAATTTCAAAGGCGAAAGATTAAAAATCCACTGTCAAAACTAACCGAGGAGCACGGAGGGACACCTTGTGTTTTTGTTTCTGTTTCCGTGACAACCCGGCAGCATGGGTCGGATTTATCACCATGGTAACAAGTATCCCCTTCACGAATGCGAGCACACACACCAGCTCTCTCTCTCTTTCTCGCTCTCTCGCCACACAAAAAAAAAAAACTGCATCCCTATTTCATGATGATGTGACACAATATTCAGGATGGTGATGAAAATTGTACGACATTTTGACTTATCAATTCTCCACATCTTATCCTGCTGCATTATTCATGACGATGATTCTGAGAGATTCAGCAGCAATACTGAAAGAATACCAGCTTCATGAAAGGCACGTAGCAGTACCTCTGATGATTCGTAACTCATGAATTCCAGATTATATTCCTCTGCGATTTGCTATGAGAGAGCATTTCTGTCATTAATATTCCCACGGTGGGAAATACAGTCTGTGCGCAAATACTCTGATATAAAGGCCAATATATGATTTCTCCTCAATCTCCCAGCGTTATACTGCTGTATGGGCTGTATCTATGGCTCGTTACTCCTACGTTTTTTTTTCCATTTTCGTTTTATATTGGAGGAGAAGTGGGGTCCATTACGCTGTAATTTCCAATCCATGGGTTTCAGCCAAAGCTACTTGTGGTGAGCGTGGGTCCAATTGGCTGCACACTTGTGTGCAAGTCTCATTAAGATTCAGCGCCTGCCGTATGTTAGATTGCGATAAAAATGGCAGAATATCTTTTTAAAAACAGGCCATTCATCAAATGTTTAAATATAATGTAACTGCTATTATTTTAAAGAACCCAGCCACCACCATACACACTTGAACTTATTAGGCTCCTGGAACATTGCTGCATGTGTTAAGTTGTTTAGAAATAACAACAAAGAGCTTAGCCTGTAGTAAATATTAAAAGGTTTTAGCCATGTTAATGGCATGGCTTCAGTGCAGTGATGAGGAAACAGCGGGTCCACCACTGGAGGAATGCTGGAACATGAAAGCTTTGACTTCATACCAAACATCAACACATCATCTTTAAACACCATCCTATAAAGTATATACAGTACATATCCCTTAAGACCAACATCATATTTACATCATTTAAACATTAATGCATATATGTATGTAACATCATTACCATGATGATCTTGTGTGTAGCTGGTGCAGTTTTTCCTTTTTTTAAAAAATGTTTATGAGCCTCAAATCCTGGATTTAGTTTTAACTTTCTATATGATATGTTTAATGAAGTATTTTGAGGTTTTTTAAGGAGTAAAGGGATTTAAAGGACAAATAAATCTCGTCATATATTCAAACAGCTGAAAGCCAGAATGAAACTTTGTAGAACTTCAACTAAAACTTTGATGATCTATTCACTTTCAAGCATATTGTAAAGCTCATAAATAAACAAACTATGGCCTATTTATCACGTTAGATAATGTTTCTATATTTGGCTTGTGATTAACAGCTCTGGCACCAGTGAACAAATCCGGCGTGCCGAACATACACTTCATTAAAGTGTGAATATGGGAACAGACTGTGTCACATCTTAAAATAGCTCATTCACTCCTTTCGATGCATCCTTGACGGGACCTCCTCCGGCCTAAACCGGAAAAGAGTATCTCCGCGGTAACAGATGCAGAAGTGGCTTAAGAGAAGCGGAGGCTGAGGTTCGCTCGCGCGTGGGCGTAGAACTGTACTGGCTGTAACTGCTACACCAAACAACATCCGCGAGTGGGAGGAACACGCCATGTGTGAGGCCGAGGAGGAGAGGGAAGAAAACGAGGAGAGAAGAAAAAGAAAGGGAGAAAAGTTGAGCCGGCGGTGACAGCGCAACAATGAAGTCTGGGAGGACGGCTGGGTGAGATGGGAGCGCTGAGGAGTAGGAGGCATGAAACAGAGACAGAGCTGTAACCACTGGCAGTTTGGATGTGGCAACGAAATGTGTCACTGACCACATACAGTACACGCTAATTCCAAGCAGTGCTGGTACAATCTGAAAGTTTTATCGCATTTCCAAAGCCCCGAAACAAATGGGCACTACAAGAAAGAGATTAAATTGTTGAACACTGGCGACAAAAGCTGCCAATGTTCATCAGTCTGTAGAGCAGGTCGTCCAAGAGCCAAGGGGTTATTGCTTCTATCCCCGGAACATGGACCACATGCCAAAGTGTCCTCGAACAACTGTGTGTTCTTGAAAGCAATTTCAGCACCAATCATGTGTAAGGGTCTATCCCAGCTGTCATCAGGCAAGACCTAACCTAACGACTGTGTCTTAGTGGGAGGAAGCTGGAGGACCTGGGGAGAACTCCACACAATGGATTCAAACCCAGAACCTTCTTGCTGTGAGGCATCAGTGCAACTACACGAGTACCAGTAAGATGAAAATTACTACAAACACTGGTAAATTTATCATTTGCGATTGCTATATTTAGCTTACTACCTCTGACGAGATGCAAAGTTACACCCCTTCCATTGGACTGCTGATGACCGCGCTCATTGTTTCAGAAATAATGGTGCCTTCAAATGTTTGCTGACATTTGCTGAAATGCCAGAAGCTTTTTTTAAATACGTCGTGCCTTTACATTCCCTCCATGACATCACCTGCTTATTAGCTTATTAAATTACCTTTGGCTTCTAGATGCTGACAGTTGCTTTGCAGGGTTCACATGACTGACGGCGCCACTTGACGGCCAATCATTTTGTGTCTGCAACTCCCCGTAATTCCGGCCTCGGGAATTCCATTTGAAGGCGGTGTAAGGTGTCCACTATGTCCACTGGAAGTAGACACAGTAACCCTAATGCGGTTACTTCACAGGTCAATAATCAGCAGTTAAGGACATTTGAGGACTTGAAGGTTTAAAAGCCCCTTTCAGACATTCTTTGAGGAAACTGGTCTTGGGTGCTTTTAACTGGATCTGGGGAAGCACCGCAGAGTTCAGGGAGGTCTAGTGTTTTGAGGCCAGCATACGCCTAACTAACATCAAAAAACTCCCAGGAACAAAGGCTGGCTGTGACGGTTTCTAGACCAAAATGTTGGATTTGAAGACACTGCACAGACGTAAGCCAACGGCCAGCTGGCACACAGGGGAAAGGAAAAAATTCTTCATACCGGCAGACGGCAGGGGCTCTTCAGTGACGAAGGCTAGGAGGAGCTGACCTCTCCTGAATCATGACATGATTTGCTAAGCTATTTCAATTGGTGCTAGGGTGCTCACCAAGCAGTCCAACACCGGCAAACGGCAGATCACTGGCTTACACTCTACACCCAACACAAACCCATATTTTCACACATCTTAAAGTCTATTTCTCAGAGTTATACACAGATAAAGCCAAATGCAGGACTTGACTGGACAAGGCAAATGGCCGTTAATTTAAAACCAAACATATACGGTATGAAGTAGCCTCTGCATTTTGGAGAATAACTGCTCCCATGATACATGCATTTGTTGAAAGAATACCAAGCCAGTGAATTCTGGTATTACAATAAAGAAGTTTGAGTAGGATTTGAAATAATGACTTGTTCTTGTGAGCAGAGACAACCAGGCTGCAGAGGAATTACAATGAATTTCCCTGGTATGTCACAAAAATCCAGATTTTCGTGGACAGCTGCTCACAAAGCATTTCGTATTTTCTAAAACATGAAGTCATATTCAAGGCCCACTCTGTCAGATTGCAGCAAAACAATCAAATGCAGACGCTAATAAAAAAAACAAAAAAAAACAACACAGCGAAGATAATAGGACAAGGCCGATGATGGCGATGACACTGGTGAACACGCGCTTAAATGTCACCGAACTCGGAAATGCAGACTGTATGCACACACAAACACAAACAGGCAGCGCGTGTGCTCAGAGGAGAATAATTGATGCAGCAGGCCTCGTTTCACATGAATATATGATGCCCTGTATCCTGGGCTGTTTATCTGCTAGAGAGCAGGGTAATTGGCATCCAACCACACCTTTTATGAGCGAGAGGAAAAGTTATTCTAAAGAAGGTTGGAAAGGATAAAAGGCGCGAGCAGGAGAAATGACAGGCTGAGGGAGGCAGAGACGGAACGGAGCGCTAGGAAGGGAGCGAAAGGGGAAAGAGAGCGACGGGCTGGCGGCTGGTGGCTCGTGTAAAGGAGGAAAACCTGGTCATTAGCCAGCCTTGCGGGGATCCTTTGATGTGCTTCACATATCCTGCCAAGAACAGGGGAGCAGACCACTGGACACTAAAGTTTAATAGTCGCCACCCGCAGGGGAAACGCCGTCTCTTGCAAACAAGTGCACTCCGCACATGATACACTCTGGTACTGTACACAGCCAGGAGTGATGGTTAATGCGATGGTAAGACGCAGTTTGTAGACTTTTCTTCGTCGTTGGCTAATGTCAAACATCCTCATTTTAAATCCTAAATATCAAATAATATTAATAAGTCTGGGAGCAGTTCAGGAGGTTTAAAAGCAGATCTGTAATCCAACTGCGTCACCAGATGACGTTGGCCAAACCTTGGTCAGGTTCAGATTTCTCCTTCGTTTGTCAGGAGGGATGAATTGGGGCGTAAACTGGCCAAAAACTCCTCAAGTCTGAGCCAAGCTTCACAATGTGACTGAAAGGGGGGAAAGGAAAACACCCCCCAAAATACGCCAAAAGCAAGAAAACAAGAGATTTCCTATTCCTGCCCTTTTCAGACCGACCATGTCTCCTCCTCTTGAGCCTAACTCCTGCAAGACATTATGTTATTACTAAATGTCACACGGCTTTTATTTCCCCACTGCAGCTTTCTGAATGTGTCTCCGCTGACTCGATTATATAGCAGTCGGTTAGGGAGCGTCAACAAAGTTCTGAACCTCAGCACAAATAAAAATGAATTATTAATTTAGGACTTCAATGTGCGACACATTAAAAATCACGTCGCATACTTCACGACACCCTTGTGGGCGATGGGGATTGATGAATTACTTTCCTCCACTTTCTTACAACGCAAATTAATTACAGCACAAAATGTGATACAGTATAATGCTGTTCACATGAGGAAACCTGACAAATTGTCTTACCGTGTCACCGTGGCTTCTCATTACTTGCCTTGAGAGATGCAATGCTCCAAAGAAAATGGCTGTTGGGAAGCCTATAAATAACGCTTGATTGATGTGTTTCGCACCACCAGTTAATGACGACGGCGACGTCAGAGGATTTAAAGGCCATGCACGACTCTTCTTGGTTTTAATTTTAATTGGCGGTTTATGCCGTTAAATGTATAATTGGAGCTTCAATTTTCTTGTGAACAGTATCAATTATTTCAAATGAAATTTTTGTTTTTTTTGCAGTTTTTCCTAAAGTGATTCAACGAGGGGCGGGGCTTCTCTCAGTGGACCAATCAGAATTGAGCAACTAGATCTGATGTGTGGTTGTTTACATAGCCATCAAATGTATAAAACCACATGCACACAGCTCTGATGAATCGGCTGATTCTTCATGAATAATAAATAAACCAGAGCTTATTTAAAATAATGTTACAGAGATTATTACTACATATGAAAACCAAGTTTCCAAGGCCTGAAATTGATTTCATCACAAGGACTGACGATATTGACTGACTGAATCGACTGGGGTCTTCAGTGACATTTCGTCACCATCAGCATGATAATCAAACCATTAATTCCACCTAACGTCACCTCTCAGGGTCAAGGACCGCCTGACATGGACGTAATTTGCTCCCTAATTTATGGCGCGTTTTGGCTAAGCACCACTCCAGCGTGCTTGCATCAGCCTCTGCTTCTTGAGGGATACTTCAAAGGCGGCATATTTCCTCATTTCAACCCAATTAGAAGCACTGACAAACACAACTGTGGCTCAGAGGGGTTTTAAGATCAACAGATCAGGCTTTGGCACAGATGCGTTTTGCTGCACAGATTGATTAAAGAATCAGCTTGAAAATATGCCAGCGGTTGATATGAACAATATCATCTAAAATGCAACATCCGGCCTCAAAGGAAAGTCAGAAAATTCATCACAGTCCGGACCGTTTACCTGTGGAAAAGACTACGTTTCTGGACACCAGCTTGTAATCGACAATGGAGAACTGAGGCAGCTCGATCCTCGTCACCCCCGTCACCGCCGAATCGCCTCCCTTCCAGTAGAACTCAATGTCGTCGGTGGTGTAGCCATCTGCACAAGAAGAAGCACACAGACACACACACACCAAGGTGTAACCATCTGTCTAACCATCACTGGAGAGCAAGATATGCAGTGTGGCTGATCATCCAACTGGGCTGTCATTTGGGAAGAAGGAGAAAAATAACATGTTTGAAGTTTGCTTCCAGACCAGACGTTGCTTTGAAAAAGGCCAGGCGTTTAAAAGTTTACTTGGGTTCAGAGAAATGTCAGAAGAATTCAGACACAGCTGATATTTTTACTGTCTGCTTTTACTGATTGCTCCTGGTTTCTTTTTGGACAATTTCTTATTCTAAAACATTAATTATTGCTTTATTCTTTCTCTGTATCTGAGACACTGGCTACAGCTTAACTTAAACTTAGCTACGCGTGTAAATCATTGACTGTTTTTGTCGCTAATACATTAGCATAACCAAAGCTGTTTTTTTTTTATTATTGCTGTTACTATTAGTGGACCCCTAGTGGATAATTTAGGCATTGGTGGCAATTTTGTTGAAAAATGGATTGACTGGACCCTCTGGTAGGCCGTTTTTTTGCCCAAGGGCCTTATGTTTGACAACCTAAGGTTTCCTGACATACTCTCATGTCAGATTAATGCTTGCGGTGCTGCCACTGCTTTAATACTGAAACTCAATCTCAGGTGGCTGACCACACAATTATCTGTATCTTAAAAATAGTTGTTATTCCGTATAACAAAATCTCTGGATGTAGGCCAACGCTATTTTTTGCTCTTCTGAGAGGCTCTTCTCCTGCTATCACTCAAGACTCCTGCACCAAATCTGTCTTTTTTTATCCTTTAATCTGTCTGTTCGCGGCACCTCATTCTTTAAGGAAGTGAAATATTCAGTGAATGAAATGAGCCGAGCGTTTGTATTATGACACGTTGTCATGTACTGCAGGGTAAGCACCCGTCCCTTCTGGTACAGATTTAAAACCAGTGCTGTATGACATAAAGGAGAGAGGGAGGAAAATATTGTTTCATTCACGGAGTAACATTTCACACACGAGACTCTGAGCGGTCAGCCCTCAAGGCATTAGGCCTCTCTACTCACAGCTTTCTATCTCCAGAGTGCAGTTCTGTTCATCCAGGGGATACCTCCTGAGATCCATCATACACGCTGCTGTTGTAGTTATCCTGAAAAAAAAAGGGAAGAGACAGAAGAGAGGAAGCCAAGAGAATACATTTCAGATACTGTATGTGATTTACACAAATTGCACTCAAAGAATGATGGATAGGAAGGAAGCAATTTGCACTAAAACAGCTATACATGGAGGCTGGTGCCCGGGAGCATAAAGGACTGTGGGAATACAATTACATTAACAAATCTGTAAAATAAACTAAATGTCTATTTATCTTTTCACCAAGTTCCTCGTTTGGTTTTACATTACTGGAGACGACTGGCATTGTCATCTTAAAATAAGATTATGGCACCTCCTCCATGTTAAAATGCTGACAGTGTAACTATATACATAATTATACTACGAGACAGACAAGGTTTTTTTAATCAGTTCACATTCCCTTTGCAACACTGGCTGCCTTCAATCCTGTGATTAAAGCAAAAAAAAAAAAGATTCAAAGGCAACACATTTTAGTTTCAAATGAGTTCAGTCCTAAGGAGGTATCCCTTTGTTTGGCAGATAAATGGGCAGCAGAGTAAAATGCAAATTCAAAATGATTTAGGCTAAACACGGCCTGATTAAAATCTAGCCGCCTGGATGTTTTCTTTCTGTCAACTCTGACTCACAGGAGGTTCTGGAAACCTATTAGGTCATACTGTTATAGAGCTAAAATTACAAGAACAAAACACAGGGCCGGTAATTAATGTGACACCGCAGATTACAGATATTATATATAATTATGCATGTTTTGTTTTTTTTAGAAGAAATAGAGCAAATTAAAAAAAAAATCAAGCTTAGGATACGGAGTCCCAAAGAGTCTAATATTAAATAATAAAAAATGCTGTTATGAAATAAATACCCAGATTAATAAATTGTATAAAATACTGATCTAAACTATTTAAATGGGAAATAAAACTCAAGTGTATTTTGGCTGTAGGTCACAAAGTCTTAAATAAATTATGTCACGTAAATTATGTGAAATATTCAAATAAACCATTGAATTTTCCTAAAACCAAGCTCATGGTTATAAATCTGCAACTTATTTATTTTTCCCCTAACGCGTCATTTTTATTATTAAAAGATTCAGTATATTTAGGCAGTTAGCAGTTAGCAAGTTATGGAGTCCTGGTGTGTCCAGAATGACACTTATATTATTAAATAAACATGAAAAATTGTATGCGGTATTGAAATAAACCAATAAATAATGGGAAATGAATCAAGCGAACAGCTAGCCTCTCTTTTTACAGGGCTAGCAGATGCTGCACATGCTGCCTAGCTAGCTAGCTGGCTGGCTAACTCGCTAGGTAGGCAGCCGTGAGCTTGGGTTATTATTCAGCACTGAAGTGAACAGCCAGGAATATCTTGGCTGCGTTTTGCCTCCAGATTTTCTTGAGAGAAGAAAACACAATTCAACTGTGGAGAACAAAAAGACAAAGTCTGTCTCTATTGTTGCTCTAGCCAAAAGAAGCTAGTTGGTTGTTAGTGAGCAACCAGTTGCTAGGTTACAACTCCACACTTGTACAGTTAGTCAAAACGTGACATGATATAAAACAGACTTTTGAAAATGGGCATTATGGTGTACAGAGGTCTTTAAAATAAAGTTCAGTGTATTGTAAATATTAATAATCAGGTGTGAACATAATCATTTGTTGTAGCCACGTTAATTAGCACATACACAAATGTGAAGATTGTTCCTGGATGCCATGATAGGAATCTATATTCGGCATGTTACTCAACTTCACCTGACATGCATTTATGTAACAGCTCATATCGCAAACGCAAAGTCACACATCTCCCTCTCCCTTTGATCTGCCGAAAGCATCGAGAGGCCCATAAGTAGCCCACAAGGCTAAATGCTATGAACTCCACTTGCATAATCAAGCATGGCTGTTTGACTATAAAGTATGAGCACTGACAGATGCAAGTATGCAAGTACACAGCCAAGCACACACACACAATTTTTGCTTTGCACTGTAATAATTCAAAGCTTGCATCCATATTCATAGGTCACACCAACTCTTCTGAACCTGCCCGTCGAAAAGATCAATGGAAATTCAAAACAAGGCTTTTCTGAAACAAATATTAAACAACAGCTGAGCCCAACGCCGCGCATCATGCCTAACCTGTTTATGCGTCTTATCACGAATGATCCGACAGCAACCTCCCTCCCTTAAAAAATAAATGCTGCCGTGCCCTTGAGCATGACACATAATCCTCTGGCTGCTCAGCGGCCCGCGGCGGAGAACTGCCAAGTTTTCGGCTCGGGCGACGGTCGTGCCATAATTGAGCTTTAAATATGTAAAATTAACCTGACGCTGGGAAACATCCGAGAACAGTTTTGACCCTGTGACTCGCTTTGTTGCGGCAATGTGTTGCTTACTTGCATGGCACGGAAATTGCGCATTATCAGTGTAACCTCATAAATAATAATTACATCTTGACTCAGTTTATAGGGCAGATATTTTAAAGAACGGGGCTGGCGTCCTTCGGCATTCTTACACTGAAAAGATCAAGTGAATGCATGCACTGTTGTGTCTTTTCACAGTGAGACTTGTGCATGAAACTAGCTATTGTTGATGAAATGGGAACGCACAATAAATTGCAGTGGTTATGCTCATGGTAATGAAGAGGATGTCGTGCAGGGCAACACTGATGCACTGAGGTGTTTTAATTACTTTAAGACGATGGACAAATCCAGTTGGATCAAGTATGTTTGATCTTTGGGTTTAGGATATTTTTAAAGTATGGAAAAAATCTCACTCTTGCTCTCTTTAGCACCCCCTGTGGCAATAAGTTGTAACAGCAGGTGTGTTTTGACATTACCTTAAATTACGCTAAAAAGAAGCAACTAAATGCACAAGAAATCAGAAATGTACAGCGCATTCAAAAGCATCACTGAACACTATGTTTGCTCCTCTACGCTGAAGTGATCTCGTGACGACAAGGACTGAGAAGAACACACCTGAGCCCGTAGAGAACCGTTCCGTCCGGATGCAGGCGGATCATGCGGTTTTTGACCGTGACTCCGTGGACGAAAGACTTCTTGTCGTTGAGGAAGTAGGTGTCGGGGACCCAGAGTTGGTCGGCGACCCTGTTGTCCAGCGTCAGGTTGAGGGGGATTCCTAGGTAGGCGAGACGCTTGTCCCTCCAGTACTGTTGGAAATACATGGTCAAGGTGTAGTCCTGTGGATACAAGGAGGAAAGATACCATTAGATCAGGCCACATCTGACTCAAATGACTCATTCTGCGATCTAACACCAGCAGTCGGTTGAAGTTTCCCTCCACTAAACAGGCTGCTGCAGACATTAAAAGACAACATTAACAGCTTTGATATATTCCCTGCTGTTAGTGCTCCTAATATTTATATGACATGACACAGCATCCTACAAGCTGAAACCAGTGTGGGCCAACTGGTTCACATGCTGCAGCCAAATTCTCTGAAGTGCCTTTGCCCTCCCTTTTGGAGCACAGTAACCCATACAGTAATGTGCCATTGTACAGCGTGTGGGATGGCTGACTCATGTAGCTGCAGCTTTAATGAAAATCTCTCATAGACAAGTCCACCTGATCCACAACAAATTCATCTCCCCAAGCAGCGTATTCCCAGTGCAGGCACGGTGATTCACAAAGAGATCTGAACTGTAATGACACCCCCTTTTTAAGCATATGCTGCCTTTTATTTAATTGAAATGGGCTTTCAAGAACATCGTGAATTATTGTCAGCTCGATTCCAGTGGTTGTTTTCTTGCAGGTTCCACTGAACAGCCTTCTCCATAGGGGCCTAAAGTTGAAGTACTTGCTTTAAGTAACACTTTACTGTGCTATCCTCTGAGGTAACAAGTAATTTGTTAGTCTAATAGTTGTTTTCCCATTACCCGAATGCAATCAAAATCTAAAGGACTGTGTCTCAGAGGCACTATGCAAGAGCCTTGGCGTTCTTTTTTGTCTTCATGCAAAAGCAGTCTTACCTTAAGGTCAAAAAGAACTGCTGAAGGTTTTGTGTGTTCATAATGCTTTTTTTTTTTAAATGAACTCAAAGATTTGGCAAATTTTGTGCTCAAAAACTTTAGCTGGTACCTAAATATAGATTTTACAGATGGGCTTTGTAATAGATTATAACCGAGTAATCTGCATTAAGGTGGTAATGACTGTGTATTTTTCTGTGTAACAAACTCTCACCATCTGGCACCCAAGTCAAATAAGTACTGGTGAAAAAAAAAAAAAAAAGAAGTGAAGTCCATCCACGAGCGTACACACAGTCCTGTGAAAAATCACACATTTTTTGGGACGTTCCTGTAAGTAAATGTTTTTGTTTGCCTGTGATTAAAGTAATATTTGACCAAAGCAGAAACGTCTGCAGCAGCAAAAGAGGACACAGACCCTCCCTCCTTCCCCTACACATCACATAATCCACTTACCCAAGCTAACAGTCTCTCTACTCTATTTCTGTTTTTCCCTGTCTGTTCGCACCTCTCCCTCTCTCTCTCTCTCTTTCTCTCTCTCTCTCTCGGGGCAATGCCATGATCTGAGCTCTGCCCGCTGTGGCGCTGAAATGAAACCAGCCTGCACCAAGCTGGCGCTGGTGAAAGGCACACATGTCCGCGTGGTACTGCAGTTTTCAGGTTCACCCCGAACGCAAACAAAGAAGATTAAAAGGCGGCCACTGCAACGAGCGCCGCTTTTCCAAAATGCTGCGCGTTACATAACCAAAGTAGTTATTTGTCTCTTTGCACAGGCTGAAACGCTGTGTTGCTGATGCTTACAAAACACTGGAGGTTTTGCATTTTCATGGGGACAAATAGAAAAAAAAACAGAGTTACATAAAAGTCAGACAGTTTACTCAAATTTAAATTACTGCCTCTCACTAATATCTTACATTCATTATCGTTATTTCTGGGTTTCGGTAGCACAACTGAAATGGAAGATCTTAGTCAGCACAGGATACAGATTGCTCTCACAGCATGGCAAGGAAAGGTCTCTGGCACTGAGCCATGGACGTATAGTGGTGAAACCATGGCCTGGATGGTGGCCTGCAACCACCAAACACTGGCCAACTGTGGCCTTATAAACCTTTGGATATTTGGGCACATTGTGCAAAAAAAGCCAGTATTCTTCGCAGTTTTTTTTATTATTGACAGAAAAATGTCTAAATATCTTGTGGAGTACAGGGAAAAACTACATCTTAAGTTGTCAATATAGACTCTATAGGCCATGTGCTGTTTCCCTGTCGCCTATGGATAAAAAACACAACTAATCAATACATTAATCAATAATGGCTTGATTTCCCAGTGGTTATTTGACCCATTAATGATTAGCGAATGCTCCACTACAGTATATGTTTCCATGAGAACTAGCTTGAAGACAAGAACAGGAAAAAAAACAGGTGGAAGGTTGAAGCCTAAAGGGGCGCAATACAGGAAGAGACAAGCAGCCATGTGGTGACAGCTGAAAACCTTTTAGCGATGCAAAGCAGGCAGGTATACCAGGTATACAGCCACTGGGATACAGCTGATTGCCAGGTGTATTACCAAAGATTACCAAAGATGCCGCAATGTTGGCATTGGCGGCATTTTCTTTTCAAATACAAAGCGGGACTTTAAAAGCTACCTCTGTCTAAGCCACAGTTCCTCATTGCGCGGCTCGTCAAGCTATAACTGGCGGCTCGCATGGTAGCTTACAGTATCACACTGCCACTTGCCTTTAATGCTGCTTAAACTGCCATCTCGTGGCGACAAGTTGTAATACATTTCACGCAGCTGAATCACGGAAAGCGTGAATGAAAGTGGCCATGTGACATTGTTTATAGGGATGCTCCGATCAGGGTTTTTTGCCCCCGATCCGAGTCCGAGTCCTTTGACTTTTGAGTATCTGCCGATACCGAGTCCCGATCCGATACTCTGTGTTTGTTTTTTAAGTGCCGAATTAAGTTTGTGGTATTAAACGACGCTTTGTCCTTACCACCCCTCGATGTTCCAACTTTGCAAATTTGACAGTTTGCGACTGCATCGTTCTCCTCACATACTTTAAAATACTTCCACACAGCAGACATGGTGCGCCACAACTCGCCACTCCGCTTCAAAACAAACTAGCATGCTGGTCTTCTGCACATGCGCATGCCGTAAACGGTGGTAGTAAATACTCATTTTATTTTTTATTTTTTTGAATCACCAATAGCCCATATATCAACAATCTAATACAAATAATGACTAAAACCGATCTCTGATCGGGTCGTAACGTCCGAGTCCCGATCGAGTCTTCAGTTGCGTGATCGGCCCCGATTTCCGAGTCACGTGATCGGATCGGTACAACCCTAATTGTTTACAAAACTTGACCGCAGCGCACGTTTGCAGGCAGGCAACGTAAGCTCCGCTAGCTAGCGTAAAACACAAAAATGGACCGTTTTTTAATAAAAAAGAGGCAGAAACGAGCTCATTAAAGTAAATCTGGTCTTAAATGAAAATGTATTGGCCATGTTATTTATTTTTTGTGGAATGTCCAATTTATATGTAGAAATGCACAAAGGTGACTTCACGCCCGCCGGTAGGGGGGGACAAACGGGTCTGCTGCAGTCAACATTACAGTGCCTGTGTTGGAGATATCCTGTCCGGCACGTTACAACCTTTTTTCTTAACAACCACAAATGCACATACTGATACAAATATACCTGCAATGTTTTTAAGTGGGACTGTTTTATCTTCTAGTCTCGAGTTACAAACAGAATCTGAAGGAGCCCTGTGTTGGGTCACGTAACTTCATCTCTTCGCTCCTTGTCACAGTCACAATATTAATTTGATTTCGAGCAAATTAAACTGCACTTCATTTCTTCTTGAAATGACAATCCAAATTGAGCGGGGGGGGGGGCAGTTTAAACAAGACACGACATCCACCGCCATGACTACTTCCTTGTGATCTATAAATAAACGGCCAGCCATTAGCGCTAGCACGCAGTTAATCTTTTTCTCAATTGTTGTGAGTGATAAGAAAATAAATCCCTGTCATTTTCTGGGAGATTCTAACATGAAGGTGGCTAAATAAATCCGTCATAGTCCCATTAAAGTAGTCAGTGTAGATTGATCACAGCATGTGGTGAAAATTGAATTTGCTTTTGGAATCAGTGCCGTCCCCCCACCCCACCCCTCTCCATTACCACTGTAATCTTACCCTCCATCACACCCTACAAATGACTAATGTCTTTCACACTGTCTTGTTTTGACCCTTATCAAATCACTTCTCCCCCCCTGAAGCGCTACCCTCCTCCCCCGCCTCACCCCGAGCAGTATCATGCCACTCAGCAGGTGGGCAGCACAGCGAGCGCCTCGTAAGACATAAATGATTTAAATCATCCGTGTAGCCTGTGCAAACACTCGGCCAAGGAGCCCTCATCAATCTTGCATGGAGACAATCAAAATGAATTTCAGATGAGGATGAGCACAGCTTTGTATTACCTGCCCTGCAACTGTTTTCTTATTTATTTATTTCGGGAGGTGGGTTCTGCTTGGTTTTCTATGAACTAGGACTGTGGGTTATGAATTATTGAGAACTCTCCCATTTCCCACTACACTCTGCTTTACCACTGTTGTTTGGTTATTAGCATATGTTTTCAGCGCAGATAATGGCGGTGGCCGGTGGAAATGATTTCCAGTAAGCTTCAATTATTCAATTAACTGGACTGGATAATCAGTTTCCATTCCGGGTGTGTGAGAATTCAGATAAGCAAGAGTTTTGGCTGCGAACTGACCCATATTCAATTTAATCTCTCTCTCCCTCTCTCTCTGCAGTGCAAGCATGCTGCTATGTCCTGATAGCACCGCCGGTTTCTAGAAAATATCTCGTCATGTGTTGTGTTGTCTCTGAGCTCGTCGTCATCACGGAAGACGAAATGTGTTAATAAACCAAAAAGGAAAAAAAATAAACCATCAAACGCACATCAACAGTGCATGAAAGATAAATGGCCGCCGTTCAGCAAGTTTTCCCAGATGTAACTTCACAGTTTCGTGCACGAGAAGAATAAAAAACACAATATGATATGTAATCACCGTGTACTCCATATGAACCTCCGTACAGCGAAGCAATTTGAGTCGCTTCAGTGTAATTTGGGAGGTCTCCCTCGGGACAGCCCTGAGGCGGTATATCACCGCAGTGCGGGGGATTCCCTCAGCGGGTTCCCAGCCCCCGTCTTTCACCGCTATAGAAGGGCAAAAATAGCACCATCCCTTATTGAGAGCCAACAGTGGGAGGTGATTGAACCGGGTGTTTTCCCATTAATGACAGCGGCAACTTAGATGTATAGGATAATTTCCTCTCTGTCTGATATTTTATGATGTATTGCCCCATAACAAGGAGGGAAGAGATGATGTAGGTAGCAATCTATCACAATCTGTTCTTGTTGAGCAAATTCTTTCCTTCAAATTGTGGATTGTGGATTCAAAACCACATGATTTTTCTTTGAGGTCCCAAAAGTGTGTCACATGCTTAAATAACAGATGCAGTTAGAGAAGGCAGTACTCGAGGGTAAAGTGGAGTTTCATCTGCCAAAGATAAGGTATCACGTAACCCAGGCTTGAAAAGACAAAAACAGCAGATAATAAATCAGCAGGCGGCACAATAAGAAGTCTACCCATTGAAGGAGCCGCTCAATCGAACAATTCCTCTGCTTTAGTAGGACATGGGACATTCTCAGCTGTGATCCAGACGCGTCTACCACAACCTGTGCAGATAGTCGGCTTCTGTTCACAGGACGTAAGAACATGGACTGGAAATTATTGAAACTCAACACGATGAAGTAGGTTCTTCTCAAAGTGACGTGAGACCAAAATGTTTTGGCTGGGACTTCCGGAGGGTAAAGCTTAATTTAAAGTACAGGGGAACGACACAGCTTCAGGAGATTTGTTCCTGTTTGTGCTCAAACTGCCAAAATGGTACTGCAACCAATTCTCTTAAGAGAGTGATTGTTGCCGATGGTGTCCGATCTATCAATGTGCAAATAAAGACCCTAAATCTGAGCCCCCAGTTGCTAATTACTTCCTCCAACAGTTGTAAGGACCATCAACAAAAAAAAACGAAGTTTGCTTACTAAGAGTTTTTTAGCTGAGTCCTGACCGTTCGTCGGCCATAACCCTAACCCCCCCGATCCAAACTGCTGGCAGCTTAAGCATCTACTCCCTCCTGTTTGTCGCTCAGCATGCGGTGGCAGTAGAAGACGGCAGTTTAGCATTGGCACGAGCCTCGGACAGCTGGCTAAGCTGCACAGCTGCCAGACAATTTTCACAACTTAACCATCGACGACCGCCACCGTTCGCAGAGGCAGGCGAGTCGAGGGTGTTTCTCCTAGGTGCGCTCTTGGTTACCAATCTGTGTGGCCCGTATTTCGTTTATTTTACTGTGTAGACTTAGAAGTTTCCCTTGGATGATGAAAAAAGAAAATTGCTAAGCTGTGGGTTGGGGGCAAATTGATAAAAAACAAAAAAAACAATGGTGTAGTTTTCCTTGCAGCAGAGTAGGTCTTTACTCCAGGCTTTAAACTGTGCTATATCCATTATAGTAAGTAGACTCCAGACTGTTGACCTTTGCAATAAGCCCCGTCGTAAATCCAGTTCATAGTTTACCTGCTACAACATAACGGCTGCTTGAGTGGCACTGAGAACGGAAATGGGGCCGGCGCCTGTCAGTTTTCACATTCCCCGGGCCAACACTCATCTTTGAGGCAGGGCTATTATCATTATCACCGCGCAAAGGGTCTGCAGCATCGGAATCAGTACAACGGGCATCCCCTCACAATCACTCCTTCAGCGGGCTGGCACTGCGAACCAGGAAGTGCCCGCTCGGCTCATTCTGAATCTCAGTGATCATCACTTCATCTTACAGTGTGCTCTCTCCTGAGGCCAATTACATTCCATCAGACAGGAAGCCGGATGCTGGATAAAAGACATGGGGGTATATTAAGCCACACTCGGAGCAACAGAGAAAAGATATGCTATTTTTCTTTTTGCATAGCTGGAAGACCTATATAAGATAATTAGGGTGACATAGTTAGTGCATTGGCAACATCTGATTCCAAGATGTATTTTATGCAGGAGGGCATACAGCGCGGGGCTGGTGATTATTGCATAATCTGTCTCAGACCAGGTTGTTCATTTTGAAACTTAATTAACCTCAACAGCTGTCATTCAATCTATAATCGAGATGAAGCCAGAGGAATCAGAGGCGAGCAAACCGAAGCAGGCATGTCGGTGTTATCTTCCAGGAACCGCTGCGAAAATCTAAACAACAAACTGGGCTGCAGGAGCATTTGGAGAAACGGAGATGGAGAGGGATGGATCTTTTCACCTCTCCATAATGACAGTTTTCTATTTATTTATTTTTTTTGGACACCCACACACAGCCGTGGGCGTACCGATGACTAGCTCATTCAACCTGTTATTGCAGCCGCATTCGCAGTGCGGACTTTGGACCGTGTTCCCGTATGAGGGCCTTACTTTTTGTAAGGGGCAGATAACGGGACAGGATGAAGGGCTTGAGGGCTCTTACTGCAACGGACTCATGCTGAGATTCAAGAAAAGTGATCCCTTCTTAAACATGCAACTGGTTTTCCAGTAAGCTCTGCCTCAACACACACACAGTCTATTTTGCCTTGCTCTGATCTTGTCCTAGTATGTGTTTCTCATCAGCTGAGGCACCGGCACACCACAAACAACCCTCAGAGGTAATTAGTGTGCCTTTCTCAGACGCGTTCGCATCTGCTAGCGTGAGGGCTCGAGCTCCGCGAAGGCGTCGGGAGCAGCGGAGGCCGACTTCGGCGACCTGCCCCGCCAGGTGGATTCCTGGACCAGCCAGATGCCTCGAGTGCTCGAGGGGTGTTTCGATCAGCTTCCACCTCCTCCTCCTCCTCCTCTCCTCTTGCTTAACTCCTTTCTCTGGTTTCCTTACATCTTTGATCGCTCGCTCTGTCTGCTCTTTTCGGTTTCGCTCGGTCGCTCAATAAATCTTAGCTCTCTCCTCGCCTTTATATCTCGGGTCTCTATGTGTGCCGTGTCCAGTCAAAATTCCCAGGGTTAATAACGCTGCAGCAGAGCGCCTTGGACTGATGAAATGAACTCCCACTGTACATCAAATGAAACCACAGCGTGTATAGGAATCAGGAGAATCTATAGGCAACAAACACAGGTCCAGTTTGAAAGTGATTACCAGGATTAACATTAAGGGAGCCACTTTGCCATCGTGGGGTGTCATTGCTATGGGGTGGAGGGGCCTGGTCTGGTCTAGGTGGGTGCTACATGTCCAAGTGACATCCAAATGAATGTACCTCAGGTCCAGCAGAACACTGCATTGTCACAACATGGTCATAATGTTGAGGCTGATCGGTGTATATTCTAAACTCCCCGTCTCATTCCCCCTCCAGTAATTTGCAGACAGTCCCTAATGTAGTTCCTTTTCACTTTCAGAAATGGATCAGTTATCTCAGGATTTTTGTTCGCGGCCTACTGCAAGGACCAATCCGTCTCGTCTCAAATTCAGATCTGCACATCCACATGCATGCAGATACCTTAGCTTCAATGTTATATCGGGTAGGACATCATATTGACTCACTCATTTGCTACTCCAGCACTTCAAACCTTAACTCTCACATCCGAAGCATAACAATCTGCAATGATTTATCTGCAGCTTTTGGTTAACCTCTGATGGCCCATGACCTTAACTTCTGTGCAAACTCTGAAAACGATCCCGGTTGTCTGCAACAGTGAGATGATTTCGGATCAGATACGCCTGCATCCAAGCTGCACGAAGAAGACCTTTCCTCTCAATCTGCCAAAACCTTAGGCACTTTTCATGTTTGTGCAGTATTCATCCTGCATTCTCTTCTGGTCTTTTTAGGGGTGAGAACGTCCCAAGCCTGAAATTCTGCACCATTGTTTCCCCTCATTCATCTGCAAATCTGTGCTCCTCGTAGAACACGCTGAGTAGGATCCTCGTTTGCATAGCAAGCGGCAACTGTCGCAATAAACCCTCAACTTTTAAGACTAGCTTCCCCAAAAATGCCTGCGGAGAGGCAGGATTAGCAGCTGAAGTTATTGAAATTAATGCACGATGAAGCCTTTAACAACTTGGAAGTGGTATTTTTCCCGCACCCACAAAACAAAAGAGAAAGAGCAGCATTTATCTGGGCTGTCCTGCTTGGTGTTGATCAATGGTCAGCGCAAAAGCATTCATTACCCATTTCCCTCAAGAGCAACGGTTCCCTCATGGGAAACCACAGAGGGCCCCAGCGTTGGACGAATATCATCCGTGAAATGTCAAATGCCGAAAATAACAAACAGCTTGACTGGTCTTGTTTTGGCCCCAACACTGGATAACAGCCGGGGATTGTTCATTTAACAAGCGCGGGCGCACAGATGCACGCGTACGGTCCCTCAGTGAAGCGGTGGCGATGAGACGTGGACCCAATTAATTATCAGTTTAAGTGTGATCTCAGCTGTCTGACTGCCTGGTTGATCGGCCGCCTTCATCTGCTCCGTGGAGGACGGCCATCTTGGTGGCTAATGTTAACAGCTCAGCCGTTGGCAAACAAAGAGATTTTAGTGTGAATCACGACGGCTCGGCCAAGCAACATTTCAGATCTTTCTTTGCTTTTTCACCTTTTTATCACGGCAAGACAGAAACTAAAAGAAAAAACAGTCTCTCCTTATGTGATCTAATCAACTAAGACTTTTAATCCACGTCTAATGGACATTATTATCCTGGAAGCCAGTTCAAATTCACAACCTACACATTTTTTTGTGGCAGAAAACTTGTCAGGAGTCTCTGTGTTGGGAACTCATAATTCTCCTGCAAAGATCTGCAAGCCCAAACTTTTAATGCATGCAAGATCTTGGTTTAATAACAAAAAACAAAAGCATGCAGGCGACTGACATATCATGATTTGCCTGCCCTGGCTATGAGTTCCTCAGTTTATCTCTTTTTATTATTATTTGGTCTACGACATGCTCCGTGTGGTGTTTAACCAAGAGGGGGGGCCTCGCCAAGATTACAAATCTCCCGAGACTCCCTGCCAAGAAGGCAGCCACTCAAGGATTATAAAGTCAGGGACGGAATAAAGAAGTCAATTAAAATTTACTTTGATTGCATTTGCGAAAGGTGGAAGAGAAGCGGGGGAGGTAGCGCTCTACCACACAGACTGGAGACGGTGCCTTTCTGTCCGGCCGTCATCATGCAGAAGGTCTTGGTCGGTATAAACTGCGGAAATACAAGATTTCTCTGGCACTGAAGTCCAAAACCAAGCACCGAGGCTAAACGTTTGACACGTAACAAGTTATGTTGTGATATTTCTGATCGCGTTATATTTGATTTATTCCACAAATCAGTCCTTCTTTTCAACTAAAGTAATTAACGACTGATGCAAAGTATTGTTATATTTGTTGCACTGATGGCAGTCAATGTTACAGAGCAATAAAAAAATGAATTACATAGTCTGAGTGCATCTTAAATCTATTTTAATTAAATCTCTGTAATAACCCGCCGATCATAGATAGACCTCCCTCCGTCAGACTTGGCGAAGCATTGCCTCTATAAACATACATGTAGAGGTGTTTGTAGATAAATGACCGAGAGCAAAACTCCCCTTGTAATTTAACAAAATAAACAGCCTTACACAACCTGGAGGTTGGTGGTTCCCGTGTTTCCGCTACGACGCTCACTCAGCGCCTTTGTTGTTGTTGCTGTACTCACCTGTCTTTTGACATTTGGCTTTGGACTCCTCGTGGTGCGCCACCATCTGCTCTACTCTCAACTTCGCTGCTTGTTCACCGTCAGCGATGAATATGGACAGCGCTCAAACTTAACATTCACAAGGCTTGCTGAAGTGTGAAGAGGACGACATTTAGCCAGACCCCAATACACCTTAGCGTGGGCTAATCAGCAGGTGGTGTCTTCAACCATTAAACCGGTGATTACTGACTTAAAGTGACTTAAATCGTGGGTGATAAAACTTACAGGTCAAATGATTAAACAATCAACAGAGGAAAAACAAATGTCCAATAAACCTCAGATGATATTTTGCAGCAATTTGCAATGAAATTAGACAAAAGGCACTGGAGCTACGTCAGGTTCAGTGTTTTTGCTTGAAATTTTACAAAAACTGAGCTGCATAGCTGATTACAAATGAATAAGTCGGATTACTAAAGACATTTATCTTTGTACCAAACCAGATCATTCTGTGTCTTGACCTGGCAGACCCTGGTCTAAGTCGTTCAGCCTTGACCTCCTTTGCATTATTTCCCTCATAGAAATAAACATAATCACCACCCATTTGAGCTGTGTTTGTTGTATGCACAGGGAGCTTCTGGGGAAAGGGTTAACTTAGACAGAAAGAGCTAGAGTACTGGCTGGAAGGTCAATTGTTAAAAGCCATCACCTGCTAAAGTAATCACTGAGTCATTAGTATTGATTGACACACTCCCCTCTAGGTAAATAAGTTCCCTAATAGTCTACGGAGCAGCTTCCATTGTTTTTCATTGTGTGAAATAACGTCTGAGTTGGTGCACACACACGTAGAGGTTAAAACGCTGCATCCCAGCCTGACCCGCATTTGCTCGTATTGTTGCAAAAAGCACATGTCCTGAGCAGCCATCATCTCTAATAAAAGTCATAATGCTTGCACCTGCTCAGGCAGTGGCCCGTGAAACGCGTCCGAGCAGAGGTGTTGATCTGGAATCAGCCTCCGGGCAATTGCGAAAGGAACGGGTCCATACAGATTACAAAGCAATGCCCGTGGCGCCGGAGTCTTCCAATCTCTATTATAGATACTAAAACGCAGACGGTGGGGGGGCGGCCGGGCGACACAGTGCAACTCATCTCAATTTGGGTCATCCTGAGCTGATATTTTAAGATTCAATAGCCTGAAGTTACAGCGTGTGGTTACACGTGTCCAAAAAAAAAAAAAAAAGAAAGAAAAAACAGCTCATGAATTAGCAAATCTAATAAGAGTTCAGTGATAGCTGTCTGCTCAGAGGGCCTCCTGGGAGGACGCTGTTAACTCTGGCACCGGAGGTTAACAAGCAAAGCAAAAAGGGAGAGAGCGCCGGTTTCTTCTGGCCTGGCTGTCAATTTCAACCGAGCCCTCTGCTCCAAACATGTATTCATTTAGTGTGAGCACTGCACATGATTTGTAGCTGGACTGTATTGATTCTAAGAAGAAGAAAAAAAAGAAAAATCACGGCTTCAGCTTTCCGCTTCCTTAACACCCAGGCAGGTTTGTGTGTGTGTGGAAGGTGCTGGCAGCGTGTGAGATAAAGATGTTTTATTGCTTACAGGAAACCAAGCCCATCCATCTGACCATCACCTAATGGTCCAGGAGGTAAAAATGCTTGCAAGTTGCATGAGAGGTAGTGTGTCAGCAGAGACTGAGGAAGGGCTGCATGCATTATGCGGTTGAGTAAACACTAGAAACATGGCTTATGGGATGTACATGCACTCACCATGTTGACTTCTGACACCATGTCTATGCTCGCCACGTCTATGCTCATGCCGACTGCAACAGGGGCCCCTGGAAGAGGTTAAACAGCAGGTTATGCATAGGGGCCCACGCCTTTACACCTGACCACAACACTGCGAATGGCGCCAAAAATAAAGCTGAGGATTAACGGTGCAAGGGGGGGAGGAGGGGGATGAGGAGGAAATGCGGCGCATACCTCCAAAGTCCGGCCTCAGTCGGATGTCGTACCCCTTCAGTAGTTTATCCACCGTCTCCTTCACAAAAGACATGTTGCCCGGTTCGTTGACGCTGGAATGGCAAACAGACAAACAGGAGAGAGCATAACCCATCGGCTCCTTTGCCCGCGCAATAACCTTCACAGAAAATCACAAAAAGCACTCACCTTTTTGCGCAACACACAATCGAACCGACAACCAGTGCGGAAAAGACGCGAAATTGGCGAACCCTCTGCAAGGGAAACATCACCCTTTTCTGTTTTTATTTGATTAAATTCTTATTTTCTTATTTAATTTTTTTAGGTCGTTGTTTACAAGCACAACAAGAGCCCCCCCTCAAATCAACAAGACGGTTCCGGACGCTCTTCAGATCCACAGTAAATCCATTGATTGACCGAAAAGAAGAAAGTGGATTGACGCGCAAAAGTCAGCAGCTCGCCGTGGATGGAGTCAGATGTGAAATACGGGCTGACATCGCCTCCTCGGCACAAATATTGGCTCCGCGTTTCTTTGCCGTCTCTGACTGTGCGAGAGGCTCTTACATTCAGGAGCTGAAGCGCATATTGATGAGGAGGGCGCATACAGGGTGATGCTGCTGCTGCTGCTGGTGGCAGTGAAGGCACTCAGCTTGTTCAAATGAGAGACGAAGCCCAGCACTTAACACACTGTAAAAAATGCAACCCACCAGTAGCTGCAGTGTGGTCTTTAAATACAATGTGTTGTTTTTATTTTAGATTCTTTCTTAAGGTAAATGGTTTTTGTTCAAAGTGAGCGTGCCTGACACTGAATGATGCAAGTTAAAGCAGCAGACTCCAAGATTTCTGGACCAAAAACTTGTCTTAATAAAAAAAAATAATAATTACCCTGCTTGGCAAATGTCAACAAATGACTTTAATTTTGAGAAAATAAACAAAAAAATAATACAATAAATAAATTAACTGTTCAAAATACTTTCATTTTTGTATTTTTACTTTAATAAGCCCAATCGAGTCAATGCCCTCACCTAAAATCACTACATCCAACTCGCTCTTTAACAGACATTTTTTACAGTGCTCTCCTCACCATCTGCGCCAATCCCCTTCCCCTGCGTCTCCTATAAAAATGGCGGGACCTGAACAATATCGAGTAGGGAACAGTCTGCATTTATCAGCCCTATTAGTCGATGCGTGTGATTGATTGGCCTGATAATTGTCTATAAACGGGCCCCTTTCCACACCTAGAACATACGGCTACACTATAAATTATTCAGCTTGGGAAATATTTGATTGGGGGGCTCGGTGGATAATTGGGAGCGCGGTTGGGGAGCCTCGTTAAGGAGAAGTGATGCTGTTGTGTTGTTGTGACATTTCTTACCTGGTGTCATAGATCGCGAACAACTTCTTGTTTCCGTCAACAGCGTTCCTGAAAGAAAAGAAGGCGATCACATCCTTAAATGTGCAGTCTTTTAACCAATGAAAACGCTGTTGCAGCCATTGACATAAACGCATTTTATTGTTTTTCTGAAAGACTTTTTATTTTTTTTAGGCTTGCCACTGATTTCTTGTTGTGTGGATGCATTGATCTGTGTGGTTTGTGTTGCTCCTGTTTCTGCACACTTTCGCAGCCTGCGGTGAAGCGCGAGTCTAAAACAGTAGCATGCCTGCAGGGCAGATATTGAAAGGCAGTCGATTTCCTTTAGAAGAACCCCCCCCCCCCCCAGAAAAAACCCATATCTTATCCATGCACACACACACTCCCCTCCCTCCCTCCCTCCCCTCCCCTCCCGCTTTTCCAACCGGTCAGTCTCCGTAGGAGCTGTCCGCACCAGGCGTGGTGCTGAAATCAGGTTCCCGAGGGCGCAGTCCGGTGTTTCCCCACAGTCCCTTGCCGCCGCTCCCACCAGCAACATTCCCACCTCCAGACGGATTAAAGAAAGTGGAGGAAGATTACATTTCACACACTAATTATCCTCTGACGAAACGTGGAGCTCGGCTACCCTCTTATGGTAACCGTCAGGATCATAACGACATCGAGGATGACTTGTTTAATAGGAAGAGAAGTCAAACATAAAACATAAATCGAGCATAAATAGAGGCCTACTCTCCATATTTAACGATAAGAGACGCTACTTTATCTCGGTCTCACCTCTTAGTGCTGTATCTAACTCTTAGTCTAATGGCTGCATTCCATTAAATGTCCCAGGAGGCTTCGACAGTGAACCAATGTGCACAAAAAGCCCCACCTGTACGAAATGGTATGCAGCCCCAATTAATACACCTGTGCTGTCACTCCTGAAAGTCAAAATGTCCCCAGCGAATATATAATAGAATATATCTGTACGAAAAACCAGAGGAACAAGAAGTTGACATAGAGAAACTCAGATAATTTACGGACACAATAGTCAGTTTGATGAGGGACAGTCTGGCCTTCTGGATAGGAAGCTAGAAAGCTAACAGTTAGCTATTTACTGTTTACTTTTAGCTGACTTTCAACCGCGTTGCCAGCTCAGCATTAAGTAATAATAGCTAATGGACAAAAATGCCATCCTAAAATCAATATAGCTTGCACAGCTAGCATAAAATGCAATATCAATATTTAGCTACAAGTAATTAACAGTTGGACTTGTTTTCTAGCTTATACGTCTATTTGCAAACAGCTAAAACCTTTAAATAAGGACAGAAGCATCATCTAGATAGATGTTCAATGCTAAATAATTAATTAGGGACTGAGGCCATATTGATAATTAATAAAGGGTGGAATATAGCTCAACTTAGTGGAAAAAAGTATAAGTATTAATATAATGCAGTGGAATAAAGCGGGAATATAGGTCAAGTCAGTGGAAAATGTTGCTAGGTGTTAGCAGCTAATGAAGCTAAATTACCTAAAATTAATTAATGCAGGCCGGAAAACATATTTATTATTCAGTTTAGGGTGGTTTCTGTGAAAGTTGACTAAAAGTTGAATTGTGGAAACACCAGTCAGCTGCTCCTCCTTACATCCCACCAATGGGGAGCACCTATTTTAAAACTGATTAGCGTCTGTTGCAACACCTCAGTCTCTCGCACCGGCTGTAGGCGGTATCGCAAAACGATACGGGAGGGAGGGAGGGAGGGAGGGGGGATGAAATGTCGAGTGAATCCGGTCTCATGCGAGGCTGGCGGACTAGACCGAAGAAGCTGCCGGTGTGAGGCTACAGCCGCTGCAACACCTCTGGAGGCGATGCGAGAGACGCGGTGCAGCAGACACTAGAGAAGCCTATAGGTGCAGACAGACTACTACAACACCGCCTGATGGGGAGCTGCTGATTGGGAGAGGGAGGGGGAAGAGAGAGAGAGAGAGAGAAAGAGAGAGAGCAAGGACAGCCCATGGTGGAGAAGCTGAAGAGAAGGAGGGAAGGCGAGCGACAAGCACAGGGATTAGGTGATTGAACTCGTGATCGTCCAGTTTCAACATCGCCGACGGAGACCCCCCAGCCTCCAGCCTCCAGCCTCCAGCCTTCAGCCGCCGTCAAAGGAGGAGGAAGAAAAAAAACACACGATGGTGATGGATCTGCATTCAGGTAGACCTAATTATATCCCTCTGGCTCTAATTACCTACATAGGAACATGTTTTTAGTGAGAAATGGAAGAAGGTGATGGTGGAGGAAAGCGAGAGGGGGATATGGGGGGAGACGGAGGCTGGCCCGTATGAATTTCAATGCGCCGGACTCAAACGCAGTGGAAGCTTTACACAATCACCCTGCAGAAAACTACACATTTTATTTATTATTATTTTATTTGTCAGTCCATTCTTAGGGATGACAGAGCCATTGTTTCCGGGGTAAATGTTTGACAAGAGTTGCAGGTTGCAGCCACACTGAAGATTGTCCCGCTGCTTGATTTACTGGTTGCTGTAATGCTCTGCCTCTGTATGCAGTGAGGTAAAGAGTTTCCTTCTGTGGGTTTTTTTTTTTTTTTTTTGGTGCCTTATTGGGAGAGTTTATTTCATGTTGTGGTATTTCTCTAATTTGTTGTTTTTCCTGTGCCCGACAGCTCTCAGCAACAAGATGAGCAGAATTTCAGTGATGGCAAGGCTCACCCTATCCCTCCTGCTCCTGTGTGGGTGCCAAAAAAGGTAAACTAAGACATAAAACATCTGTTAAACAGCCACTTAAAGTGCATCCGTTTGTATCTGCGAAACCGCGGGGTCTCAAAGTAGACGCATTTCGACTGATCCGCCTCCAATTTGGCAGATGAAACTCTTTCACACATCCTTTGCTGATGATTCCTGCCAGCTCTGCCCTCCTCTGTCTGATTGATCGCGCACCCGGGCTGCACTCAGCTACAGCGCCGCTTAAGTGGCCGTCCTGCACTCAAGAAACAGCCACACGCACACAAAAAAATAAAAAATCTCTCAGTAAATCACTGCAACAGTCCACTTTCCTCCAAGTAGATCAATGGCTTTTTAGCTCACATGTTCAAATCCAGTTTATAACCCTTTTTCTTCAATCTCCTCTCCTCATGAACACAGCGTTCTCTGCAAAAAAGTGTAATCTTCCTGTTTTCTAGCCACAGGGAACAAACATGACTATTTTTTAGAAGAGGGAACTCATTTGTTTGTATTTGGATCACACGTCAAAGCCTTAATTATCTCTTCTGGTAGTTGTAGGCAGTGTTCATGTTCAATAATTAATCACAACACGCCTGTCCTTAATGCGGCGAACGAATTAATCACAATACCCATGTCACGTTTGACGTCCTGTCATTTAACTAATTCCTGGATATTGTTCCCGGATCGTTTCTCTTGTCCATCCTCTCACGCTGTCACCCTTTCCTAGCCTGAGCCAGCCCTCAGAGACTCAGAAGGAGACGGGGCCCAACGACAACAGCACGGTCTTCACCAGGATCCTGGACGGACTCCTCGACGGCTACGACAACAGGCTCCGGCCAGGGCTTGGAGGTTTGCTGGCTTTGTTTTGCAAAGACTCAAGAGCATATTCCTTTACATTCTGCTACTATAATGCCACATTTCCGTACAAACTTCCCAGTGTAGTTTCCAGCCGCAATTTCACGCACCGATTCATGGGAAAATACCGGGAGATTGACAGATGCATGGGTACGAAGTGCACAAGCAGATTTGCTTCTTCTGTGTCAGCTAAGGTGAAGGCATGTGCATTTTTTTTTTTTTGCCTTGTGAACTGGGGTGAGGCTCATAGAAGCATGCAATCTCCTCTTATACACTGGCAGGGTAGAGTAATTCAATCAATGCGGAGCCTGAATCCAGTGTGCTGTGGTGTTTTATTCGCCCTGGTAACAGCGGATAACCTTGAGAGCCAACAACTTGCAATGAAAAGCTTTCATTTCACAAGTCACTCAGAGAAGGTAATCTCCATCTCTTGAGTGACTTCTGCTGTGAAAGCTTTTCATTTTCTCTTTCACTAACAGTGCTTTTTTCACACAAGAGCTTATTATTTTTCCTTCAAGACACTGTTCTGCATTTACCTTGTTTATTACGTACTTATTCTCCCTTCACTTATTTAAAAAAATAAATAAAAGTATTTTTTTCATGCCGAAAGCCTGATGTGTCATGGCAAAAACCTGCTCTCACATCCTGGTAACGGTTGCTACCCTTGACAAGAGGGTCTATAAATACATACCAGAGAAACAGAAAAACATTCAGGCCTTCATTCAGCATTCAACAAGCTGCTTTCCACAGAAGGACCCAATCCCATCTTTCGACGACCGGATTTATATTCATAGAGGGTTGTAGTTGCCGGTACAAATGGCAGGAATAGAATATTTCACATTGTCTCGGACAGGAGCGTGTTGTGGGAGAAGTCATGGATTTGTGTGGGTTATTCTGCAGCTGCGCTTTAGCCGGTGTGTGCTTTCAGACCCTCATATTGATGCTGAGTTTATTGCGCAGTATCTTGAGCATTGCAGCTGCCAAAGTTGCAAGCAACCACAGCATCCTGGTCTGAAACTAAACTGCCGTTATTAGTTCACTAATTGATTTTACACGACGATGGAAAATTCGTACTATCTCTACCTATCTTAGGCATTTAATGTGGCCGTAGCTAACGTCCTAGGTACCCAAGATATCAGGGGATGAAAAAAACATTTAAAAAAACGTCATTTCTTCTCTTTCACCTCCCCCGCCCCTTTCCCCAAATGCGCTCTCTCAACAGAGAATGTCACCGAGATCAAGACGAACATTTTTGTCACCAGCTTCGGCCCCGTGTCCGACACCGAGATGGTGAGTCCATCCAAGGCAAACACTGTAGATACACAGAGGGAGATTGGCTCAGACTACTGCTGGTAAAATGGAACAGCTCGCCAGCTAAATGCAGCTTAATTAGGGAAGGCAGTAGCAGCTTATGTAGCTAAATGTGATGAATAAAGGGTGGTGTATAGCTCAGCTCAGTGGGAAAAGAGGCAAGGTATTAGCAGCCAAAATAGGCAAGGTATTAGCAGCTGAATGATCTAAATATAATGAGTAAAGGGTGGAATTTAGCTCAACTCAGTGGAAAAACAAAACTTGGGCTCCAGACTTTTGTTGGTATTTTTAGATGGAAACATGTATTTACATTTCATGAGACTGCTCCAGCTCCTGCTGTTCCCCGGAAGTACACTCCGTGTCCTAGTTGCGTCTTTGAAGACTGGCTCGCTTTTTGCAAATGAGCCCAAATTAATGTGGATGACTTTAAACTAACCCTGCAATGTGTCTGGCCCATTCCAACTTGTTCCAAATGATTCATCTCTTTATTAATCCGCTCTCTCTTCAAACTCTCTGGCGCTCTCTACCTGGGCAGCAAAATTCATTAAACCTTCTAAAATACCCTGCGCATCCTTGGCACACTTTCACACAGCAGTGATAAAACTTGCCACTCTGCTGTTACTGACTTGAGAAAGCCATTGTCAGAGATGCATGATTGATTAATGAATTGTGGCGAGAGACTTGAGTGTTCCTGCGTTCCATAAAAAAGAAGCTCATAATGTCAGGCAGCTAACGGCGTCGTTGCATTTACTTCTTGGCCATTTGTTTTTCGCCGCTCGAAGCGAGTCGATATTTCGCACATGAGCAAGTTTATGATGGATTTGTGCGCCGCAGTGTTTAATCACTCCGTCCTTAAAAGCTCAGCTCATTTGTGAAGACGTGAAGGAGGAACTGGTTTGCCATTTTGTTAAGCTAAATTAGCTACTAGTTGTTTTATGTGTAGCTGCAAATACGTCTTGAAATAAGAAAAACTGATCTAATTCTTATTTGGGGTAAATAAACACTGCATAAAGTTCCGTCCTGAAGCTTAAGAGTTAATTAGATTGAGATCTTGGAGATGGTAGATGAAGTTAATGCTCTTTTTTGCTTCCTTGAAACCTAAACCATGCTTTCTCTGTCCTAGGAGTACACCATAGACGTGTTCTTCCGTCAGAGCTGGAAGGATGAGCGCCTGTGCTTCAAAGGCCCCATGGAGATGCTGCCATTAAACAACCTGCTGGCCAGCAATATCTGGACCCCTGACACCTTCTTCCTTAATGGCAAGAAGTCCATCGCTCATAACATGACCACGCCCAACAAGCTGCTGAGGCTGAAGGATGACGGCACTTTGCTCTACACTATGAGGTGAGGCGGGTCTCACGCGGGCTGCCGTGTTCTTTTCCTCTGAATAATTACCTTCACAAACTAATTGAAAGCCTCTTTGGCAGGGACAAGGCTGGCAACACTTAGTGAATTTAGACATAGAAATTGCCATGCACCTTTTAAGTAGCAGAGAACGTACAAAAGGTTGAAGGTGCAGTGTTTCTGTGAGACTCGGGGACGCGTCAAGTTCATCACACAGTCAAGTCAACATTCAATAACACTGCTTTGAATGCAGGGAGAAAATGTCAGCGATAGAAATCCACAGTCTGTGACCCGAACCGCAGACAAACAGTGACACCCAGTGGCCAATTTGTAGTACTGCATCCACCCTACATAAACATTATATATAGAAAGTGTTTATTTTATGATTATTTTTTTTTAGACACACTGCCACAAAAATAATTTAGTATCTCTTTAAAGGTGGAAGATCATTTATTATAGAAAGCAACCTCACTGTGAACTACATAATGAAGTAGGCCAACACTGAAGTCCAGATGGTGACCACTATCATTTTTTCCCCAGTGTACACACACACGTACAGTATTAGCTTAAAGAACTGCAAAAAGAAGGACCCATTAAATCAGGTCTTTGCAGTATCCTTGTGACAGACCCGTTATTGTTTATTGTAACCAGAGTGTAACCACCAGGTCTCGGTGTGACCTTGTGACCAGAGAATTAGAATAATTCTGTGCTTATCCTCAGGAGTTACAGTCGCCGTAGGACTTAAGAGTGACAGCATCACGGATGAGAGCACTCTATCTGATAGCGGTGGCATCCACGGGGGAGAATGATGCTGCAGGGAGGGCAGATTATCCATCTGCAAGCACCCCGACATATATACATATCAAAATAAGGCCGCATTTACAGGCATGCATCAAGAATATGCATAAACACGCACACACTCTGGGTGTGAAGCCTGCTTTCTGCTCTAATCAGTAATGTATAGCGACGCTAACCTTCGACCTCGAGGCTTAACCGGTAAAGGATTGTGCACATGTTCGTTTCTTTATGCGCAATCACACGCGTGAAAGGGAAAACACGCGCAAGACGGCGACAAGGGAGCTCACGATCTAAAAACAGCCTCAGATTCCCTGCCGCAGTAGAAATGAAACAGCAGTGGGCTGCTTTTAATCGTCTGATTGTTACAGTATCGTGTCTGTCATTACCGGCGGAGCTTAACCACAGGCAGCAGTGCTGATACCGTCTCCTGCATAAACAGGCGGCGACACATGTAATGCACAAACGTCCATCTGGGTACTTGCAGGTTACAGCCAGCAGCAACACAAGTTCTGATTGTTTGGTCGATCACCTTCCCTATATCTGCAAAGTTCTATGACCAGGTTTATGTAGCTATACTGCCGTCTTCAGCAGGAGGAAGGAAGCGTCACTACATCAGCTCAGAGATCTGGGGTGAAGGGTTAGAAACGTAGCACACTGCTGCAGTTTAAAGTTTGAACGTCTAGGGCCACAATCAGTTGTCTGCCTTGCCTGTTGACAAGCTGCACCTCTGGGTATGGATGTCTTTAAGGGTCTCCAGAGAACACAGGAGTTAAATAAAACATTTACTATTTACTATTATGAGCCAAATCTTTTAAAACATGAACAATAAAGCTAAATACTTAAAGAGAAAGAGCCTACTTCCTGATATAACTGTAGCTACGGTTTCTATGAAGTGGTGTTCGTGCTCTCAGTTAATTAAACATGCTGATCCACATGTACAGCACATTAGGACACTCAGCAAACAGAGCAACAGAGATACTCTAACGCATTCCTGCATCATCCATGGCCGTCGACGTCAGCTCGTCTCATTTGAGAAGCATTACTCAGGAGCAGAGAGCGCTCTGTTTTCACGGAGCAAACGTCTGTGCATTTGTCTCCATGGATAATTCATAAAACGCCACTTTCCAACAACACGCCACATTCCTAATGCACGCAGGCTTGATGGTGGCCATTACAGCCGGATACCAGATAGGCTGCTGCATTTGCAGCTTTATCTGAAAGTCGAAACGCTCTGTATTAGCCAGTGAGTGCATTACACGCCATTATCATTAGGTACTGCTGGGCTGCCGCTCCCATTCATGCTCCGTGAGCCTGCAAAGACGTTTTTTATTCTTTTTTTTCTAAATAGAAGAGATTTCTTTCCTTAAACAGGATCCTTTTTATTATTTTTGCGTTTTCGTCCTTGCTCAGGCAAAGAAGGACCGTAAAATTTGTAAAGACAATAATTACCAAGTGAAGCTCTGCAACATTAAGTTGCATAGAAGTAAGTACATATATATCTATAAATTTCACTAAAATGGCATAAATGCAGATGCTATATCATATTTGCTGCGACTTTTCAACACCATTTTACCATAACATGATGTATAAAGTATGAAGTAATCATCGGTCGCTTCAATAAAGTAAATATTCACATTTAAATATCACTGACGATATAAACGCTTATCTAAGTCAATCCACGAAAGCAGACATTTTGGAAGTGGCTACCAAAAGCCTGCTGCTGACTGCACAGCAAGAAATAGTCGACCAGGTGATAGATATAGTAAAATATCTAACTGTATACAGGCTTTTCAGGAAGGCGTGGGTGGTGCAAACTCGTTAGAGACTGTTGTATAAGCTTTTTTTAATTTTTCACTCCCTAGGTTCATTGCATAACCCTCAATCCAATGAATCCAAGTATATACATAAAGCAAGGTTTTTAAGACTTGTTAGTGTGAACAGACATATGGTGGTCAACACCGAGACTCAGAGCTCAAACCTTTTCCATTTTTTGTCTGAGCTCTGGACTTTTCTGCAAGGTCGGGCGTATTGCAAACTTTAGATTTCCCATCGGCGTGAAGGTCCCTGCGCTGGTCTGTTTCTCAGGTTTGAGTCTGGAGCAGCAATAGGCCGACAGAGCCACAGTGACTCCAACCTGCTATTCTAACCTAATATTTAAATTACACCTGCAGCCAAAATGCACAGATCTCAAGTTTTAATAGAGCTCACTTCTCACAGCCTCATCTTGCTAATGGGACCAGGCAACAAGAATAATTAGAACATCGTACAATAGCCGACAGGCATGTTCTCATTTATTTATCCCAAAGACACCCTTTCCTCTCCTCTCCTCCTCTACTGAATATCCTTGATCTGTTTCGGCACAATTGGATAATACCGCACTGATGTGGAAGGCAAGCTGAGCCCCGAAACGCCCGTCTCTGCTGGGACCAGAAGTGGCCTCTTATCCCGCTTCGTTCTGCTTCATTCACCCCAGCTACATAATTGGGAAACCTCCTGCAGTAGACACATACTGTACACGCGGGAGGTATTGGAGCATAGAAAACACGATGTCCCAAGTGGATCTTGCCACATCTTCGGCGACACAGTCGTCATTAACATCATAATATAGTTCATCTAAGAGGAAGGAAATCTGTAACTAATGTCGAGGTATGCCTGAATGGATAAAGCACCACTTAATTCTCCTTCATCCAGCCCATTAACTTCAGCAAATCACCGAACTACAGTATTTCTATTCATCATCCTGCAAAGAGCAAAAATCCCCAGAGGGACGTGATTCAATCTAGGACAGATAGTACGAAAAAAAAATATATATATATGATGTGCTGATTTTAATGCAGGACACTGAGAGGTACCATCAGGACTGCTAACGAGGACTTTTGAATTACTGCAGAATCTTAAAAGCTCTTGTTGGAAAAGGATTTAAAGCATCTGACTGGATGAATCTCAATAATAAATAAATAAAATGACACAAGAAACATTTGCATAAGTATTTTCTAAAGGGCAATTTTTAAAAAAATAAAAAAAAATAAAAAAATATTCCTTTATGTTTCCTGGAGGGTGCTATAACAATCTCTGACCACCAGGTGGTAGTATTGCCATTTAAATGCTGACAGAAAAGCTGCAGTCACATGCACGGAAAAAAATAAACATTTACTGTTCTGAGATAAATAATTATTACATCTGACAGTAATTTTACATAAAGATTTATCTCTATTTTTGCTTTTAACGTGCAAATACAGCGAATGTGATTATAGAGTATGGATGTGTCAAAGTAAGACACCGACAGATTCCTGTTTTATTACATGCAAAAGCAAGACTATGCCACTCAGTTAACGTACTCTGTTGCATGTGTTTTGTCTCAGATTGACCATATCAGCAGAGTGCCCCATGCAGCTGGAGGATTTCCCCATGGACGTCCACGCCTGCCCTCTCAAGTTTGGCAGCTGTGAGTAAAATCCCTGCTGTGCATGTCTACTCCCATCCTTTTCTCCACTACGGCGCACGCTAATCCCAGCTATTATCATATACGGCGCGCAGTGGTAATTTGTAGCCCAGTGCGGTTAAAGACTGTAAAACAGTAAATCTAAATTTAGAGAATAATAAGGCATTATTTTGGGTAATTAAAGATTCCCAGGATTGCCGAGCGCGCAGCTTTCACATTAAATTGCCACTTTTAAAGCAGGCATTGCGTCTACAACTGACAATTATAGAGAAGAAGAGTCATAAAGGTCCAAGAGCATCCAATCGCTGATTTGTTTTACAGTGTAAAATAAGATAATCCTCTAATTTATCCCACAGTGGGGGATTTGAACGAAAGGTGTGGAGCAAATTTTATCCAGGTTTAACATGTTGTAATGCGGTCTAATTTCAGCAGCCGTGCCAACCACTATTTACCTTCCATACTGCAACTGTTAAAACTTGAAATGAACGCAGGCTGTGTTTAATTAGACCTGCAATCGGAAGGGTCGTCCCCCGTCGCCTCCTTAATGGGAGGTCATGCCTGTGTTAGCTACCGGCGCAGACAGTAGCGTATAGACCGATGGTATAGACACTTGTGTGGCCCCAGGGGTATTTAAAGACAGATCTGGCTAAATGGCACACCTTGGTGGCCTGTGGGGCTAAAAGGATGAGGCTCTTATCCCCAGATTTCAGTGAGACGCGGTCCACCCACACTTACTATGTAAGAGGAGCACATTGGACTGCAATCCAATTAGAGTGTAAGGAGCTGCTGGGACTTCTCATGGCAGACTTTGACGTAACCGTCCCGGTGCAATTCCCTGCACAGAAAAGGTGACAGCTAAACTAGGAATAATGTGTTGAAAAGTTCTTTCTTCCCGGGGCACTGAGACCTGAGACGGTGACCTCTTTGGTTGACCAGAAAGAAGAAGAGAAAGAAAGTCCTTCTGGACAAAATCGCCGCTTTGGTGCAGTAATCTGTGAGCAGTATTTTGACTGTGTCCAGTGTTTATTATTGTCATCGGTGGGGGATGAAAGGAGACGACATCTAATGGCAGGAAAAATGGGGAAATTTAATCCCTTGTGTAAAATAAATAAATAACTAAATAAATAAAAAGCCACCAAATCTCTCCTCCTCATTCACGATGCCCGCAGCAGACTCGATTTCAGAAATTACAATTCATAGCTCATAATTAAAACACGTCTCTGCGTTCCAGCTCATCCGCTAGCTTTCATTTGTTCCACTCCAATTCTCTAGCTTTCTAGCTTTACTGTTTATCTGTGGTGCGCTAAGTGCGACTGCAGCTCCTAGATTATAGCCAGATGGCAGAAACTTCAAATCCAGAGTGCAGTCACCTCAGTAGTTACTTTGAGCTTTGCAGTTTTTCTTAAATATGAAGCATAATCCGATAAAGCAGAAAGCAAATACCTAATCCTTCAATCAATAGTAGGTCATTTGATTAGTAGAGCAAGAACAGTCTTTTAAAGGTCATATAAATCTTAAACTATGCATTCATACACCATGCATCCGCCCCTTTACAACAGTAGTGATTGATCTTACAGTTAAACCGTGGAGGCCTGCTTTAAAGTTATCCCAGGTGAAGGGCAACTAATCTCCTCTTCCGGCCTACTAATTTAGCTGCTGGCCTTGAGCCCTACAGCTCTCAAATGTACACTACAGAAATATAATACATCACGGCATTCACTCAGCCTCATTGCACGTAGAATTTAGTTGCATGTGATTCAGTTTAATGCGAAGGTACGGAAGGTTTTAACAGTAAATGAGCAGTGGCATGTTGAGAAGTGTTGGAGCAAAAAATATCCAACAGGCAATCACAACATCTGCATCAGTAAAAGGCCACATGTTGAACCCCGACTAAGACAGAGGAACGGTTGCCAAAGAAACCTGCGTTCTCAGAAGCCCGCCGCATGATTGCTGTAATCGAAGGCACTGTGGTGAAAAAGACTAGTCATTTAAAACTTTGAAAAGCTGGTGTTTACGGTGAGGGGGCTGTTACGAAATTGCTCGTTCTCTGAAACGGCACATCAAGATGCAGATGCAGGTACAAAACCTGGGCCTCCCTTCAGTCCGCAGTGATCATCGCTGAACGCACAATGGGAACCAAGTGAGTCACGTCATTATTGTTCCCGTTCCAGAGATCTGAATTACTTCTCTGACTACTACATAGATGAGACTTCAAGATAAAGACCTGCCCTCTTTGAGGACAGTCTAGCAGGAGTTCAGGATTAAGAGGTATAAAGAGGTTACTTTAGAGGTTACCATGAATATGTGGTGTGCTGAACATGTGTCGGTTCCTTGCTATCAGCTTGAGTAGCTCAAAATAATTGGGTTATGTTAGGCGCGCAAGCTAACATAACCCCAAATACGCACTCTTTGACCGACAAAGATCAATGCTCATCATCTATCTGTGTATTTGTAGCTAACACATGCTCGGTTGCTAGCGGACAATCCAAGCTAACCATCTTGTATATTACCCACCACAAATGTTTCAGAGGGACCAAATACAAAAATATTGCTAGCGTACAAATGGTGCTAGCCTACTTTTCAACGCTGTAAAACACAAACAAAACTGCATAAACCCATTGTGGGTTCACTCCACGTGCCAAGCTAGCTGCTGGCATTCTGACTTCAGTAGTAGTTCTTGTCTATAAAGACTTGGAAGGCTAAGCCCATGACATATCATCCATTCAGCGTGGCTAATGTTAGCATCCAGTAATATGCACAACGATTAGTAAAGGAAAACAGTGTGTATAATAAAAGCTGAAGTCCCTTCGCTCCACACACACACACACACACACACACACACAAAGCAAGAGCAGCAAAGCATTAAGTGTTGTAGAGTTGGCACAGGTACTCGGTCTTGCCTGCCAAAGTCTTTAGCTCTCCCACCGTATAATGAAATTCACCAATAATCCCTTACAATCTAACCACCCTCCAATTAAGGTCCAGACCTTTGACCCGACCCGTGTCTAAATTTAAGCACTATATATATATATATATATAATAATAAATAAATGTATATATGGCACACCAGCGTCCGGCTGCCAAGTGAGCACCCAAGAATGGAAACAGGTTAAGATCTGATCTGCCGGCCAGAAATAAACCCTCTTCCCAAAGTCGAGCTCTAAGCAGCGTTTGTGACAGTCAGCAAAATAAATGCTTTAACGCAGCTTCAGCTTCTGTTGTGCTATACTGACAGATTTAATGTGGAAATTTTCAGTTTTTATCTCTGGCATTGGAAATAATTTCAATATCTTGCAAACTGATATGTTCTTGGAAACAGCTGACAAGATTTCAATGAGCCTTTCTTTTTTTTATGCTGGTAAATAGTTCATCTGAGTTGAATCCAGATCTAAAACAAACTCAGAAATGACTCAATCGCTCCATGTTTCTGCGCTCACAAGAGAACAGATGACAGACCGGTGCCTAGCGTCAACGCGCTGTTCAGTGTGAATAAATTGAATAGCCGGAGAGGCTTCGGAGTTTGCGCTCTGTTTTTCATCACAAGTGTGATGCAACACATTTTGGTTAATCTGACTCAGTCTGGTTCCCGCTGACGGGGAGCTCACCTCTGACCCAGAAGTGTGGTTTAAACAAAAAAATACACTCAAATATCCACCCACACAGACACATACACACACACACATGCAAGCAATATTCTGTTTTTGGACTTAAGCCTGCAGTCTAATCAAAAAGTGCTAGAAAGACTCTGACACACACAGAGACACACAGCTCATAATGAGTGATAGCGGTGCTGAGAGTGTAATATGCTCATAATTACTGGGTTTTAACAAAAGTGGCTTTTGAAATGTTTGGATGTAATATCGAGAACTGAACTGAAGTAATCTGCCTCTGTCTGTCTCTCAGATGCCTATCCGGTGTCAGAGGTGGTCTACACCTGGACTCAGGAAGCTGAGAAGTCTGTGGTGGTGGCAGAGGACGGCTCCAGGCTCAACCAGTACCATCTGATTGGGCAAACTGCCGGCACGGAGGACATAAGCACAAGCAGAGGTGTGTGTTTGTGCTTTTAATTATTGAGTACTGATGGTAGCGGAGCTGAAATACTTTCTATCGGCTCATTTAAATGAATGAGTCAATGAAAAATAAATAGGAAACGAAATATCCAGGAAATAAAAAATAGGAAGAGAACGAGCCAATCATCTTTCAGCATAATATACCCCACAACAGCTGTTATTATTATTATTATTAACAGTTGGAAACATTCTGTTTGTCGAAGCACGTCCATAAACCAACAGGAATTACTTTATTGTCTTAAGCATTGACTGTGCAGCTGAGTTTATTTAGCTTATCTGGAGCTACACTCAGTTCATTAGGTACAATAGTGGAAACAAACACACTCTAATTTAACAGTCCTGCATTAAATCCTAGCTTTATGAAGGCCATGCTATTTGGCAACGAGCAGTTTATTTAGCTGTAGCACTGTTAAACCGTACAAGTTCCTTTTATTTTGACAATCCCATTTTTGTAAAGTGAGCTCGGCTAAATAACAAAAAACACTTGTGTTCAGTTCAATCTAGTCAAACAGCGCCGCAAACGACATCCTCCACAATGATCACACGGTTGAATCACCACCTTTCTGACTCTGTTTCTACATAAACTGACCATTAAAGATAAGATTTAGTGCACGGCTGTTAGAACGGAACGCATCCAGCTCTTAAAGTGCTAATTTAGTCTTCGCCAATATTTCCACATTATGTTTATGTTTGCACACAAGGGTGCACAAGTGTGGTTGCAAGTGTTTAAGATGCTACGATGACTAATGTTAACATCAGTTCATTTTACTGGAATATGGTTTTGTAATTCACAGTAGAAATAAATCTGAAACCTTTCACTTGGTAAACATTTAGAGCAACAAGCGCAATCATTGCACCAGATACATTTTCATTGAGTAGCGTTACTCTTTTTTATGGGGTTTGGAATAAAATCTGCATCTATAACTTGGCACCATTTGCCATAGCTTGATGCGCCGCAAACACAACTATTGGGGTTGTCACAGTTAACACATAAATGGCAGAGTTTCCTTGGAAAACTGCCAAAAATCTCTAAAGAAGAAGAAGAAGAAAAGGAAACAACTACGTAGTGATTCAAAGTCACGTTTGTTCAAATCCAACATGACCTGCAACACATCCGGGTAGGCGCCACCTAGTGCCTTAGTTATGTAATTACAGAACGTAGCATACAGTTATGAACACTCTCAACATTTTAGACCACTTAGGCTTAGATAATGCTTTGTGTGCATCTGTTGCAAAAAATATAAACCAGGCTTTATCCTTTAATTGTTTCCAAGTCAAAAAAGTTTCCCCGTATCACATCTCGTCACTTTGCAAACATTTCCTCTCCAGCTTCATCCGAGCGTTTCCAGCACACCGTCCTCTAACCATCTTAATAACATCGTTTTCAAATACCTTCGTCCCAGCATGTTAAGAACTGTAGTTACATAAAAAAACAGGTACTACTTGTTATTTCTAAACTTTTAATTAAACAGCGGCAAACCTCAAACACCTACACATCCTCTACAGTGCAAGATTTTATTTTCCCCTTACTTCACTCATCCACTCACACAATTTCCGTTTTCCTTCACTTTTTCACATGAGTAAATTAATTCTGGACGCGAGATGCCTGCAACGTGTAATGCCAAATAACGTGATGTAACTAATTCTAGATTAGAAAAGATAAACACTGAAGGGGAGATGGTCGTGCGAGGCGGAGAGTAAATGTGGGAAACATTATCAGGAGATCAGAGTCAATGAGTGGAGGCCAGTGGAGGAGAGTAGCCTATCCCTCACACAACCAGCTGTCTACAGGCCTGGACAGCCCTGTCAAACAACACTTATCCCTGCATGAGCCCGTGTGCAAACACACACACACATACACACACAAACACACACAGAGCTAGAGAGAGACCTAAGACCTTGGGTTAATCCCCCCCTCCCCATACACACACATCCAACCACCCATCAGCTTTTGCATAAGAAGATGACATCACAGATCAGCGGGGGATTGGTTGGGTGGCTGTCGCTGAGTGTATCTGTGGGTTTGCGGGTATGTGCTCCTGCATGTAAGTGCCAAACGTCCTCACAAAGATAGCGACAAACATACACATTAAGATCATTTGGGCGGAAATCACGATGACCTGGGGTTAGTTGTGGACTAAAGGGTTTAAGTTTTGGGGTATTAAGGTTAAACATTAATTAAGATCGATTTTAGGTTGGAGACATTTCTTTGCTGAGTTTGCAATAATAATAAAGGAAATAGTAGGAGTCAAAACTGGAGTGAGGTCCTCACAGAGCTAGGAGAAGAAATGTGTCCGTGTGTCTGCATGTTAGGATTGGACAGCCTCGCTACGACACGTGGGGGCGGGTGGGGAGGTGGAGCAGAGGGGAGGGAGGGAGGGAGGGGGGGGTTGAAAGGCATCTGCTTAATACTCTTATGTAAAACGGAACTGTAATACACTTCCCTCTAGTTTCTAGTAGAATCATTATTAAACGCGTGGATTTCCCCTGGTTTTTTATTTGCATTTGATGAAACCTGCTTTTTTTTTCTTTCGTTGGTTGGTTGACTCAGTGGTTTATGCAAAGGGTTAAAGGGTTCACCAGTTGAGGGACTGCATGTCGAAATGGCTGCAGGTTTTACCGAATGATTGATTGGTTGACCTGTTGACCAGTTGTGCTGCCTCAAGCAGATGGGTTTCTCCTTATGAGCTGAACTGTGCTCAAGGTTTGGTCCAAACTGGGGAGTTTTTCCTTGCTCTGGGGGTTTCAGGATAGAATATCAGAATAGTCAAAAGTGTCTCGAGACAATTCGTATTGTTATCGCTGAACAGCTGGCTGGACGACTCAGCTATGAACAAGAGAGGCTTTCGTAGCTTTCTCACACTATCGTCAAAAAAAATCCTATGCGTACAGGCTAAAGCCCCTTTTTCCAAACAAATATTGTCATTCAGAGTTATTCCTCAAACTCACAGTATTTCCTTCAGGCCTGACAAATGTTCTGGATGCATTTTCCTTCCTTGTAGAACACTTACAGAGGCGTTAGTTGTCCCATTGCTTCAATAATGCATTGTCTACGCCTGTGTTTGCTAGCTAGCTAGCTAGCTAGCAGCCTGTTGTCCTTTGTTGTTGTCGTTTATTTTCATAAAACTGTCTCCAACTTTCAGCCACAAGAATAGATGGCAAGGGGAACTGGTTTAAGCTCTTGTACGTGGTAAGAAACAAATCAAAGTCCAAAACATTGCTGTGTAGCGCTGATAACTCAAAAACTCCTAAGTCACTCCTTTTTAGCGTTAGCATCTATTGACGAAGTTCTGCTAATACGCACCAATACCAGTCAAAAGTCGCAACAAACCCAGCTTCCAAAATACAAGGACAACCTTCACAGATGCTGATCTAGCACCCAAACCTAAAACCGACAATTTTTTGGTCAAAATAAGCTGTGTTAATACATCACATTGCTAATAGTTCTGGACCTGACATTCCCTCCGTCTGCTATGTTATCCCTTGCGTATCGCTGCATATTACCGTGCAGTGTGACTGGTTCCAGCCATTTTCAAGGTCAGTGTATGTTATTTATATACACAGAATCTGTAACTAACATTTCCTTGTTTGTCCTAAATCATCAAACCACCATCTGGTGTCCTGACAGTTACAACAAACTGCTAAACGTTATCCGAGAATTCCATTTAGCCGTAGGCCCCGGAGGCGGGAAAATCACGTATGCGGCTCAAAGCTTCTGTCTGGAAACCGCCCAAATCAGCGGTGCAGATTGCTGATGAGGTCGAGCTCCGGGGTCACATTCAGTCCAGTAGGCTAATTTACTCCACGCATGTCTTTGACTCTCTCGCCAATAACTTTTATAACCCAAATATGACGTTTGCGGCGTGCGCCAGAGCTGTGTCTTGCAACTTTGATGCAACAGACTTTCAATTTAACACGCTCTCAGTTTAATATTACCACCTTGGATGTGATCGTCGGGTGTTACTGGATGTGTAGTCCCGGCTGTGGCAACAGATTCCACCTCTGTCTTTACTTGGGTGTTTGCAATTCACAACTTGAAGCTATTTTTACAAGCTCTACGTCAAATCTCATGATATTTGACATTTTATTGGTGAACCAAGCAAGGAAATCCTACAGATCACGGCTTGGTTCAACACAGCAAACATCAAGACTATTAATGGGCAATAAATGGAGGTGTGTTTGATGTGAGGACCAATGAATTTGTCTTTGGAGAGAGAGATAGAAGGCCCAGCTTGATTAAAAGAAGCGTCACAGTCGCCTGCTGTTTTACTGAGTCTAGACAAAGTAATGAAGTATCCGCAAACTTGAAATTCAAATCAGCAGTCAATTAACGATAGTCTGGCCTTACTCGTGTTCTTATTCTCAGCACTAACAAACTGCTCTACCTGCACGGCCTTCATGGGAAAAAAAAACAACCTTATTCCTCAGATCAAATGTGTTCAAACCTTGTAAACTAATGATTTTCCCCCCAGAGGCAGCTTTTAGCCGAGGCTTTCAGAACAATGCATCAAAATAATTCCAGCACCGACAGCAACAAACAGATTCATTATTCATCTAAACAGCTTCCACTTTAGGCTTGTTTCAAAATCAGAACAAGATTTTAGCTTTAAAGTGATTGTTTTGATATAGATCAACGTAGATCTTTTGCGCTGTAGTCGGTAGCTTAATATACTGGGCAGTTGTGATTGTGTCAGTCTTTAATTAGCACGTCTAATCTTAGACAAGAGTCTCATTTGAGGACACGAAAGAGGAGATAAGTCCGTGTGTTTTTCTGCAAAGACCTGACATGACTTCCTCCGTCTCAGACAGCAATATCGTCCCTTAAATAACTCCCTGACTCTGAAAGCAGATAAGATTTACTACAGCGACAGTTAAACTTGTTAAAAGCCTTTAGGATTCTTTTCTATTTGGGCCTAACTTTGCTCTTCAGAAACACTTCCATTTCTGACCATAATCCCCAGTTCGAACCTCTCCGTGTCCCCAACTCACCAGTTGACCAGCATGGCAGCATTATTTCCCGAAATAAACGGAAGTTCCCCTCGGACGTCGCGAGATACAAATCCTTGGGAGAAAAGCACTAAAGTCCACCAGAGGAGCATGTTCCTCTTCATTCCTCTGCCCCCGGTCCTGTTGGGATCCATGCATTAAGGGCAAAGGTGACCCTGGGGTGTCCCAGGTTGGCAGTGCCTGGATGTGTCCGGACGTCCCCGGCAGCAGTAGAGGTCAACGGGATGATTGTGAGCCAGGCGGCTTGGAGTCATGAGGGCGTCAGATGGCCCAGGTGATGGGATTTCTGAGAGAGCTAACAGCGCCGGGGATCTCCTGATCCAGGCGTGGCAGCGGCCTTGGTGTTCATAAGCGGCTGTTCGCTCTCTGCACGTTTCGTCCCTCTCGGCCTGCTCTCACTTGACTCCTTCTGTACACTTTGACTCTTCTTCTCTTCCCATGCCAGCCAGTCCCATCAAGAACGTTTCCTCCACGTTTCATCGATTATATCCACAGACAACTGAAAATAAAACATTTAAAGGGGGTGTCCAGGTGGCTAGCCCCCCTCCATTACCACCGGCGACAAGCAGCAGTGAGAGTCCCCCTCTTAGATGTTTGCAGAGGCGCGTGTCGACAGTTAGAAATCACCGTGTGTTTCAGTCCTGTGTCACAGCCTCGATCGGCAGGGTGCAACGAGGGCGGGACTTAGAGCTCTGTGAGGATCCCGGGACAGGAAAGCCTCACCACCCACCCACCCCTCCCTCCCCTCCTTTGCACTCCCTCTCTTTCTCTCACTGATGGCAGGATGCAGATTGTAACCGGGGATTAGGGAGGTTCAAAAATCCGATTTTCCCCGGAGAAAGCCTCGCGTATTACTGTGCGTGTGTGTTGGGGGGGTGGAGAGAGAGAGAGCTGCTTGTGTACATGTGCACCCAGTGTGTGGAATATAGTTTACCAGCGCCTGCAGTCACAAACTACTGCTGGAGAGAGGATTTTTTTTTTTTTTTTTTTTTTTTTTAAAGCCTCAAATGCAATCTTCACTTGCTTAACTGAATATTGTGTCCCGTTCTCTTTCTCTCTCTCGCTACACTTTCTGGATTTACCTCCTGCTGTCACAGGCCATTGTCGAATCCCAGACATTAACCGCATAATAATCTATTGTCAGATTCTCCCAATAATTAATGCCACTTGCTGTTATCTTCAACTAAACATGAATTGCGGTAATTTTTGTATTCTTCCACCGTTTTATAATACAGCTTAAACCACACATTATTTCATTACTGAAGGATGAGAAGACGTTTTGCTGGTTTTATCCTGTGATTACAGGCCATCAATAGCGTTATCAGACAGTATCTAAAATGATCTGTATCTGCTTTGGTCACAGAAAGTCTTATCCTATCTTTTGTGCAACAAGGAGGTCAAGTGGTAAACAATATTCCCCCGATGTGGCTCAGCTCAAAGCAGACATCTCTAACATTAAGTTATTGTCCCTCTCTAACGCTCTATCCTTTCTATTCCTTTCTTTCCCCTCAGGACAGTATACAGTGATGATGGCCCACTTCTACCTGAAGAGAAAGATTGGATATTTTGTCATCCAGACATATATGCCGTGTTTCATGACTGTAATCCTGTCCCAGGTGTCATTTTGGCTAAACAGAGAGTCCGTTCCTGCACGGACCGTCTTCGGTGAGTGAGGCCGCTGCTTATTTTCTAAACATTTTATTTATCTGTGTAATATTCCTGTCATGCACAGTCACACCAGGGAGAATAATAGTTGCTCGGGCCTGCAGCAGCTGGAAGTAAGGAGTTATTAAAGTGCCCGCTCGTCTCCAGTCAGTGTCGTAAAAGCTCAATTTATTAGACTTGTCACGGGCCTTTGTTTGCACCCAGGGGTGACCACTGTGCTGACGATGACCACCCTCAGCATCAGCGCCAGGAACTCCCTCCCTAAAGTGGCCTACGCGACGGCCATGGACTGGTTCATCGCCGTGTGCTACGCCTTCGTCTTCTCGGCCCTCATCGAGTTTGCTACGGTGAACTACTTCACCAAGAGGAGCTGGGCCTGGGACGGTAAAAAGGCCCTGGAGGCGCAGCATCCTAAGGTACGCCGTCTGATCACTCTGCAAATGCCAACTTGCACAGAAGTTACACTTGCTTAAAATAGGTCATCTTATCATCCTCACTAGAGACATTACCAAAGGACCAGACTAGACACTAAGCGTTACTATCATGAGCTGTGATTTTACAGAATTTAACCTGTGAGGAAAAAATCCTTTGATATTCTGAAAGATGTGGGAAAATTGTTCAGAGCCAGGATGCTCTTCCACAAATGTCTCACCTGTAAAATCACTAATCACTCCACACAGAGTCAAACACATTGATTATCTCGATGCTAAAACACCACTAATAGCAGAGCAAACGGCTCCTGTGGGGGCCGTGAAACTAACGCTCTCTCCGCTTCAATCTGCCCCCCCCCCCCGCAGAAACGGGATCCCATGGTGCTCTCGAAAAAGCCCAACAACGTTTGCTCGGCGGGCGTCAACTACACCCCCAACCTCACCAAGGACGTGTCCATCTCCACCATCTCCAACACCACGTCGGTGCAGCTGAGAGCCTCCGAGAGCAAGATGGTGGACCCCAAGAAGACCTACAACAGCGTCAGCAAGATCGACAAGATGTCTCGGATAGTGTTCCCCGTCCTCTTCGGGACCTTCAACCTCGTCTACTGGGCCACGTACCTTAACAGAGAAGTCCTCGACGTGTCCACGTAATCGCTCGCTTTTATTTTTATTTTTTGTTTTTTTTCAAAGAGAGTAAAGGAGGAGGGAAGCTGGAGCCTGATTGGAGAGTGGGTTGGCTAAAACGAACAAGGGTTGTTGTGAGGTCTTTGCCCTGGACAGAAAAAATAAAAAAATAAATAAAATAAAAAAAGTAAAAACATATCTGCGCTTGAAGAACAAAAACAAACTATACTCAACTATCTTATTCAAGCACTTTGAATGGATGCAAGGCTGCAACAGAATCCTGTTTTTCATTGCCTAAAAAATAAACTGCTCGATTACGAAGTAGCTGCTTCTGAGACAACGTCGACAGGAGAGCGGGTGCTTCGCTTCTTATCTATCCTTCTGCAGTTTGCATGACGCTCTCCTCGTAGGAAAAACCACGGATTCCTCTTTGTCTTGAACTCCATATACATATGTGTCCACCATTGCTTGAAGTACAGGAGCGCGCTCCGTCACGACGGCCCAAGTAATTTATTTAAAAATTAACTTTCAGTTTTGCAAAGAAGGCGCTTTATGTTCTTACGACGGAGCTTTGAAAAGTAAACTACCATGCATTTGACAAAAATGGATTTAAAAACGTACCTAATTCCACTCTATGTGGAAGGAATATCTCGATATTACCGCTGCAAGTGCATTAATAATTGAGTTTTTTTTCCTCTCCTATTGCAGTGGGAGCTTTTGTGTCTTGTTGTACATCTTTACTTGATGATTCAAAGCCTACTGCTGCAGGCCTGGTTTCCCAAGAGCACTGGCTCTAAGAAAAAATGACGGCGACAGGCTCAGAACGCCACCTGGTTAAAAGTATGGGTGAGATTAGAATCGCAGGGGTTTCTGAGTTTTATAATTAAGAAGTTAGGACAACATGCCGGCAAGAAGAAAATTAGAAAATACTCCTTGGCCCACTTACGCTAGGTGATTGAGTGATGTGCGAGCACAAATGTGGGATTGGATATATGTGGTTTCACTGAATTTTGAGCCGTGGTCACTCAGCTGGGAAAGTAATACGCACAGCTGAGAGACCCGTCCTCGAAATGCAGAGCGTGGTACATACAAATCAGCAGAGTGATGCCGGAGAGCGAGGGGACAGGACTTTAAGATGTTATTTAGAAAGTATCCAGGGTGCCAAGTGTCCTTGGGTCAAACACTTATGAGCTCAAACTGGCGACTGCACTTCAGAATGACGTCTGAATTGAACGCCGAGCACCTTAAGTAAGACTTACATGGCTGCAGTTCTTGGTAAATTAAGACTCGTTTTAGTCTAAAAAGTCAGAAAGAGTAGGAGCAAGGAGAGGAAACGGCAATCAATAAAGTATCATTATCACATAGCTGCTCTCTGCAAACTGCTCGTCAACAATAACAGACAAATATTCCCCTGAAGAAAGAGAGAAACCAGCTCAGTAAACTCGTCAGGAACTGGTGCATTCAGCTGCATTTAAAAGTCACAGCAGGGCACTTTGCACAGCAAGGTCAAGAAGACCTATTATTACAACAATTACTGCATGAGCAAGCACTTGGCGACAGAGCGCTCGTCTGTCACCTCACCTCCACAAACTGCTCTTTTATTTCTTCTGTGTTGGGATTTTAATATTAAATCTCGTACGTGGTTTAATTCAGAAGCTGCTTGAACTTGCTAGCCTGTTAGCAAGCTTCATTGGCTAATGGGTCGGACGCGCCGCGCCTCAACTCCTGACTCACAGCTTTCTACAGAGCAGGTGATGAGCTTATGATAGCGTCTAACATTTTGCGCGACTCTTTTAAGACGGCCAGGGGATAGTCCTTGGTGCAAAGCTGCAAAGATTTGGGGGAAATTAGGCCAAGTGTCACAAGGGAATCATGTAAATAGCCTTTTATTTTCAGCTTAACTGTTTGCTTTGACATAAAAATAACTGAGACTCTTCTGACGCTTCTGTTTTTAGATGAAAAGAAAAAGTGTATTGTTGACTTTGGATTTATTAAGAGTATGTTACCGTCTCTGATCTCGTCTTTTTGCAGAAGAGCTCACATGTCCGAACCTGTTCTTTGACCTGAATCTTATTTGTTTTATTTCCTACTTAACTCGAAGCAATGAGTGCGTGTTGCGGCTCGACATGTGCGACTGGCTGGTCTGCGGTGAGACATACTCAGGAACAAAAGGACCCCGTGCTCCCAGCAGAGGAGCTGAAGAGGAGCCGCTGCTCCTTTGATCACATGGACTTTAACAGTTGTTCCTTCTGGCCTGCTGCTGGGAGCATCGTGCTAGATAACTGTAGGACGCTAAACAGATTAAAAAAACAACGACAACATGTAAATAAAGACATCAGCTGCTACTTTATCTGCGTTGCTTTGTGAACCTAAAGTGGACCAAAAGTAAATACTGTATCCGCTTTGAAATCTCATGATGTTTTGTAGTAATTCTGTGCCGGTTTGATTCACATTTATGGAAATCCACAGTGCTGCTCTCTGTCAGCTTGTTGGAGCATGGCGGCAGTGTTGAAGGAAGCTGAAAGGCCATCTATACATCGGTCTGTCCGGGGTCGACGTGGCAACCCGGTGCAGATTATCAGACCAGACATCCCACTCAACACGCCCCAACCTCCAACCTCCAACCTCTGCTTGTGCCTCCCGTCTCTGTTCGTTTGCGACAGGCCTGCAGTAGCTGAGTCCTTGGACAAATCTGGGCTGAACTGTTCTCGGTTCGTGTTATGCTAATTTGTCATTTCAAAGAGAACGGAGGAACGCAGCGAGCCGCTTTGCTAAAAAACTAAAAATGCAAATATGTTATTTATGCCAGCTCAAAGCTAACACGAAATATAAGACTCTACTATACTGGCCTCCAAACAGACGAAACAAACTGTTCATGTGCTAGAATGATGAGAAAAGACATGAAGGATTGTTGTTGAAGCTGAAATATTCACAGCAGCAGCTAAATCTTGGGTCGCCTATTTCCTGTCCATATACATCTTTCTTGGTGTCCAAGAAAGTGGCCCTCTGTATCCATCTAAACATCTCCATCCATCTAAACATCTCTCTCTACTGCCAGCCAAGAAACGATTGCTCACCCCTCCCTCCTTCCTTCAGCCACTGTGACAGACTCATCTGCCATACATCTGTTAGAAAGGGGATTTAGTTCCGCTTAAGTTGCTTTCACCCGTTCAGGGGGGCCCCTCGCCTCCAATTTAAGCCCTGACCGGCCCAGCCTGATGACAAACACTTGTTTTCCCTCAGCGCAGTGTCTGGACAGCTGTGGCTGGTGCATGCTCGGGACGAATTTAGGATTCATTATATGTTCCTTATCCAAAGCTGGCTGGTGACTGAAGTTTTGAACACTCAGCTGGTGAATGTACTGCACACCCAGCATCTGGGTTAGACCACTATTTAAATGATTTGTTTGTTTTTTGTTGCAGCACAGTCATTGTGGCTATAGCTGGGCTTTAACAGTGTACTAGTGCCACTCCTTCTTTGTTTTCTGTACTGTATTTGTTTCGTGTATTCTACTTAAACTGATCAAATAAAAAAGGATCAACAAAGATGAGCATTAATTATAGCCGAGACGCTGCTGTAACTCAATCAAAGCTTGATTAAAGCTGCTCCTATCACAAGGAAAGCTGGCACTCATGTTGATTTGAAGCTAAAAAAAAAAATGATTGATACACATGAATGTCATTAATTCCTCCAGAAAAGAAGAGCCAAGTCTGTTACAGGCTGCCAGTGATGTGCTTTCAAGTAAGTTTGAGTAAAGCACATTGAAAATAGTTCAATTTAATAAAACATGGGATGTTTTATCCATAATAAAAGCAGAAACTACTTCACGGCACTTTCTGCCGATTGCTCTCTAAATTTTCAAACTTCTATTTGTGCATTTTAGTTGACTAACTTCAAATAAAGCCGACTCTGATCACAACTTAACTTTTAAAAACTGCTTTAACCCGGCAGGTGTTGACTTCCAGAGAGGTGGGCCTTTAATTGAAAATGGCCAAGCCAGTCTTACATTATCCCTTCCCAGGTGTTTCAGGTGTTAGCAGCAGCGTGTTGAAGTCTAGTCGTGAAACTATAAAGCCCCACTTTCTGGAAGCCGACGTTCCAGATCTTGATCGAAGCTTTTGCTGCGTTTCTACCGAGATCCGAGTTCTTATCTACTGTAAATGCCGACGACTGAGATCACTACGATACCACTGTCAGTCAAAACTTCACACTGAACAACGCGCTGAAGGAAATGACAAGACGCTGCGGCCAGACGTCAGAGGTAAGAGCCACAAGATCAGATCATGTTGATAAACAGATGTAGGAAAGTTAAACGATTGATGACTCTGTCCAGGGTGCTGAAAGGATGCTGAGGCACAGTGTTACAGGTCTGCACTGAAGATTTGTTTATGCTATGTTAACACATTTAACCTGGTTAGCTCATCTAAAAGAAAAATGATCATCTAATATATCTGGAAAACCATGAACGTCTGTGTCTTTGAGCATTTAGACACAAACAGAACAGCATCTGAATGTGGCTCCTTTAAATGCATAAGAATTTACAGATAAAACTACAGTGCTGCTTCTATCAGGCTCTTTTAATTGGAGCATATACAACTGATAGTTATTTACATTGTGGGAGGGTAATTCTACATGTCAGCATTAATAATCAGTTGTTCCTGCAGGTCAGTGTTGGTGAAGTGGTCAATTCTGTTGCTGCAGCTCTGCGAGCAACCTGAACAGCTTGCTGCCTGTTCCCTTTTTCCGCCACCAGGGGGCAGCGAAGCCTCTGATCTCCAACGTTTTTTAAACGCCTCAAACAAATAAATAAATAAATAAAAAGTGTGGCAGTTTTGTAGGCTGGACGCCGGCCGCCCTACTGAGCCGGGCGTCTACTCAGAAATGAGTTATTCTGAGTGTGGAGGAGAGCTTGCTGCGAGTTTGTGGCACCCGAATGGACTTCCAGAGGCGACGATCAGGCAAAGCGCAACATCAGTGTAAAACAAAACAGAAAAGTCGTCACTAAAGCAGACCTCCTACTGTGTTTATTTCTTCTTCTGAGGTTATACTTTAATTTATTCTCTAATAAAGCGGTGCAGCAGGAGTCTTCAGGATGCTGAGGGTCCCTCTTTCAGTTGGTTAACTATCTAGAAGTGGGATATTTGGGTGTTTACATGTGGAGGGAAGGTCATGAAATAAATAAATGGTGCTCGTGACTCGCAGAGGTGTTTTGCGTTTAGTTGAAGATGTCACCCAGGTAGTCTGGGTGCGAATGAGTCACCAAGATGCTCATCTAAGGTTCACCACCTCCACCTCCACCTCCACCAGCACCAGCACCAGCACCAGCACCAGCAGACAGCGTCACCCAAACACTGTGTCGCCCACACAGGCGTTAGAAAGGGAGGAGGGAGGCGCCGCTGGATCCCGTCGATTGGACTCCCCCCGCCCCACACACACTCACAACCACCACCACCACCACCACCATCCTTCCTCCCCGCTCCCTTCCCACCCGCATCTCGCCGGACTGATCACACTGATTGATCGTCGGGTGCCTTCCCGGTGGAAGCCCTCCTGCGAGGAGCAGAGGAGAACCGAGGGGGGAGACCGCTGCTGCCGTGTGGTCGCACATGACGCGCAGGAGGGGGAAAGTGTGTGTGCGCGTGTGGGCGGATGAGGAAGTTCAGAGCGCGGATTGATGGTTACACACCTACTGTACTGGCACTTGGATCGCAGCAGCGGCAGCAGCGCAAGCCGGGGGTCTCCGTCCACCAGTTCCTGTGCAACAGAGGTGATCTGCGCATGGGAAAATGACAATCAAGTTCATCCTCTCCATACTTCTGCTCGTCCAAGGCGCTCGGTGAGTCCTGCTCGTTTATTTGCGTGATCAACAGGGGCTTTCCTTGAAAAGTTGGGGTCACAAAAGCAATTTTATGTGTAGAATATAGTATAAAAAAAATTCCTAGGGGTTATCCCCGCACTCATTTAGAGAGCCAGAGAAAAAAAAATGTCAGAAAGCATTTACTGCTGCGCCCTTACCCACAGCCTGCGCGCTGGCAATTCAATTCCAAGTCAAATTAACACCACTGCTTGCCTTGTTTTCCGGCTGCGACAAAGTTTTTACGACAATTTTGTTTATTAAAGAGACGCCATTAACACCCCCCTCCGTTTCATCGCCTCCAACCCCCCCTCCCCAACAGTTCTGATCTACTGGAATATGGCGACGACGAAGAAGATCACCACGATACCACTGTCAATCAAATGCTGGTGCCCAGGTCGCACCAGGAGGACGCCACCCTCATACTGAACAACCTGCTGAAGGAATATGACAAGACGCTGCGGCCAGACATCGGAGGTAAGCAGACAGGAGATCAGATCACGCTGATGAGTTTGGAGCTGGTTTAATAGATGGGAAAGTTACAGCATCGACGACGCTGTCCAGGGTGCTGGATGGGGCTGGAGCTGGAGCTGGAGCTGTCCGTGGTTCTGAAATGATGCTGTGGCCTAACGGAAGCTTTGCTGTGTTTACACTATGAGACTCAAAACAAAGCTTAATGGTTTTAGATGCACTGACCACCAGCTTAAATACCAAACACATCCTCAAATACATCTGGGAATGTTTTTGGCCACTCCTGATCTCCATCAACATGGCCGGTGAAGCTCTGTGTCTTTGAGCATTTAGGCTCAATGTTGTGCCTGTAATGACACCAGAACAGTGTCTGAATGTGGTTTGCGAGCATAAAGCAGGCCCGCTGCTAATGACTGTTGAGGTTTTTGCTCGATAAATCGATTCGTCTGTGAAATGTAAGAAGAAAAAAAAAATGCCAATAGCATCCTCAGCATCCTGACTTTGAGCAGCCTGAAGCTCAAACGTGTTTGCTGTCATGAATGACAAAGAATAGCAGTGCACCAAGGGTGGCGAATGGATGCTTTGGGGCTGTCTTTGAGGTTTAAAAGCCCAAACTAGGTGTGCAGCTGATGACTGTTGAGGTTTCAATTGATAAACTTTCAAGGCTCTAAAACTCTAACATCGTCGTATTGCACATCTTGAGCAACTATCCCACAAAAGTATCATATAGTTGGCAAACTAAATTGCAATACTGCAGCATTAGGCTATGAAATGCTATTTAAAAGATAGAAAACATAGCATTAGCTCCCACTCCACTTCCACTGATTGTTACTACGGCTAAAGGCGCAGACGTAGTGTTCTTCCTAGCCTGAGCAGAGCCTGCAGTGTGCGTCTTAAACCACAGGTAACCAAGCCGCCAATCAAAGGGCAGAGCAGTGGGCGCCACATGGCCTGAGAGATGAAACACGGAGCAGAGAAGAGTCACTACGAACACATGGTGATAGCTGGGAGCAGCCTAGAATCATATTCAGCTGGCAAAACAAAAGACAAAATGGCAATTGACAAATGAAAATGGTCTGTGTTACTGACGCTCCTATCAGAATCTGAAAGTCTGGACGTGCTAGGAGAGCTGTGCGTGTGGGAAGCTGAGGGTGGGAACTGGAATCTAAAACCTCCCCTTGATTGCGCCTACGTCCTTTCTACTACGGTGCAATCAAAGCTCGGCGCTTCTTGGAGGGGGAGCGTGCTGGAGCCTCTAATCAAACGGTTGCCGGTTTGATCCTGGAGGCTTCTCACTGGTGGGCCGTTTCCTCGGAAAGTTTCCTGTGATGAGTGCGCAGTCATTACACGAGACCTAGTTATTATTACTGCTGCCGTTTCAAGAGTCAATTGGAGAAATGAGTAGTCTTTGTAGACATTTGAATGCTTAGTGCCGGGTGTGGTTATCACTTGGGTTTAGTGCAATGGCAGCCAGAGGGGTATATTATTGCTCTGTTTATGTACAGACAGACTTTATCCTCATAGTTATTCTTTCACTTGCCTCTGTCATGGCCCATTTTTATCTCTTATATTCCAAGCTGCCTCTGTGCTGGTAACATTTCCCTGTTTTGTTTTCCCCTCATTGAGATTTTGCATATACAATCAGCACTGCAATTTCATATGGGGGGGAAAAACCATTTGGGAACTGCTCTACTCCAATTTTGTTTGTGTGTTTTTAAGGAGTTTGGCTTCCTGCAGCTTGCTGTGATACTTTTTATCCCCTTTCTTCAAGTTCAAGCGTTCCAGATGGCGTGCAAAGATAGTTTCACCCCAGTGGCGAAAAGAGAAAAACTACACAGGCGACAGCAGCGAAAACGTAAAAGGTACAAGAGAAGCGGTGCCAGTTTTGTGGTAAAACGACAAGTGTGTTAACATATATGAGCAGGGAGTAAGAAGCAGGAGATAATAAAATTTGGCTACCTCCCCCACCCCGGGCGAGAGCAAGAAGGAAAGGCCATGTAGCGAATTAGAGAGTGTATGAAGAGAGGGAGCGGCGTTATCAAGAAGATAACAGCAAGTACACGCCACAGGCTGTTATTGGCCGGTGCTACACACCGACCCCCCACTAGAAATGTCCCAAAGACACCAAAATACCCAGAAACTACAAAAAAAAAGAATGCAATTACTGTCATGATCCGAACTCCAAAATGAAAACACAAAGACAACTCATCAAACGTTGAAGCTCATTTTGATTCTAATGGCAGGGACACATTTCTAAAAGGTTGGAGCCGAGCAGTTTACCACTGCGTTGCATCACCCTCTTTTAACACCGAACATTTGGGAAGTGAAGAGACCAAGGTGTAGTTTTGAAAGTGAAATATTTTCCCAGTCTTGCTCAGTACAGCGATTCAGATGCTCAGAAGTATTGTCGTATATTTCGAGTCGTAAAGCCGCAAATCTTTTTCAAATCTGGCTGACAGGTCGAAGCTGCAGGAAGGTGCATTTTAGATCCTTTCACCACTGAGCCATGCTTTTGTAGGAAAGTATGTGTGGAATTCTTACACAAAAAAAAACGGGCTCGGTTCATTCATGAAGTGATTACGCAGTGTGCACTCATACATCTCCATACCATCACGGACGCCGGCTTTAGACCCGATAACAACCCGTATGGTCCCCCTCGCAGCGGTCGTGACTTTGATTTCATCTCGCCACGTTATGCACTTGCGGCTCATCCAATCAGCGTCCTGCGGCGGTTACTACTGGCAGTCGCGGGCGCGATTTTCATGCACAGATTTTCCTCAGTGAGACGTCAGGAATCGTTGGCCGTCGTTGGCTCAGGATGAAAAGTGACAGACAGATGGTTTCATCCAATCAGGTGATAATTATTTGTCGCTTTCTGGAAGTTTTCCAAGGACAACTGTCCAGATGGTTCTGTGAAAACGAATTTATTTTAGCCCCTCCCACTACCATGCAGGGGGCGGGGTTTATAACCGATGGCTATAATGGATATTAATGGACAAATAATACATAACTTACCTAACATACCATAACTTTGTATCTATTTGAGAGTAATCTTTGCTTTCCTTAAATGTTTTTAAACTAAACTTACTTCGACGCTGTTTGTCCTCCAGTGGCACGATGCTCCAACCACTGACATTAATAATATAAAACTCTCCTTGTTAGAACTCTTTCTAAACTGTCTGCTTACTGCTGCTGCTGTACAGCATTTTCTGTGTCAGATGCCGAAGGACTCTGGGGTTTTAAATAATTTTAAGGTTTATTAAGACTTAGAGGCCACACTCCATACGTTGACGTTCCCATTACCGAGCCCTCTGGTGGGAACACTTGTCTCCATTTCATTAATAGTGGTTGTGTGACTCATGAGATATTTAAAATGACCAAGCATCCAGCTAGTGTAGGCAGTGACAGGGCGGGGAATTAGCCTCGGCCGGCGTCTCGCTCGGCTCTGCTGGGGACGGGCAGTTCACCTAGAGGAGAGGGAATCTCCCTACAGCTCTGCTTCCGTAATTAGGGATGAAATTTTGATGAGATCCAGTTGACAAACCTCGGTGTTGCCCATGAAAAGTTAATGTCTTCGCAGGATAATGTGAGGCAGCGGAAACACGTGGGCGTGCGTGCAGTGGGGTGGAGGGGGGGAGCTCACAACCGACGAACACGCTAGGAGACGACGCTGAGTCAAAGACAGATCTGGGACATTTAAGTCCTTGTAAAAAAAAAAGAGTGGGTTCAGTTGAAAACTGCTGCAAAGTATCTCTGAGAAGCAGACGCGCTCGCGCTCACAATAACAAGTACACTCACACCGCTGAAGTCAGAACAGTGTGCCTCTTCTCCCAGATACACCTGGATTTGGTCTAAATCAAAGTCACCCTCTTTCCACACAAACGCACAGTGCTTTTCAGTTTGCCTCTACGTTAACTTCTCTTCTTTGGTTCTGCTTGTTTATACGCCGCCGGCTGTGGAACTAGAGAGTACACACTGTTTGAAGCGTAGTGGAGATTTCTCTATTAATTGGTCGTTAATTTAGTACGTGTGTATTTTTATCTCGCGGCGAAGCTCAAACTTCGTCGGCACAAACAACCTCTTTAAGCTAAAGTCAAGCAGGGAGGTTGGCGATGGCTATGGCACTGAATTTTCACTTTCACAAGCTAAGAAATGCTCAGGAGATGCCACTCATTTGTATATGAGTGGTATCCAGGAGGTAGTTAGCGTAGCTTAGCATAAGAAAGCTAGGCAGTTGGATAAATTACTTTGGAGGGTTTTCTCGCAAATAGTAGCTGTTGCAGACGTCTTATCCCTTCTTCTTTTAGTCTTCATGTTAAACAACTATGTTGTCAAAACTAACTTGTACACATTTGTGTGGCGCCCCTAGTGTGTGGAGGACTAACTTGCAAACCAATGTAAAAGTAAATTATAATCTTTTGCTGTTCAAAAACAACCAGCAACAAACAACTTTAACCACGCAGAGTCATCACAAGCAACGGGCTAGAAGCATCAAAATCATAATGCAACCAACCGCAGCAGCCAAACTCCTCACATCATGATCATGTAGTCCACTGATTAGCCTGTGGAACACATCTGTACTCTTTAGGTAGATGCAAGACGGGCTATACATACATATATCTTGCTCCTTGCGCAGCAGATTTTGCACAATCCAAAATTAAGCCACTGAGTATGAGTCGCAAAACAGAGTTTGGAAAAATCGGGTGCAGACACAAAAACCACAAACTCCAGCAGAGCTAAAATTAGAGGCATATATGACGTACTTGCATGCAAGCTCATGTGATTACCCCCTCATATTCCCCTCAGTTAGCCTCTCAATGAAGATTCACTCGGTAAACACGCTGACGAGCCTTTTAGCATGTTTTCTTGTTTTGTCACTGCCAAGAAAGGCCGCCGGTGCAACCTCATTGTTAAGATTTTATGTTGATCTTCATAAATTATTGAGTTATTTTACCCCAGAATCTTTGAAATCGGTGCAGTTTCTTTTCCACAGCAGTGAAGTGAAAACTTGAGAAATCCAGGAGGGTACAGGATAGCAGGGTTATTATCTTAGTGCCCCTGTTTGTTTTCCCCCTGTCTCTTCCAGTCTTGTGAAGTCAGAGTGATCCTAATCTTCATATAAAGTGGGTGACTGGTCCACTTGTGTGGGGGGGAAGAAAAGAAAAAAGAAAAAAGAAGCAACCTACATTTCCCCCGAGCAGAACAAGTGTTGAGCCTCACCTTAACCGATAAGAAGCAGTTCGCCTTAGATGAAGATGAGATGCTTTTGTGGCCCTATTGTGTCACTTTCCTTTTGGATTCAGAGCGTGATCCCTGCGCGAGATCTGGGCGATCCTCGCCTACTGTGCCAAAGACGCGCACGAGTGTATGTGTCAGTGTTTGCTCGATGGGGAATCGAGGAAATAAAGGCCCGGTGTGAGAGGCTTTGTATGCTGCGAGGGCTCTGCAGCCACATAGACTTTCTGGAGCCAGGTGAGTCGAGGATTTCAATTAAAGTCGGGTCTGAGCTGCGCTCTATGAATTAAAAGATACATTTAAGACAGATTGGAGGAATATTTTTCACTTTTAACCATCTGTGCATCCTTCCACAAATGAAAATAGTCCCAAACAAAGAGAGAATATGAGAATATTGTGTCTCAACATCCAACAGTTTTGAATTAAACCTCAACTGAACTGCGTTTCTTGTTTTTCACAAAACACATAATTATGTTTCAAACTGAAATCTTACTTGCACACAATGCGTGTAATTTACAGCACAATTAAACAGATTAAAAAAGTTATTTTCTCTCGCCAGTGGACTGTGGTAATCTTTTTATGCCAACACTAAGCCCACCGGGAGTGGCGGGTCTTCGTCTCTCTATTAGCCTGAGAAAGCCAGACCCGCTCCCACGCCTGCAGCTTCTTTTGAAAGTTTATCTGGAACCCCTCCGCTGGGAGTCGATCACTCTCCGATCATTTGCTTGTTTATGTGGCGATGGACTGAGCGGTGACGCCTCAGTTCGGGCCCCGCATGCAAATACCTGACAGCTTCTCGATACGGCCGGGCGGCTAATCCAGTTGCGGCTCGTGTGCGATCGCAGGCGGGGACTGAAGTAATTGTCCGTGGATAACAAGCTATTGATCTGCACCGACTGATCAGGTCGCTGCAATCATATCCGCCATTATCGCCTCTCTGAATATGTCTGGCGCTGACAATTAAGTCTGTGTGTGGGTGTGGAAAGCAACAGACAGTGTTTGCATATAGATGGGATACTGGTACTGGGCGTGTGGGGAACTAACCAGCAAACTATAATTTATCTACCCATGGTTGTTCATTTGTGGCCACTGATGGAGCTTTTCTTATTCACGAATGATATGTGCATGAGCTAAATGTGTTTGTGTGTGACTGAAGAGAAGGACTTCAGAAGGACTGAGATAAAAGCCAGGTGTGTGTGTCAGAAATAGAAAACCAAAGCTGCTCATTGTTGGTTTGCAGCTGTTTCCTGTCGCCTTCCCTCTATTTCAATGCGCGTCTCTCTTTCAGCCACCTCCCTCTTTTGTCTCATTTCTCCCTCCATCTCCCCCTTCCCTCCGTCCCCCGCTTACTATCAATTACTCTGCACTGCCGCGCCATTTACGCGTTAACGCTACAGATTTGAGATTTGGAAACGCGTGTGAAAGTTTGACCCACTTTTGATCGCATATTAAAATGTCATAGATCCAATTCAAGAGTCGTGTCAGATTAAATCACTCCGGGGCGAAGCGCCAGAGAGAGCAGGGGATGGGGATGTAGGCGCTGCAGCGTTTGCTGGATTCTCCTCCTTATACGTAAGCGGCCCCAACTTTCCTCCTTGTTCGATGAGCGACTTGGATGTACCCTTAAAGCATAAAATCACATTCCAGGAAACTTAACGTTATTTGCTAAGAAAGTTCAGACGGAGTTTACATTCTCTTCTGCACCCAGGCGCCTGAAATAGCAATGAAGCATTTGCCTTGTTCTCAAGCGCTGTGATTTAACGCTGAAGTGCAGCTTCGACTCGGAGTAGAAGGAAGGTGAAGGAAGTAACAAAAGTACTCAATGTGAAGAAGAACTCTGCGACGCTAACTCAAAGACTTTATTCCAGCTGACTGGTCCGCCGCTTGACAGAAATATCTCAGCAGCCACTGGTTGGATTGCCATACAATTTAGCACAGTCATGTTTCCATGAATAAACTGCAACAACTTCGATGAACCTTAAACTTTTCTGCTAGTGGCTCAACGAAAGCAGAGAAGGAGTATTTGTGTTGCAAACTGCTAACAGTGATAACGATCAACCTCTAGATGAATTGTATCTGTCCACACAGAGAGAGCAGAAATTTGGCTTTGAAAATCTGAATGAAATTATTAATAATATCAATCCTCCAGGCGGCAAAACGTGTATTGCACTGCATTATGTTGTACTACATGTAATGGTCCTGCACAGATTACTTGCAGTCTATTTGCTGGACCATTAAATAGAAACACACAGTGCGGTTTCAAATGAAGACTTGAGGAATGAGCTAATTTCCGGCTAAATGTGGCCTGCTAACGCGCTAAACTACGGCTGTGCTAATGCTGCAGAAAAATAAATTTCAGACATCAGTGACTATTGCAAACTGCTGATATCTGCAGCAGTCGCCTTTCATTAAAAAAATAGTTTCAAATTATGAGCAAGTTAAAGTTAAATCTCTTAAATGTTAAATATCGGTCCAGGATTTCCCTCTTTACTTAAGGTGTCATAATATGCACATTTTCAGGTTTTAAAGTATTATTCTGGGGCTCTGCTGACATGTTGTTGCATCTGAAACATGCTCCTGCCTCTTTAAGAATCACAATAACGTGTTTCAGCCTGAACATTTCCAAATCCAACAACCCACCAAACCACCTCTGCAGTGGCACATCTCTATGTGGACATTATGCTCAGGTAGAGATGACATTTGCAAACTTTGACCCTGCAGAATACAAACTTCTGACATAACAGGACACAAATGGCAACGTTTCCCTATTAATGGCGCTTCTCCAAGCTTTGGGTCAGAATGGCACTCTGTTCAATACTCAAAACTCAGTCGTGATGAGACCAGGAGAAGTGAAAACGTGCTCGCTCATTCTGAAAAACTGAAACTGTATGTGGTCCTTTTTTTGGTAATTGCCAATTTTCTGATTGAAATCCCCTTTTCAGATTCATTTTGCTGCAGCTAATGAACTGGCTTAATATTTTAACAGGGGAACATTTGCATCATGGTGGCTACCCAGCTGGATCAAAATTGGTGACAAAATGTGCAAGGAATTAAACTGAACTAGTAATAATTAGAATCCAATGACACTGGATGGTTTTTGACCAGGGCATTAGTTTATAATCCCACTGATCAACCCTGACCTGTAACATTATGCCTTCACCTCAACATTAACGGTAGCATGCTGTAGTTTGCTACTGAAAGATTATTATTCTGCAGAACAAACAATATCACATGGAGTAAGAATTATATCTGAATTAATCATCATATGGATTCACACTCATGATTTTTAGAGGATGAATGCAAATGGCAACATCTGAAGTCTACGGTTTGCAATAAAAACTATGCAAAGCACCCGGTTGCTAAAGTAGCCATGTGCCCAACCAAGTAGCTAACCATCAGCGCCACATGTGCATTGGTTGCTGTATCCAGCGAGCTAAAGGCAATCACGCAAGTCCAAAATGGAAAAGATGGCGGACATCATGTTCTTCATATTTAATCTTCGGATATCTCTTAATGGCACTAGTGGATTTAATTCTTGCAGCACCAGCAGGTCAAATATTTTGCCAATCTGCTGGAGTATGTTAGCATTTACTTTTCTTTTTAGCATGCTAAGACGCTAAGCTAAGATAATGGATAACAGTTACCATGGTGCGGCGTCACAGAGCTGTTGCATCATCATCAGAGGTAAAGACTGCTATAACGGCAGAAAGCGTTCCCAAAAGGTAGAGAAATGAAGACGTAGAATCTGTCGCCTGCGATGCATGTTGAATTTTTGATTGATCACTTTCTGCATGAAAGGATCACCCAGTTTCCGTTTGGGAAAACAATGGGTTGCTGTGCAGAGTAATCGTACGTAACATTTAACCGCTGGATTATGAAATAATCATGCACAACTGAAGCGTTTTTGTCCGATTGAATTAGTTGCTCTCTCCACCTCTGGCTCAGATCTTCTGTGGCTTTGAGGCCAACCCGGTCCTGGCAGGATTCTTCTCCTTGATCTTCACAGAGCTGACATTTGGCACAGCGGCGACATCTCACCAGCTGAAAAGGACAATTCTCACATGAGCCTCTTCAATATTTCAAGTCCGGTGACATTTCATTAGATGAAGAGGAGTTTCAAGTCCTGGCAAATGCGTCCCCCCGCGTCTTGGGTGGCCAGGTTTTCTGAAACCGACAGTCACCTGCAGGAAGGAGACGCGGCTGCTGCTTCACTCACGTCAACGTGTGCATGGACACAGCACATGTGAACGGACGCGCACACACAAGCTGGCAGATGTTGTAACCTTTCATGAGCTTTATGATGCAAATGTCTCTTCCACAGTGTGTGTCTAAGTCTGTGTTGGAGCTTAATGTCTCAGGATTAGTCAAGATTTTTCTCAAATCTCCAGCTTGTTTACAGCACATTTTCAAAGAGCAGTCCGTTATTTATCGTATCACTTTGCAACACTGTCGGCACGGTGCAAGGTCTCTTCTATCTGACACGTTCCTCTTCCTCCACAGAACCTAGTGCCTTGGTGAGTGAGGTGGCACTAATGTCTCCTTCAAATGGGGTCATGTTTGTCATGTTTACAAGAAAAGTCCATTGTGGAGGTGGGTGGCAGGTTAATATACGGTAATAAAGTCAAAAAGAGGTTTCTTCGCAAAGAGAAAAATGTTGACATCCCCATTGGTCTCATTCTTGCAATTATTTTTCATTCCCGACATTAAGCCAGTGATTAGTTAACTAAACCGTGATGGCTTCTAGGCGTTGCAGCGGCGTTCTCACGACTTATGGCTCATATTACCATTTGAATGCCAAGTATTTCCTGCAGATAACTTAGTTTAACCATGTGCAACTACGAGCTGTAGGTGCATTTAAGGCTGAGGGACTGCTTTGCAACAAGGCAAAACTGAATAACGCCGCATGACGTGTTCAGATAAACATCTGAACACATCGTCTTCTGCCGCACGGTCATAATTTGTCTGTGCTGCTGTTCATTCCCAAGTATTTTCACTTATTACTTCGACCTTTCCACCTCCAACATAAAATGTGAGAATTTTTCCCCTAATGATGAATAATGAGGACTTTTCTACCAATCAAACGTGTAATGGCGGCCCTCCGCTGAGGCATTTTTGACTGTGCTCTGAAAGAAATCCTGGATTCCTTTTTCATGTTATTACCCATATCATGTCATGCATTGTTATCCGCCACCATGGTACAGCGCATGTGGGATGCTGTGTCGTGATGGCAATGTCTGACTGCGTTGACAGGCATTGTGATCATAAGTTGTACTTACAGATAAGACGATCTCATTATATTTTCTAACACCTAACTGCATAAATTTGCAGTTTAATGAGAGTCTTATAAAACATCTATGGCCTTTTAATGCTTAAAAATAGGTAGTGACCTACAAGAGTATTCTGACAAATATTTGCAAATGAATGCAGCTTCTTGTGCTATTTTTTTAAATAAACATAGACGCTGTCTGAGGATGCAAGAAGTGGGCCTTGACCAGATATTTATCTTCTCTTAAAATGTTTAATTCATCTCCAAAGAGAGGTTGCAGGGGTTAGCAAAGCCTCGCCTTTCATTCCTTCAGCATTCCCGAGTTAATGAGAAACCACAACGGAATGGCCGGGCAACGCTGGAGAGCTTTAAGGGGGTGGGCCGATACCACAGTGAAGTGCATTAGGTGGTAATAAGACCAAGCTGGGTTTGGATCATGGCTGACACATTTCCCATCCCTGTGAGCTCTAACCATTAAATCGATTTCCATCTGTGCCTCCCATGTCCGCTCCACTCCAGCCAAAGCACCAGTGGTTAGCCAAGGATTTGGAAGGTGTGGAAAGACTATGAAAATACAGAAAGAGAAAGGAGGGATGGCTCCCACCTGCGCAGTTTGTATTTCCACTTAAGCCTAGTCATTTAGTGGAGCTGCTGTAGAAAACTAATGAGATGGACCAATTTGTCAGAGCAGTTTATTCCTTTTTTTTTCTAAAGCTCCTCTGGCAAAAAATATTATCTTCTGAAAGCACTCGATGATAAAGACGATTTGAAACGCCTACATAAAACAAAACAGGCTTTCATTCTCACTTTTCTAATTGTACAATCTTTGCACTCAAAGATACAGCTCTCACAAAACTCCTTTGTTATCCACAGCGGCTTCATTAAATATCTACGGAGGCCTTTGAAAGCCAAAAACACAATAAAATGCAATACAACAAGTGGACAATCATTTACAGCGTCGCAATTAAATGAAGGTTGTGACGAAAAAATAAATGTTTTTGTCTTCTGTAAATCAAAAAGCAATGCAACAAAGAAGCTTTAGAAAGAAACTTATAGGAAGTTTTTCACATGAACGAGCACAAATCCTTTGTCTTGGGTAGTTCTTATTTACCGCAACTATTTTGGAAACAAACACTTGCAGGCTGTCTCCTCAGCTTTCCTGAAACTTGCCAACACACAGAAAACCATTATAATCTGAGGCCTCGTCCACACGTACGAAAACCATCTTTTCCCCCTCCGTTTTCCCTGGCATCGTTTCAAGAAAATCTGCGTCCACACGTATCAACACGACTCAAAACGCTACTTCATACTCCAGGCCTATAGGTGGCGCTGTTTCAGTTTCAGAAATTCACCAAAAATGGAGAGGAAGAAGCGGAGCATGCGCATAAAGCTTGAGCGCTGTTTACAAATCGGTTTTAGAAGAAACCAAACTCAAGGAGAAATGATATTTAGCCCTCGTAACCATAATAGGCTCAATATCTTCTCCAGCAAGGAACGCAGGCATGTAGTCCACCATTGTTGTTGATGTTGTTATGAGACGTCTCGCGGGATACAAGAGGTGGAAGGCTGCTCGTTTGCCAAAATCTCTGGTTTCACTGTCCACATGAAAACGCAAGAGCTGCGTTTTTTAATTTTTCCACCCTGGGACCCGCTTTCAAAAAAGGGCGTTTTAGGGCTATGCATTTGCAGGATTCGTGTGGACAATCGGCCAAAACGATGCAAAACATCTGCGTTTACCAAAATGCGTTTCCGTTTGGACGGCCCCTGAAAGGCTGTCCGCAGTAGCCATCCTTGGTTGTGGGGGGAAGGCCAAGGCAAAGACATACATGTGCTACCCTAGTGTCCAAACCAAACTTACTGAAATATAGGTAGTCCAAACTAGCAAAAACTAGATAGAAGCACTGTAGGACCTTTAGAAGTCTAAGGTTGTTTATGGAAAGAAAAATATTTCAAAAGGTAGCCATCTGAGGTAGCCAAACAGTTGCTTGGTTTGCCCATCCTGACGGTACACCCCTGCCATCGGGGACACTTCCCTCAATGCCCCAACATCGTTTGGACCGATTGGACTGTTGCTTTACTTTTCCATATAGGCATTCAAAATCTTCCATATGATTTGAGTCAAGTTCAGGCAATCCGAAAAACAGATTTGCTTTAGGAATCCGTCCCACTCTGGGGACACCTAACTTTTCCAGAGACAGATGCGGCGCCTTCTCTCAAAGTCTGAAACTCCTAAAATCTCATCCCATCCCATTAGCTTGTTTGGTATCAGGCAGTATGCATTGTTGTGCTTTCACCGGGGGGAGCTAAGCAATGCATAATTCATTGTTTACCTGACGGACACAAGGTCTAATTAAATCTGCAGGATGTCTCCAGCTGTGACGAGGGCTTCGTTTTTTGTTTTTTGTGACAAAAGTTGCTTATGGGAAAAACTGCACCGCTGCTCACCCAGGTTTTCGACCAAGCTTGTGTCGGTTTAACAACATAGAAGAAGAGCATGTTTCACTCCATCTCATATTACGTCTCACCTCCATCAAAGACATTACAGCATTGACCTCTGTTGTGGCAGACGTCCAATCACTATTAGCATAAGTATAAATGTATTCTGTTTTGATTCTTAACACAGAGTCATGGGATTTGGCTGAAAGGGACAAAAACTAGCTTCACTTCAGTCAGTTCACAAAAACAGTTAATACAACAAATAGACTCATTTACTGTTGATTTTATTTGAAATTTAATTTAGAGATAAATCATGACGTAATGCTCCAAGCTAAGAGCATTCCTGCTTGGCGACCAAAAAAAACCTCTGAAGGCAACAAAATACCTTTTGTTCCCTGATCTCTTATATTTTGAGGGAGCAGAATCTAGTACAATAAAGTACAGTATGTTCTCGCTCTGTCCCCCACACACCTACATGCACCAACCGCAAATACAAAAGCCCTGTATATACACCTACACGGCCAGTCAATATCTGTCTGATGGGAAAGTCTTTTCATTAAGGCTTTTTTATTTTTCTTATTTATGCACTCATAAAAGGAATATATGAGATTTTACCAAATCCGCAGAACACCTGATGTCGCGTTGTTTTTATCTCTCTCTATTGAAATGTGATTCTGTTCCCTAGCTGGGTTTCATAAAAGACGCTCTGGAGGGTCAGACGGTGAAGCTACACTTTTCAATTTGAATTATATTTGGTTTACGGGAGGGGGGGATCTGTGTTAGCAATGGTCTAAATTCATGTTCACAGCCGTGAGACTTGTGCAGCTACAGTTTACTGAGCATCCTCGCTCAAAAGCGATAGAAAAAAGTATTGACAAACACATTACTTTATCTGTTGAGCATCAAGACAGCAGAAAAAACAAGATTGGCAATTAACTATCAGGCATAGTGGAACATTTTGGTGGCTAAAGTGACAGATATTGCCCCGAGGAACTGGAGGAGACCAAAAATGGAGCTAAAAGATGGAAAATATTGAGCATGCATTCACCTGGTGACTAAATACATGGCTCTAAATAAATAGTTGATGTAGCTTCGCTTAACAAGCTTATCATATTCATGTAAAAAGGTGACTGTGTGTCATTTCTGCTTTCTGAAATTATTACATTTTAGCAAAAAGCAAAAAGTCACAATCTCATGCCTGACTGCAAAACATAGCTACCACCAGCAGCTAGCTAGATTAGCACTGCAGAAACACACAGAGAAGGCCGAAAACAGCTTGACTCCAACAACACTAGCCAAAAGCTCAATGTTCAACAGGAAAGGAAAATAAAAGAAAACTAATTGCAGATTTATGGAAGAGGAAGCGTGTTCTGTTACATTTCTTGGTTGATAACTGCCTGCATTTTCTGTTGCTTGTCTACTAAAGGCTTAGAGTCAAGAAATAATCCAATAGATCAGTGAGCAGATTGTGTTACCAGGACAATGCCAGGCTACTTGTTTGCAATTGCTTCCGATGTTTGTACTAAGCTCATCTCACCATCTGCCAGCTCCAGCACATAATTCTGGATACAAACATGAGAGTCATCAGTCTCCTCGTCTTACTGTCAGCAAAAAGAAAGTTCGTTTTTCAGATGTCAAACTATTTGACTGTCAAGGTTGATATGTAAAGAGGCCTGGAACTTAAAAATGTCACGGTGCTTAAAGGAGTAACTCGCAGGTTTGGAAACAGACAACGCAGGCGCCTCAAGACCTTTCCTCTTTGCTGCGGAGCTTCAAATTTGTCAAATTAGGCAGCGCTCACACACCATTTGCTTGAAGACACACACACACACGTCGTCTCAAACAAACCGAGGCGAAGCTGTCAAAGGATACAGCTTTTTCTGGGCGGGAGCGTTAAGCAATAAACACTTTCTGCGCACGAAGGGCAACAGTTCCCCAGTAGTCGGGTGATTGCAGCTGATGTCCCTCTCAGCAGTGCAGATGGCTCGCTGCAGCTCGTCCTTGGAGTGACGAGCTGCTGAAATGTTACAGATGTGGGTCAAATAGCATTTGCCAGCCCCTCTCTCTGCTTCTTCCTGCTTGGGAGAACCAGATGGCTGCTGTTCATCACATGCAGTACACCGTTTTAGTTATTTAAAAATTTCTTAGAGGCAGAAATAGTCCCACTGGTTGAATTAAACCCAGATGGGCCGAACCAATTTGATCATGTCTGGCTCCAGATTCTTTGGGGTGCTGTCGGCATGGTTGCCATTACCTATAAGGGTAATCCGTTCAGATATAATAGAAAACACATTTACCTTTAAATCTCGGCTCATTATATCCGTACTTTCCCTTTCAGTTTTAGAGTAGCACGGGTGGCTGCTGTCTGTTTCCATGGTTACAGTGTGAGCAAGGACCAGCTAGTAGAGGAAGCATCATGATGCAGATTTGCCAAAGTGTAAATAAGTAGGCTATAGGCTTAAAAAACACTGGAGGCACAATTTACTTTTCGTCAGTTTTCCCCACATTTCATGGCAAAGAGTGCAGCGTGAGATGCTGTAAGTCCTGACCAATATTTACAGGTCTCACTTTCAACCTTCTGGTCCCACACTGAAGCCTGGGTTGTTTGACCTCGACAGCTGAAGTTGGGAGGCATAGAAAATCTTTGCCATTTCTTTCACAAACTCGAAACTAAATGTGTTCTCACTGGAAATGCTTCCAAATAAATGCAGCATTTAATCATAAATATTTTAGACAAATACAACTGTCTGCGTCGCCAGCTGTTCCTGCGTCTGTTTATCCAGCGAGGGGAAAAACTCCCTCTATGAAACTGAGAGAGCTGAGGTGTGCCCTGACATTTGGCTCAAATGTTAAGTAAATAAATCCATTATCTAACAAATTCATCGGATCAGTCCCATTAGGACTTGGTTTAGAGCGCCTTTTTTTAAATCTTATTTATTTAAATCAGTCAAGTTCTCGAGCTCTGTTTGCGTTCGGCGGCGTTCCTCGGTTTTGACATTTTCCAATGATCAACATTTTGTGTGTGTCTACAAAATTGCGGCGTCATGTGGACTGAGGAGGAGAGCTGGAATAAACAGCCGAACCCAAGTGGAGCTGCTGCAGTCAAATACATAAAGATTAGATGGCACTGTGGAAGCACTTCTCAACACAGCTACACCTATGACGACTCAACTGTTTACCGCATACTGTTGTGTAACGCTTAGGGGCGTCCACTTGTTTAACTTGCTGCTCTCTTCTCATTACTTGTATTTTATTTTGTAATCAAGCAGCAGCCAGCATCTGTCAAGTCAAGGCAGAGTCTGCACTGGCATGCTTCAATCAATCTGTTATGCCAAAAGAGTGTTTCAGCAGGAGTAGGTGGCCTAGTTGTGATTACCACTAAGGGGCTGACACCAGAGGGATGACACAAATACTCCTGTCGTCAACTTTTATTTGCATGTGTTCTGTTAAATAAATTACAACACCCAAGTGATGGCATCAACGAAGGAGTACTGGAGCAAATCTTTTACTGGATTAGGGTTTGGGTGTTGAAAAAAGAGGTTTTAATTTTCTGTTTGAGCTAAAAGATCATTTGCTGAAGTCAGTTATGGTAAGCCACTTGAAATGCCACAGTGGGAAGCCGATGAGGGCTCAAATCAAATTCTCGGGGCTAATGGTTCCAACTCTATCCTCAATTTTATCATGGCCAATTGTCATTTCCAACATACTGTCACAGGACTGGATTAAAGGGGAACTATTGTTTTTTACAACCTGAATCTGGCATAAAATACGATCATTTACCGACCCATATAACTTTGTTATTTGGAGTCGTTCGTCAGATATTTACATTAGCGTATATCCATATAGTGGGAGTGAATGGGGCACCCAAACGCAGCCTCTAAATAACACATTATCTGCTGCGAAACTCATTAATTTCACCAATATTTTGTTATGATACACTAGTGCTAATCCCCGTTGAGTCTGGAGTTACCTGTTATCATCATCTGGAGTCTGTAAATTGACCTACTAACCTCTGACCTGGATGATGTCATCTCTGATGCGTTATTCAGAGGCTGCGTTCCGGTGCCCCATTCACTCCCACTATATGGATATATGCTAATGTTAATATCTGATGAATGACTCCAAATAACAACAAAGTTATATGGGTGAGTAAATACTTTTATTTTATGCCAGAAACAAGGTCCACGTTGTAAAAAACCATTAGTTCCCCTTTAAAGCTGATGTTTTGAAATGTGCTTGTTCGCTTTTTTGACTGTTCAACAAGATTGTCTATGCACTAAACATTGAGCTGCAAACCAACAATGGTTAGCTTAGCATAATGATTAGCATTTTTAGACATGTTTAATAGGATATAGCAAACTAACAATGGCTAACTCTTTCTCTTGGATTCCACATCTTAATGCTAAGCTACCAAGTGACTGCATTATACCTGTATATGGCCTTAGCAACAAGCCTTTTTTGTCTCAAAGTTGTGCATGGGTGGTTTTTATTTCTCAGATCAGAGCTATGTCTATTTCATTTAGTATACGTGTTCACTGCAAATCATAAAAATGACTTATCTTTTGGCCATTATCCAAACTCTCCTGACTTTAGGAAGGGCAAAACTGTATGATTTTATGATGCAATGAAAAAGGAACCATTGACTAGAAATCTATACCGAAGAATTTATGTCATGTCCCTGACACTGGCTGCACTGAGGCCGTTGCCTCCACACTTCTGAATTGTAATGGTGGCTCTAACAGCTTTTCTGTGCAAACACAAACTAAAGGCAATGTGGGCTGCAGGGCATTACACATAATAACAAGGGAACAGAGGGGAGGTCATGCATGACATGATGTGTGATTGCTGTGGATGACACGGGCTGTACCACTGCAGCATGGAGCGTGTAGTGGATCACAGGCTACACCCTCACGGATCTATAACCGACTCGAACTTTATGACCCAAAAGTGTGATGTGATGGGATAAATTGACAAAGGCTGTAGTTACAGTTGTGTGCAGACTGTATTTGTTCCGCTGGAATAGTCTAAATTGACAGTTAGCTGTAACGGTTTCTGGACTTTGAACTTGTAAACTTTGATTCAACCCAAGAAGGACTAAGTTCGGTTTATGGAAAAGGTAAAATCGAGGATCTTTGTCTTTTAATGGACCCATCCATTTACACCAACCTCTTCTATATCTGGACTTCTTGGCTCTATGATAATAATATCCACTGCACTAGTAATGAAACGTTTGTACACACACACCTGTAAGCTTTTGTTTTGGAGTCACCAGTGGCAAATAGCTCGAAGGCATGCTACTGTAGATGACTTTTGCTTAACAGCGTGTGATTAATTATTTCACAGCACATTTATTTTCAAGGAGAGACTGGAGACATGATGCTCATACTTTGGAGTGCATCCGACAGCCCACTGAGGCCTGGAGTATTCCCAGTACAATGCTCCTTGTGTACCGAACATATGGGAGTTGAACGGTCAGCTGGGAGATGCGCGTCTGCATGTACACAGTGTTTGCCGTGGCTGACAATGCGTAATGCATTTGTCATGCCAGCCAAGCGAAGCAGGCATAAAAGCCCTTTCTTCTTAATCGAGGCCCACAGGGTAATTCAGATACAGATGGGGTCTGTCATGCTTTTCAGAAGAGCAAGACAACGAAGGAGGAGGATGAGCAACATGAAGAGGATGAAGAAATCATCTGGCCTCTGTGGATCATGGTTTCTCCATTACGAGTAGAAAATTGGGTTGATGGACGGATGGATGGGGGGGGGTTAGCGTCTTTCCATGCAAGTAAGAAGTTGGTTTCTTTTGAACTATATTTTTCTCTTTGAGGGATAAAAGAGAGAAAAACAGGCTCTCAGACTCAAGGCATAGAAAAAGAGAGAGAGACAGAGACAGAGAGATAAACAACAGAGTCATGATTACCTGCGCACCATCACACATAAGTCTGCCATCCGTTATTTGGACACATGTCAGGTCGGCTCAGCTTTTGGGAGGCTGTGTTTGTTCAAAGACTCACTCTCATTTTCAAAGAGAGGGGAAAATAAAAGATTGAGGCTGGAAATACTGGACTGTAGGTTTTTTTTTGTTGTTGTTGCTAGTGCAACAAGGAAAGAAAGCTACTAATGTCTAAAGTGCATCTTATGCAGAGTGTCATCGTCTACCTTGATGAGCCGCTGTGGTGTAAATTAATGACAATTCCCTTCCGGCTGTCCCAGTTTCTAGAAGCTGCAGACCTGCTTAGCTCTAAAAGATCAGCTTTTCCTCAGATTACTTTCACTTCTGTGGTCTTTCCCATTTCCACTGCAAATTAGTCTCAGAGGAGGGACAGTGGCGCTCACTGGGACCCCCAGGTGTTTCTGCCTCATTTCCAAAGACATGACCCAAATGTGTGAATTTTGTTTATCTGCGTCCGTCGTTGTCTGGCGGTGGCAGAGTGTCCTGGGGTTTCCCAAAGCACGCTGGAATACGCTTCTATTACCCAGAGTGAACAATGAAAGCGTGCCATTTCTCTATAATTCATACGCTGATTAGGTATTGTCCTGTCAGGCTCCAGTGCCAGCTTTCTCCAAGTGGACAATAAAGATTTGATTTTGAGTGCGAAGTTGGGCTTTATGCCCAGCAAAGGCGCTAGATAATAGTCAAATTATGGTTTGAGATGCGAGGCAGTGACCTGAAGCATGCCAGCAAGGAGCCATAAAAGGTCTGAAATCAGATGAAATGCTGAAGCCAATGAAACGTCAACCTCCACGTGGCAGTCAGTGCCTTCACCAGAAGATGTACCACAAAGCAAAGTCAGCAAACAGTCAGGTGCACGGCACATAAATGCAGTGGCCACACCTTTGAAACTGGACACTGTCCAGGCGCAAAGATCACACGAAGAGCAAACTGGACTGTACTCCTAACCCGCCTAATTTACTCATTTCAAAAGTGCAACAGCGTTGTTGTCCCTCATTGTCCAGTTGGCGGAGCAGAACACGAGGCTGGAATTGAATCAACGCCTCCCAGCAGGCCTTCACCGACTGAAAACGGTGCGTCAGCCGCCCGGTGCAGCTGGTCCCCCGGGGACATAGCACGCAGATGTGCACCCATGAACACTGCATGAACTTTGCAAGCGCACACACACACACAAAAAAAAAAACATGTCCATTAAAATGCTAATAATCTGACAAAGCAAAGGCTTCAGTATCAGTGAAGCATTAAGAACAAATGAAATGATTAACGCGGGTCATGGATTCGTTAAGTAGCTCGTTCCGCAACATGTGACAACTTGCATTACCAAATTGCACGGAAAATGCCATCTGCTTAGCGCTCTTAATCGATAGCGCTGCTGTGTGGAGAAGCTTTTTAAATCAGCTTCTTTAACTGCAGTATGCTACTTTCCAATTAATTTCTCTTTTAATCAGCCTCTCAGAATATTTGTAATTTCTCATATTCATTCCCACTGCGACGCTCATACCTGCGAGCTGCACGGCAAAACAACAGACGCTTCGTGTTGGATTAGAAAAAGCACGCGCGATCAAGGTTGGGGGTTAAATACGCCGTTTAAAGACAAACAATGCTTTGGCGAACACTACGCAAGCCTCCAATAATTGAATTGCACAGAACTAATAAAAGTGGCTAAAGAAGATTTTTCAAGTACATAAAAGTGCTGCAGGTAGATCAATGAACCATCTTGTGTGTGAGTGTGTGTGTGTGTACACCCAAGGTTGGATAGAGTACTGGAGGAAATCTGTGCTCAAGGAAAGCTGTTGTTTGCAGAAGACGTACTTGAGCAGATGTAAAAGTACTTGTGCAGAAGACTGGTAAATAGTAAAGGAGCTAAAATGTACTGACTGCGCACTGATCCTTCAATACTTTAGGTGGATCGATAGCTGTGATTTTATTTTAGGTTCATGTTGGGTACAGATTTCCTGTTTTGAACCTCAGAAATGGTCTGTGAAGTTTAGAAGAGTTTTGTTGGTAGGCGGCCATCATAAGTCAAGCATCTTTGGTGATATGCTTTAATCAGTGTAAGCTGCTGGAATCTACTGTAGCATTAGAGTCATGTGAGGGCATAGCAGAGCTCAACGGGGCGCCAACAAACCTGGGATCAGGAGTGGAGCCGCACAACAGGATAAACTAATAAATATGCCAAAATCAAAGAAGTGTGAGGAATGTGTCCATTGGTGACGGTGATTTGCGTCGTACTCACCAGTCGGAGTGTCATTCTGCGAGGCCGGTGCTCCAGGATGACCTGCTCAGGGTTCTGCATCTTCTTCGTTCTCAGTTCGGCACAGCCTTGCCGTGTTCAGCCTTTCCGCCCGTCTGTCCAGCTGAACGGCTGCTCTGCAGTCACAATATTGCTGAAATTAGCACAAAGCTTTGAGTGTTTAGCATTTAACCAGATCCAGTGTGCTCCTGTTGACATTGTGGGAGTGTTTGCTCAGAGGCACTTAACATGCTCACTGGTTTTTGCATTAAACCGGTGATTAAGGTGGATGCAAGCTGGGGTATTGCCAATCTGAGCCACATCTAACCCCACCTTGATAGGCAAATTAATCAGCGAGGGAGCCTGGAGGCTTAAAGCTTAATTCCTCAGAAATCAAGCAGAAACGAAATGACTGGTTGATTAAGGAATCACTTGAATGGGAGCATTTGCTGCCTTCAGGTTTTTTAAGATTTGATGTTCATTTTGGCTGCCCATTTTAAATTATTGTCAGAAGCACTCATGATGAGAATAATTGCCAGTTGCAGCTTAACAGTTTACCACAATGCTGGACTCATATTAGATTACCCAAGGTTTTCAGTGTGAAGTGCTCAGACAAGTGTTGTCAGTACAGACAAGGCCACACAATGGAGGCCACTCACTTTTACTTCAGTACTTCAGAAAATTTAAAACTGATCAACTCAGGTATGGAGCGAAAACACAAAAACATCCAAATTTACCCAAATTATTGTTTAATTGTTTGAAGAAAAATTCTGTATGCATTCATTCTGTGCCTTTGGTACATAAAATGACAAGTAGATTCACCATCATGCGTTATGGGTAGAATAGAGAGTAGGAAGTGATCTCTTGATAGGCGCTGCAGATAAGAGGAAAGATTCCAGTGATAAATCTTTATCAGCATACATACTGCACGGACATGTGATTGTCAGAACGGGGTAACGGTGGATGGGATTTTGGACCCAGATGCAGGACTTCAAAGGCTGAGGCAGGAGTAGGCAAAGTATATTTAATTAACAAAACAAGACACAGGTGAAGCAAATCAAGAAACGAGACCAGGTGAAACCAATGAGCTAATCAAAGGGACAACAAAGGGGTGAAGCAAGACACAGGAAATGGAGAACTTAACAAAATAAAACAGGAAACAGAACAGAAAAAAGTAAACACCAACCATGACTATGAAAACCAAGAACTTAACAAAATACAACAAACAGAAACACAAGAAACTAAACCATGACAGAACTAAACAGTGGCTGTGAAAAGACAAGACGAAAGACAAGATGAAAGACTTGACAGAAGACATGACAGAAGACATGACAGAAGACATGACAGAAGACATGGAAAACCAGAACTTAAAATAAAACAGGAAACCGAACCGAAAACATGACAGTGATCATTATATTAGATGATTAGACCAGGGGTGCCCACACTTTTTGGGCTTGTGAGCTTCTTTTGCAATAGTATAAGAGGATCTATCTATCTATCTATCTATCTAGATACATCAATTGTCATATTAATTGTTGCTACAGTGTTAAAAGCTCTATCCATCTTTGTTTTTATTTTTATCAAGAAAAATTGGTACACTGCACCTTTAGAAAAATAGCGCTGTGTCTTTAAGAACGGTATAGTCTTGAGTTGTCGTTGAAGTTGGGCGTTGCTGTGGATGTGTACCGCTGAATTGAGGGCATGTTGCAAATATAAAGTAAAAATAAAAGATAAACGCTTGTCTTGGTATTTGTTTTTGAGTTGCAACAGATAAATGTTTTAGACTAACATCTAAAAAAAAATTTCATTGGCCCGCGATCGACCCGCACTACCTTCAAGATCTACCGGTCGATCGCGATCGACGTAATGGGCACCCGTGATCTAGATGATCTATTAGACTCTAAAAGATGTAAATCAGTCCTTGGTTAATCTGTTATTCAGCAATTTAAACAAAAAGAGGAAAATTCATATTTTTGTCACTGAACCCAGAGTTTACATGCATGCCAGGTGAAAACTGATGTTAGCATTGTGCTAATGGCGTGCTAATGGCGTGCTAATGCTTCACAGGTGTGTTATGGGTGGTTATGTCATTAGTTTAGGTATATGTTTATGAATCAAGCTGAATATTTGACCTAATGATGGCGCTGAGTGACAACAACATCATGACGCAACTCAGCCTCAGCAGCTAATCTCATTAAACGTATTTGCATATGAATTTGCTGCATCTAGGCACAGAGGCTGCTAATGTTTGTAAGAACTATAAGAAGTCCCACTTCATTAACTGCACATGCAGACTTTTTTTAAAAAAGTGTAGTTTTCAGCCAAAATGACAATATTACTACGAATGACTTTATGTTAGGATCCATCCATCGTCCTAGGGTCTAGGGACTAACCCCTAACCAAGCTGGCATTCAGGGAGCAGGGAGGGGAGAACAGTCTGCCAGTCTATCACAGAGCTACACAGCAGGGACACAAACAACCAACCATTCTCAGTGGTGAATATGACTGCGCCCACATTAGAATCATAATTTATGTAGCCTCGATGTCTGTGGACTGCGGGGGGAAACTGGAAGCACCCAGAACCCACGCAGAAAGAGGAAGAACAGAGGCAGCAGAGCTAACCACGGCGCCGCCGTGCAGTCCAAATGCATTACTATGCCTCGTAAACACTGATGAAGTTCCATTCAAACCTCATTTCGGCGCTCGAGGAAATGTCAGGGGATCGCCCGAGCCATTTTCGAGGGACCATGAAAGTCCGTGCAAAAACCGCACGGCGATCCAGCCAGCAGTTGTAACACTTCTGCCCATTTCCATAGCACATATAAGATAGCAATGGAGGGCCACACGTCATGCTAAACGCCAGCTAACAGGCTTGAGAGTGTGCGTTTGTGTGGGGGTGTTTTTCCTTAGAGATTTCACAGTGAGAGTCAGAGCATATTCAGCAGCTTGTTGTGTGGCAACAACGGCGAAAAAAATAAATACATAAAAAAGGTTAAACTTGATAGTCTCGAGTCAAACTGATCAGACGAGGGGCATGGAGTGTAGCTGTGTGCTCTGAGGAAAAAAGAAAATCTGTGTGTCAGGAAATCAATCAAAGCAGAATGGAGACTCCTTTCTTATACTGCATTTCCACAAAGACATGCAGCCAGAGCAGTGCATGAAACACATGATATGTTCTTATGCAATGTTTCTTCACTCACATATAACACTGTTTTTTCCTCATCCTTCAGCTGGCTGCGTTGTCAGACATTTCCCCCCCTGCTTCCTGTTTTACAGTAATTAAGAAAAAAAAGATCTTACTTTTGGCATTCACGTCTGGAGCCCCTCCACATCTCCCCAGCTCCAGTTTTTACTTTACCGAACCGACTGAAACGTCGCTGCCAAGCAAAATTAGCCAAGATCCTACATACCGGCTGGAAATGCTATTAATTGCCATGGTAACACCGGAACTGCTCCAGGAAGCAACAGTGAAGCTTTTCTGTTTCCAAAAGTGTAAATCTTTCTTCTCCGGGTGGATTGATGGCTCTGCCCGCACCAGGAGGGGAATTCATTTTATTTGCCAAGGTGACACAGTGAATGATGATAACCCTTGTTTTTAACTTGATTATCTGATTTTTTTTGGGGGGGGGGCCTGGACACGCTGCAGGTTCAGCAGACGTAGAATGAAAGTCTTGACAAATGGCAAATAAATCTCACTTGTCCCACCTACAAAAATGTGCTCACTGTTCTTCCTTCTGGCTCTTGCAGAGAAACCAACAGTCATCGATGTGGGCATATATGTCAACAGCATCGGGCCTGTGTCATCCATCGATATGGTGAGTCGAGGCATTGTGTCTCTCCCCCGTTCACACGCACATACAGAATCTGTCCGACGTTAGCGTCACCGAACGTGAGGGTTGCCGTACCTCACGCTGTGTTTGGAGGTCGAGCAAACAGCTGTTTGTGTTGCGGCGGAGGGCCAAGAAAGGCAGGTGTGGATGCCTTTTGTTCACTTCCTGTGGATCAGCTCGGATTAAGCAAATGAGCAGGCTTAAAAAACAAAAACAACAAAAAAAAAAGCTCTCCGCTATCGAGTCAGACGGCAGCTTGTGTCTCTGTGGAGTCTTATTTTCTCACAGTTGTCTTTATTTGGAATCTGGAGCTTTTGCACCAGAATGGAAATTACAAGAAGATAGAGTTTGACTGAGCAAAACAAAAACTAAAAAAATGGTTATGGAAACGGACCAGGATGCGGATCGATACATATTTCATTACGGAGGCAATAAAACATACCCAGACGAAACTAGTGAAGTTTGATGAGCAGTAATGAGATAACAGCCACTTTTCAGACAGCTGAAAGCATAAGCAGTCTGTTGTTTGGCCTCGTGTGAAGTGTGGTTGACTAAATGGATGCAGCTTTTTATTATTTATCATGCAAAGGGTCTCTTAAGCCGCTGTCAGTTCCCCTCAAATGTGGTATTTATTTTCCCGCTTGAAAATTCTCCCTCAATCGCACACAATAAACGCCGTGCAAGTACTAACCGGGCGGGACATGATAATGAAAGTGTTCCATCTCTGAATTTACCAGATCACCAGATGTTGAGTCGTGGCTGTTGCCTGGCAACATTTAATAATTCCACATATAAAAGCAATTTAGCCTTTTTTTTTTTTTTTTTTTTTTGACTGTCAGCTCCAGCTTACAGCTTATGTAATGTAGATTTTATCTCGCCATTCACAGTTACATTTGCAGTTGCAATGCACAGACTAGTGCGCTGACTGCAATTCTATGCCATGTGATGCTGTTATTAAGCCATTTGTTCAAATTAATTAAAGTTATACATAGATAACTACAGGCGATAGCAAGAAAAAGAGCCTGTTTATATAAAGGACGTGAACAGTGGATTCAATTTTAAATGAGAGCAACTGTACTCTGTTGTTTCAAGTCTATTCTATCAATCAAATGCTAAGGCTTTATTATGCAGAGGACATATGCAAAGGATTCCCTGCAAAGTCAAATTGGGTAAATTCAATTTGGGATGCAAAATGGTGCAGTTAAACCCACAGCTCATTAACTCGATCTTGTACTCTGGACTCAGCGGAGCCAGGAGTCAGTTTTTTTTTTCCCCCCACACAGAACTGTTCTGCAGACTTTGCGAGCGAAAGAGTAAAAACTGCAACCGGACCCAACACCAGCCACTGAAGTCCTCAATAAATCTGTCCTGGATTGTGGTTGTTGTGGTAACGGCGATATTACAGGGTGCAGAACTGTGGGGGCAGTAAACACGAGCAGCCAATTTGGAAAAGCAACTAGTGTGTCTCTTTACAGTGCAGCCGGAAAAACCCCCCCAAAAAAAACTGTTTTAATAAAGATGCTGGTCCCTAATTGGGCTTTTTAAATCATATCACGAGATACTGCTCGTGGCACGGTACAAAGACGTAAACAAGGTAAATACTCAGAGTACAACTGAAGGCGATACGACTTGAGACCAGTGGAAACATATAAAATGAGAAATTATTGAATAGAAATATAAAGAGCATGTTCAAGCGTGAAATTACCGCATAGAGGCCGTTATTCAAAAAAAGAGGAGGGCATAAATGGCGTGTCTATAACTCCACTGAACGAGCATGATCTTGACTAAGACACAATCGATTGCGTTTCTTGTTCCCACATCTCACTCGGGCTGTGACTGACATACTAAAAGAATAACCCACAGCGAGGCATTTTAGCGATTCAGCTGTTGAATCTGAGGCTAATTGATAACTCTGAATGTCCTTTTTCCCCCCACCCCGTCCCTGCACTTAACGATAACGCTGCTAAAACGCTTTGAGCAGGACTGAGCAGCGCGGGGAGTGGGGAACCGAGCAAACAGATAAGACGCTTGGGGCTAAATTTGAAAAGAAAAGTCTGAATAAAAGCCCTGTTTACCTTTAACTGTGCTTAAGTGCTCAACAGATGTTTTACAGCGAAGCACAAGCTGATATTGCGCTCGGCTCGATCAGATCGCTGCAGCGTTTTTATATGAAGCTTCTGCAGAATTTGACAGCTACACACAAACACACGTAGGAGAGTGATAAAGTTGTGAATCAAAAACTTCACGCCGCAGTGGGTCACTGGGGCACAGCTGGCCTCGGCTCGCTGCAGGAGCCCAGACTATATCTCGGCGGAGAACAGGGTCACGCTGTGACATTCTGGTGATTTTCCTCTGTGGAGGAGCCGAGCGGCCTCTCTCGTCAGGGCCGATGGATGCCGGTCAGTAGGATGTGAATCCTCGGCTGCCCCAGGGGTTGACTGGGCTGGAATTAGCGCAACGTCACGACTCTTATCTCCGTCCGCCTGCCTCAGTGTCTCTTCCCCTTTTGTCTTTAATCCATTTCACTCGGAAAATATTACAACGCCAAGCAGACAGACGAAACAACTGATGTCTTCGGCTTTTCCTGGCTTTTTTATTTATTTATTTATTTTATTTTTGTCAAAGCCGCATTCACACTACACTGCACTCTTCCCCGTGCTTCAGTCCAATCCGCCATGTGTCCTGAGACCTCCACTTAGCGTGTGTCCGTGCCTTCCACACGAGAAAACAGGTCAAACGTGCAGGGCGTATCAGCTTCATGATTCATATCGATCACACACAGGAATCGTCTCCAAAGCCAGTCAGCGTCCAAACTCCAGGAAGCTTCTCCTCTGCCTTGGAACAAAACACATTATCTTTCCTCATTTGCGCTGATGGTAATGGGCACTGGCTGGGATGATGCAACGCCAAATGAAGCCGGCGGTAATTTAGGACATACTGTGATGAATGGTTGAGTGATTAAACGGCATTAGTGGCACTGAAGTCAAGCGAAAGTGCCGGGCTTTTATAGCTGGTGCTGGGAGAGTCAGATAACACAGCCGGTAAATTAACTGACAAAGACTGACGTACTTTGACATTAACACTATGTTCTCTGTTGCCTATTCTTGAGCTGGTGAGTGGGTGGCATCTTGAATTTGCCAATCTTTAATTAAGGTTTTATCAACCTGGCAAAGGACTTGTTAGCGCTACAGGTCCTGTCATTTCAAATGAACTATCACTCAGTCTTGATATCAATATTCCAAGAAACTTGTAAGGACAGAGCCTCCATGTGTTGTTTCCAAAGACGTTTAATTTTAACTTTTCTCTTTTTTCACCGCCCATAAAACACTTTCCATACCCTGCTCCATAAAGCGTGCAGTATATGAAGCTGATAATTGTGTGTTCATCCAACGTCAAAGAGCCTTATTCCTCTTTGTTGCCCAAAAACTAATGAAAGCACATTCATGTGACACTCTGCTGGACATTACCACACACTCCTACACACTGTAATCCAGTTTGACTCAGTTCCACATATAGTACGCCGCCCTGCTGCTCTACACACTCGCTAGAGCGTCAAACGTGTATTCATCCGCCGATGAAAAGTAGTGCCTGACAAATGCGATGTTTTCTTTGTGCGGGCAATGTCATTTTGGACATAGCTTTCTAAAACTGGCGCTCTGTAGCATTCTTGAAGCTTAAACAAGCTTCTTTTGAGGGTCTACATTTTCAGTAGGAACCAATTGAGGCTGAGCATCACGTAGAAGGAAAGAATATGAATAAAATCAAACAACATACACTCAATTTGAAAGTATTACTTGCAATTTACGATATTTTGGGACGCTACTGTACTGCAACGGCTACATTTCCAGGAACGCCTGCGGTGTAGCCACTGGGCATCAGCCAAACAGGAGCAACTTCCTTCAAACATCAGTGGAAGCTCCTCGCCGCTCACATCCGACTGAAGTGTCAAAGCAGATAATTTTCACCTCTGTGGAAGTGTCTGCCCGCTGTTTGAGACTGCATGACAGTTGTGTCACAGGACAGCTTTTTTTAATCACATTCCCTGAAAGAAACATATTGTATCTCTTTATATAGCAAAAGGAAATCGCCCAGGGCAGGTCCGTGTCTAGGACTGCAGCACATCCTAGCTGTTCAGCGCTGCGCCGCACAAGCGAACGGAGGTTCTAATGATGTGACCCACATCTTTAATCCACCCTACAGATTTCCTACGGTTATAACTCTAACCCTATGACTCCAAGAGCAACATACAAAACATTCAGCTGTACCAAATGTAGTACAGTTAAAGCGTAGATATGACACTGTAAAAATGGCGTTGGAAATGTTATCTATAGTGGGTATAAAAAATGTTTCCACAGCCCGGAGAAATAGCAGTATCTTATGATTATCAAAATATTAAAAAAAAAAGTTCTTAAACTATATTTGTCTTCATTTTTTTACTTGACAGAAACCTATCAATTTTACTTTTTTACAGTGCAGTGTATTGATTGCATGGTTTGTAGTCCAGAGGTCTTTTGTCAGTATGATTAGTAAAATATTTAAATCATCCAGAATGATTCTTTACAAGCAGATGATGCCAAGTAAATCTTTACACGTCTTAGTAAGTCTTCGGTGTACGATTAGCTCCGCAAGTCATCTCTCTGTCAGACTGGTGAAAGCGTGTGGGCGCAGGATGACGAGGTCAGATGGCCAGAAGTATCGCCAGATGGACATCACTGAGACAGTTTGTAAAATGGACGGTCCAGGTGGTTGGACGTGGAAAAAATTTTAAACCAAAATAAGACATTCTCTGAGAGTCCCTGTTTTTTTTGACCCATAGAGCCACAGTAGCCAGTTCAGGAAACATAATAAAACCCTAAGTTATACTTCACAATTGGTCCAAGTGATCCTGTTGCTTTACAAATTCTAGACCACTTTAGATTCTGCCGTTTACCCTAAAATGCACGGCTCTCATCCACTCAGATTTCTTACGTTATTAGTCCCCCACTTAACATGTCAGCTCAAATTCGAGGGATGGATGCATCGACTACAGACAGCCGTCTACATTAGTCCAGATAAATCTGTTTACACGAGTCATCTTTGAGGAGATGTCATTCCGAGCCAAGAAAAAAAAACGTTCCATTTTGACAGATGCAATATTTCAAAGCAGCTTTGTGTGTGTGTGTGTGTGTGTGTGTGTGTGTGTGTGTGTGTGTGTGTGTGTGTGTGTGTGTGTACAGTGTGTGTGTACAGTGTGCGTTCTGGGCTGTGTGATTTTAACAAGATAAAAAAGCAGAGTACACTCTGTATGTGCATTTGAAAGCGTCTATGCATTTGTGCGAGTGTGAACATCCTCCCCTTTGTGTTTTTTTATTTTATTGTTTGGAATGATAAACCCACAGAAGTACAAGTTCTGCCTGACTGATCGCCGACTTCCCTTCTGCCTCTTTTCCCTCCGCTTTGATCACGTCTGCTTATTGAGATCCTTTTCCTCTGCGTGCTGCTTTCATTTTGCGCCGCTGTTGGAGGCTCAGAACGCCCCTTTCATTCGCTGGTTTCACAAATCCTGACACATCCAGGTTTCGAGATCAAGGTCGTCCTTTGCGAAGACGGGCCGACCCAATCGGCCGACACTTGAGCTCCCGGCGCGTGGACAATGAACGCATTTATCATTTTGTAATTAAAAGCAAAAGAGAGACAAAGAGAGGGACAGTGAGTCAGAGATGGGGAGGACAGATTATTATTCTTCTTGGCAGGCCATCAATCTAACACGGCCCTCAGTCTTCTGGCTCGGGGATCCTACTAGTATCAATTAGACAGCATGCACGTTTCTCACGGTGTTATTACTGACCTCAAACCAAAGTTTTATTTGTGGTGATCATATTAGATGGAGGCATTTAGCAAAAACTGAGCGAGCAATCAGCACTGTAATTATTCTGACAGTCCAAGTTGAGTTTTGGACCACATGAGAAGAGGCTGTTGGTAATTAAGTTTGACCTTTTTTCCGGACTATTTCTGTAAAACGTTTAAGTCACAGTAACTGGAAAACTACAGTGGGGCATGGAGGATTTTATTCCTGTAAGCAAAGAAGACGATTCAAGAAAAACGAGGCATAATCAGGTAGCAGTTCATCTTCAGCCCTTACGAAACAAGAGGTTTTGAGTTTGAAGCACAATGTACTTACATTGTGCTTCAAACGAACCCTGAGGCATGGATATGTGATTTAGCTGCAAGCCATGTGGAATAAGCTGGTCTCTTAAATGAAGACGCTTCCTGGATCGAGTTTGGCAAGATAGCTTGAATTCCTGACGTCTCAATCAGCGGCGATGGGATGCCTCTATGCCCTGCAGCTCCACTTATGTGATCAAGGCTGATAAAACAGGTGCCTTTTTGCATAAAATCTCTCTTAGCGCATGCTAATGGCAAATCGTCTGAGAAACCCGGGATGTGCCTTGAATGGAGGAAGTTAAAAAATTAAAATGGAAGTAGACGGTGGACCCTTGACTTCCAGTGCTTCAGTCCCCCGCATGTAACTTTGGGTTCCCGGCAAACCGAGTCAACCTGTGCATGCACTTAAACCTCGACAGAATGGAATAAAGCGCGCACCCTCGGTGAAACAGCAGCCGCGGACGGACTCACTAAATAATTGAGTCCATAGACATTGAAGGACTTCCTGACCCTCCTCCACTCGGAAAAAAAAAGACAGAAGGAGCTATTTTTGTGGCAGGGACACTTAGAAGGAACGCAAACAAGCGCGCGCGCACACACACACACACACACACACCAAGGTATCCATCTGTCTGCGATGAACACACATGAACGAACACACGTACATCAAAGGCTGCAACCCTCTTCAGAAGAGACTCTTAGAAATAAAAAGGAACATTGTGTTTCCCGCCCTCTGCTTCTCTTTTTATTTCTGTTAAATATCCGCTGTTCATTTTTGCTTTACGCACTGATGGTAATGTTTTTAAATCTGTTACGGGTTACTTAGCAGCATCTCGGTGAAATAAATAAATAAACAAAAAAGGTCTGCTTCCAGACAGGAAATAGATTTAGAATTGCCGTTATTTAATGTATTTATTTAACTGCCTAGTAGCACGGACAGAGTGGAGGCTGCTATGAACCAAGTGTGCACTACAGCAAACCCAATGAGTCTCCATCAGGAAATTACTGGTATATGAACGCAAGGCCTCACCAAAGAAGTTTAGGATTGAGCTAGTTGAAGGCAGGTAAGTTTATAAACTGGACCCCGCAGGTTAGCTGCTGCTACCGCTCCCGCCCTCGCCGACCGTCATTGCCCTCCATAATCACATAGTATCACAGGCATAAGTTAAATGCGCCTGTTGAGTGTTTGTGTAATGACTGTCACTGCCAGAAGGGGTAGACAAACACTCTGGACTTTCTGTTTAACAAACACAACCCTCATTTCAATTAGTAGGATGTGATTTCCTCTATTTTTTTGTGGCTCTTTGGTATAAGAAAGAATCAAACTATTTAAACTTGAGGATTAAATATCTATATAGATGCTTACCATTGACTTCAGATGTTGCTAGGTGATCCTGAAGTAAGTCCTGCAGCGCTGATGGGATGGGATGAAACCTCTTCACTGATGTCGTCCATTTTCACATCAAGCTTTTCTCTCCTACATGAGCACTGATTGCACAGATCTGCTAATGGTAATCCTCTCGACGTCTTCTTCTACACGTCACCAAGTAAAGTTTCCATCTTTAAGGAGAAGCACATTTTTCACCTCCAGAGGCTCTCCCCAGTGGGGAAATCCAGATCCAGGGTCCAGTGGTGGTTAGACTGTCACAGTGAGAACAACGGAAACAGAGCCCGCGAGTGCAGAAACACGTTTCAAGTTTTTTGGGTTTTCTTTTGGAAGAAAAAGGAGTAACTTCAGGGAGCGAGGCCAATGTGAGGAGACGACAAACAGCTAGAGGAAGACGGCGGGTGTGTGTGTCTGTGTGTGTGTCTGTGAACTCGTTAGAGAATGAGACACAGGTGAGGTGGGTTTGGATGATTAAGGGCTGAGGCACAGGTGCGTGTGGAGGGTCATGTGACTGAAACAGGAAGGCACTAGACGGGGTCAGCTGACAAAAATAAACTAGGACGAGGCAGAATAAGACATGTTGGCGATATAATACTTGCTTTCAAACTCATTAAAAGTGCCCGGCCTTCTTTACTGATGCGCTTAAATCGCAGCAAGCTCAACAACTTCGGCGGTGCACATGTTCCACTACATCGGCAGGTTGTCGAAATCAGCAGAGCCGGCTCCGAAACAGTTTAATCAGCGAGCCTCAAGATTCCTGACACTGTAATCATGTTAACGTCAATGAGAGAGTAAATCAATTCCACGCACAATCACAAGGAGTTCCAAGATGAGTACGTGGTCTCCATATTTGTTTGATGACACTCTGCCGCTGTGAGGACTATAATAAATGCACTCGGAGGCCACTTGAGGAGCACCTCTATTGTTTCCAATGTTTCTGAAGATGTTGTTCTTTACGGAAAGCGAGCCCACTCAAAAGATCTGGACATTCACTTACACTCACCTTCCAATAAAAACAAAGAGTGCTTTAATTCCTCCAGTCCGAGGAGAAGAGACAATAGCTGCTTTTTTTTTCTACTTAAAACTTGATTTAACAGCACGTGAAGTTGACGAAAGCGTGTTAAGCGTGATTCAGAAAGTAAGTGCCCGGGCTGAGACTTCATTGTGTACAGCAGAGAATTTACCAGATGTCAAACGTCACTTTTAAAGTGCCTTTTAATGTAGTGTCGACGCGCGGGCGTGCATGGTAAATTTTGCATCGTGTCTGTGTGTGTCAGGTTTTTTTTTGGGGGGGAGCTTTTCCGTGCTTGACCTTCAGTTATGTGACTCATTTAGGGGTTGGAAGACGGAGGCTGAAAATTCATAAGAAAAGGTTATCTGATTGCTGAGCAGAAGGTCGCCGTTCTTCACCTTTTGCACCAAGACGGCATTAAGACAGCTTCATAAGTTAATTCAGAAAAATGAAATGGCATTCAGTGTGCTTAATTGCATTCTCTGCGGCGAATGAGGAACCTTTGTGGCCTGGAAACACGAGTAATAATATTAAAAATCATTTTTGTCTTGCATGGCTGTCACATGTGACCTTTTTAAACGGGTGACACCTGTTGAAACTAGACAGGGCTGAGGACAAACATTGGCAAATGCCGCTCAGCTTATTACTTTTTGAGCTTGCGAACGCATATGTGCCATCTGAATTTATATCTTTACACAAATAAAGTTGCAGGTTCTAGGTTTATGTGCATGAATTCCCAAAGACTTCCTCTCCATCTTGATTAAATGTGACTGCGAACCCATGTTTGAATATCACAGATGATTTTTTTTCGAGTCAGCACGTATCGATTAGCTGACACAGCCGTAACTCCCGGATCACTAGACCATTGTCTTTTTGTGTTTTCCCCTCCGTCATTCCATTTTCTTTTTCCCCTTAAATCTTTCACTTCGCATTATTACACTTCATCACTTTCCTGGCCCGTTTGAGATTCCACTACCGTCTACTGTTTCGTCTCTAATTTAATTCCTCTTCTTTCTTTTTTGTTTGCCTCATCTGCTTGCTTGCCATCCCCACAGAATCAATGCATACAGAAGTTTAGCATCTGAACTGAAAATCTTTAATCGGAATATAAATTAATCATGAGCTGTGTGCATTTGAGGGACTATTCCGAAAGCTTGGACAAATGAGCACCTTTACAAACACGCTAAAAAAGGCTGGAGGTATCATCATGAGTGTTGTTTAGAGTGAGTGTTTGCATTTTGTGTGTTAAATGAGGATACTTCAAAATTCCTGTGCTAATACTAGTATTCACAAACAGGTTCTCAGTCTTTCAGGTCATCGTACATCCAAGAAAAGTCAAGGGCAACTGGACTTGTAGAGTTTCTTGAAGACATTTCCATCAAAGTAGCTTCTTAATCTCTGAAGACAGGTGAGAACAATTGCGTGACCAGAGACTTACCTGGATGACTTACATTGACGTCTTGAGGTGTGAATGGTTGTGTCTGAGAAGGTTTTCAGTCATCCAGGTCATGATACATCCAAAAAAGGTTCAATAAAAGGCAACTGGACTTGTAGAGTTTTTCTGAGAAGACGTTTCACCACTCATTCGAGTAGCTTCTTCAGTTCTGGGGGACTGGTGGGAAGTCTGAAGTTTAAATAGGAACTCCTACTGAAACTTGCTTGTGGTGGAGAACATCCAGAAACCTGTGCAACGGTTGGGTACTTACCTGTCGTCCCCTATGAATGATGCTCTAATGACTCTTGTCCGTCAGAGGCTCCAGTGTCGTGGTTGTGAAACTTTTTGGGGACAGATGTTAAAACTATCTCGGCACAGATACGCTGTTGAGAGAAGGGTTTTCCAGTTTGACAAAGCCGGCTTCCTTCACTCCTCTTGCAAAGGATCTGTCTTCTCAGTCTAAAATGTATGTCTTCAAAGAGTGTCCTTTGACATTCAGGTGTAGGTGGACAACTGAAGCCTGGCCTGAAGAGCTATGACGCAATGTCTTCAAGAAACCCTACAAAACCAACTGCCCTCGTTTCAGGTTGTTTCTTAGGTTGATTCTTGAAACGTGTCAACCACACCGGCTCAACTGATGGTAGACAATTAAACACTACTGCTGCCTTTGCCACTGCGTCCATTACTCCACTATTGCACTCCACTTTTAACAGACCAAACACAAGTAAATCATTTGTCTCAGTGACAGAAACACAGGTGCCGACTGGACCTCAGGCTAGATGTTCAGTCAAGCGAAGCCCATACTCTGCGTCATTTCTCATTTTGCCTCCTACATCCTCCCAAACAGGCTTTGAGTAAACAGCCAGGTATGCAAATGACTTTCTTTTGTTTCTTTCAAAGGTCTTTCTGTTTGATTCCTCGGAACGAACAAGACAAAGGCATGTTTGCGAAATTAGCTCCACACACGCAACAAAGGCAATCTTCAAAATGGCACTCGTATCCAGAGGTAGTGCAGTTTCGTTTGTTCCACATGTGACAGAAGTTCATCATCACCCCTAAGCGGCAGTTGAATGCCCGTGTTCACCGCCATTCCTGCCCGTCACACGCAAGGGGCATCACTGTGAGGCTGGCTGCAGGACAGAGCCAGAGCAATGCATTCTGGGTGAATGTGTTTATGCGGGGAGAGTGGGAGTGGTGGAATATTGTTCGCTCAGAAGTGGACACATGACTTTGATAAATTAAACACTTCTTGTGTTTACCCTCGTCTTCATCTTGAGGGATTATAAATGTAGTCCAACGACCAATTTCCCAAGGTCTGTGAGATATAAATATTTCACTTATAAATATTTATACCGACGATGCGGCATCGGTTTCGCCTGAAGAAATACATTAGTCAGTGATCTGTGCCTTAAGTCTGGGGTTGCCTTAGAGGAGCGTAATATAATAAAGTGCAGAGCCCACTGGATTCTAGTTGATCAGCAGTGAAGAGGAGGGTCTGCCGTGAGCTGTAACGGTGAAATATTTAGGGCATGCTGAACTGATGGTTTTGGTAAGTTCATTAAGAAAAACCAGAATAAGAAAAGCAAGCATTTGATCTGCAGCCGAAGTGCTCAGACACACAGCACATGTAGAATATCCCCGTTATAAGGAAAAGTCCTTCATTTAAGCAGTTAATGTGAAACGCACAGGAAGTGTGGGGTTACTCTGACAACAACAATTACATTTTACAGTGAAATAACTTTATTCCAGCAGGAAATTGCTTCAGATGTATCTGATTTCATTAATATTATGCACTGTCTTCTCTGTTTCTTTGTAATTTCCATTATCACCACCCCCTCAGATCAGGTAATGAATGAAGGAACAAGTGATAAACAAGGGATTACTCACTGTAATTAGGGATTTGGGGAAAGAAAAATATATAAAAAAAAAAATATCTTGGGAACCTTGTCAGTGCCAATCCGAACACTTTTTTATTGACATTAAGAATTAAATTACCACATCTGCCCTCTCGGGAGACATGTTTCCGTATGTGACTGTGGAAAATCGTGATGAATGACATCTGTAATTGGTGCAAAAAAAAAAAAAAAAGAAGAGAGAGTGAGTGAGCCGCCTCCACACAAAAAAATGATGAAGCCGAATAAGGGTGAAGCTGTTTGCTCAGACGCCTGTAAAGTCGGGCTGATTAATTTCAGTCAGACGTGCTTTGTTGTCGACATCCGTTGGCTTTAACAAAGGATTTCATTATTATCAGATTCTGATTAGTATTTGCATTCCTGAAGAGAGACAAATTTGTTTGCTCTCACCACCCTTATTCGTTTGCTGATATCCAGTGTGCAAACGACACAGCTGAGAGTGTGTTGCTTTTATTTGAAGTGGCTAAACGAATCGTACGTGGCCTTCATCTTATTCCAAGACGGTGCTTTTTGATCATGTGAGGGTTTTATTAGGTCTTCCTTTAGCTACGTCCTGCTGGTTAACACGAGACAAGACGAAAACTGCTTATCATACTAAATATTTTAAGACCTAAAATAAAATACCTACACTCTAAATGATGAACTTGCATCTCCTCGTCTGTAGCTTCTCCCAGCAGAGAACAGATAATGCAAGTCACCTTTAGTTCATTCATTTGTTCTTGTCAAGGGCCATAAATAACAGGCTCCCTTAACATCTATTGATCCCGCAGAGAATAATGCAAACCTTCCCGGCTAATTCCAGCCTCCCAACGCTCGGCTTCATCGTTTTGAATAATGTCCATGATTAATGGACCTGCTTCAGTGCCTTGTCTTGTAGGGATAGTCCCCAAAAGAACCCAGCTGAGGCAGAAAATCCCACTTGGGGATTGCCGTGAGGGGTTCGTCTGCTCCAGGCGCTACATGTGACACTAAGTGGTTTGTTGCTGCTCTGAAGCACGTCGTCATCAGGCTGGTGTCTATCATTACCCTCCAAAGGCTATGCAGGGTGACAGCGACAATAAGGAGCCTGACGACGGATGTTCGGAAGAAGGTCGGGTGTCTTGTTTATGGAAAAGGTCGGTGAAGTCAGAAGATAAGTGACACCGCGTGTGAAACTGTGCTGTCTGGGGCGAGCTCGGGCAGGTGTACCTTTGGTTAAGACAAATATGACACAGGTTTAAAAATAAAACTCCCCTGTGCAGAAAATCCTCACACGATCAGACTCTTTCCCTTTAAGGCTTTTCTCCAAACAGAGACATTCTCACATAATAGATTTGGGAATGCCAATATTTTTTTCCCCTGCATTTCATATCAGCAAACAATTTTGAATGGCTTCCAAAGAAGCCTGACCTTATCAGTGAAGTGTCCGCCTTGTTTACATTCTATAGAGGACTTCCAGCTGATGTGCTGACCTTCTACTGGCTATGCTGGAAGTCCTCAGTTCCTGAGCGATGGGAAGCTGTGAATAGCTGGTTGTGTTTCTCTACTGTCTGTCTCAGTGTGTATTAAAATGATGTGTTTAATCTCCTGGCTGCTCCTGCTTCATGCTACAACACTCACTATTTTTTGAAATGATGTGACGGTTTTGACATTCACGCTTGAATATGAAGTCGCACCTGCGGGTTCCAACTGAAATTGGGTGAAATTCAATTTGCAGACACGAATAAATAAATAATAATAATAAAAATGCTTTATTTCCAAAGCGGCACAGCAGGTTGAAGTAGGTTAATCACACTTTTTTTTAAAAAAGTGTGGTGTTAAAAGGAATACAGGCAATCATTCTTCATTTTTTCTTAATTCTGTGATGCAGCTCTTCATGTAACAGCTCACTGTGGCTGCTCCTCCTGGTTATATTTCAAAAGCATCCTCTGTCAAAAAAACCCAGTAATGACTGTCGTTTTGTACACACAAAACTTTCTTTCTCAGGACCAAGGCCTCCTCTAGAGGATACTGTGAGATCCCACACAGAAAAACAGCCTTTGGACAAAATGCTCTTTGTGTAAAGACCAGTAAGATCTGGAACATTCTTCAGACCTCCATAAGGGAGTGTCCCACATTACAAACCTTCAAATCTTACCATAGCTGAAAGCAAACCAGTCTTGTGACATTGACTTTCATCTTTTTAGTAATGTGATGTGCTCTTATTGTGATCTATTGTCCTGTCCTATGTCTTATCATGTTTTTGTGTTACCTGCCTAGAGACTGCGGATGCAAATTAGCATTGTTGCTATAATCCGGCATATTTACATCTATTGCTGTCTTGACAGATTAATGTGCCAAATAAATAAATAAAATAATTAATGATAGTGTGAAGCTCACAAAGCTGGTAAACTCATAGCATGCGCTGTAAGTACTTCAGAGTAAACGTCAACATGAGCAGTTACACTTGACGCCAATACTTTTGTCACTGGGTGGTAGCCTCTGTCACCTCCTGCTATATACAGTAAAACTTTAAACCACTTTAAAACCACTTTAAGCACAAAACAGTCAGCAGAACTCGCATGTACCCGAATTCAAGATCAATTATTTTAACTGCAGCCTCAAAGACCATAAAGATCAATGAACGACAGCATTTCGTCAGTTATATTTAGTCATTATTTCAATGGAAGCTCTCCAAAGGGAGCCACACGCTCCGATCTTTGTGGGGTCTACACGTGAGCTAAAATATCTATTATATTAATAGCTATATTTTTTAGTGCAACACGCAGCAGATGCACTGCAGAGCAAAAAAAAACAACTTTCCAAATAACTTAGATATTCACTAATGGAAATATACTCACCTTGGGGATTATAAAGTGCATTCAAATTCACTTTCTCAAGGATTTAACTTGTGTATTGAATAAAACATAAAACAGTGCACCGACAGACACGCAGAAGTACTTAGAACAAGACAAATTCTCTGACTTATATTACCTGGCAAGTGAGAAAATTCAGACTCGGTGCTCTCACGCTTAAACATCTCTCAATTAGAAGAAGAAGGAGTCAACGCTGAGGTGAAGAAAATGTGCTGAAGTAAACAGTTTGCGGAATGGAGCGATTTCATTTCCATATCAAAAGCATAATATGTATTTGGATGTTTCCTGTGAGCGCCGAGCTGCTTTTGGATTTTCTTTGATGTGGACGCGTTTGTGTTTAAACCAACAAATGATCTTATCTTCAGTAAGGACTAGAGTGCTTGGCACATGGACTTCATCCTGTCTGTCTCCATACTCGTCTAAAAAAGGGCTGCCAGTGTATTGACTCCTCTGTTTCTCTCCCCAGGAGTACCAGATCGATATCATCTTCGCCCAGACCTGGGTGGACACCCGTCTGCGGTACAACAGCAGCAGCATGCGGATTCTAACCCTCAACAGGTAAACTGCACTTACCAAGGATATACACCAAAAATAGAGGCATAGAGGCGACTTTATTTATAAACTCCTACACATGTCAGCTTTGTGCTGGCATTGATACACATCCATTGATCATTTCATATTTGCCTTTAAAGGAACTGCGGCTTTGAGACAATGCCACGTCTTTCCCCTGCAGCAGCTATCCTATCTGAACATTTTCACGTGTAAATATCTCATTTGAGAACAATATTCTTCCTCTCTCCCAGGAAGAAGAGCTGTAATTAATGGAACAAATTGATTGATGTGCTTTATTTTCCCTAAGTCTCCCGGGTATTTTTTCTTATCCTCTCGCGCGAAATCAGAAGGAATTCAACGCAGACTGTTAAACTTACCTCCTGCCTCTTGCTTTAACCAGCAATATGGTCGGCCTGATCTGGCTCCCAGACACCATCTTTAGGAATTCCAAGAACGCCGATTCGCACTGGATAACGACGCCCAATCAGCTGCTCCGGATCTGGAACAATGGGAAAATCCTTTACACGCTGAGGTAACAGTAACACATGAAAACACACACACGGAGCAGAGATTTAATAAGAAGCTAATGGCATGTAGCCATGCTAGTAAAAAAAAAAACTTTTTAATGTGAATTACCCCCTCTTTTGTGACCTTCAACACCCACACTAAACCCATATTCACTGAAATCAATTTTAAGTTTCACTTTGCACAGTTTTAAAAGACGAAAAACACGTTTCTGAACAGTGTGAAAAATGGATTAAGGCAAAACGAGCTGAGAGGTGCAAGCAGCAACCGCGTCGGGATGCTTGTTATATTTTATTTTGGATGTATGTACCACATCCTGTGTCAGTAAAGATTAACAGACTGAGCGCTTGATGAGCTCATATCCTTTTTAGGGGAACCTGTCCATGTGATAATAACGTTACAGCTACATGGCCATTAGTAACCGTACAAGCAAAGCTAATTAAGAACCCTAATTAGATTTACAACATCACTAGTGACCCTCCATGTGAATTAGTAGCCCTCCGGAATTAAGATACTATTAGGGTTGGATATTACACAGCGGTGGGCAAATGTGGCACGTGGGTAGGATGATGGAAGACAGCACGGTGATAACATAATCGTGGAAATCTTGGAGGCTACTGGTTGTGCCTGTAAATTAAAGTGTTCAATAATTGACAAAAGCAAACGCGGATGGCTACTTTTTGGTTTATTTTGCAGTAATAACCATAAACCCCATTAAACCGTGAAGGCCTTACAATGCATCGACTAGACTTTACAACCCCCTTCTCTCTACCCTACGACAGATGTCGCTGGTTTGGACTGAGGGCTATGGCACACGTATGAGAGGTAGACAGCCCAAACTGAAATAAAATTTTGTCTTGGCCCAATTTAAATTGTATATCAGTGTGATAAATTGTGTACTAGTGTCAGCCCGTGTTGTTTTCTGTGTTGGAATTTGAATATTGTAGCCCTTTTCTGCGCGGCTTTTGTTTACCTTTGGCAAAATAGGATAGGAACTCCTCATCCAACATGTCAACGTGTCATGTGTTTCTGTTCATTTGGGTCTTTTCTTTCTGACAGCTTCTCAATGGTAGAAGAAATGACACACAGGGGAAGGTTGTGCGAGTGTGTGTGTTTGTGTGCATGGCCTTATGACAAAATACAAACCCTCACTGTGTCTCAGGATTCGAGTGGATGGGCTCTTTTTAAATTTGAGTGGCATATGGGTTTATGAACCCTCAAGCTCTGACATGAGCTTTTTCTGTCTTGAGGATCCAATTTCACCTGCGCATCCAGAGATTTTTAGCTACTGCTTGGCCAAACAGCAAAAACCAACGAGTGTTTATTTCAGGGGTCCTTTAGAGGGCTAGATGCACAGCTCCTGTCATGGAGAGTCAAATAAATGAAAAAACAAAAAAACAAACGTGAACTAAAATTCCTGAAACGTCCTTCTGGCTGTGGCATCTCATTGTATTTGCCTTGACTGGCAAATTTCAACGTTCAGAATAGGTTTGATGCCTGTCTCAGAGGGAGCAATGAAGCCAGTTACTATTTCTAAATGTAGGAGGGAAAAGGGCTTACTTAAAATGTTCTAATTATTGCTTAAAATCTAACCCATAATTGCAGGGGGATGATTTGGGGCACAGTTGAGGTTAATAACACTGATTGTGAGCTTCTAAATTGAGCCATAAATATGCCTCTTATCAGCAAGGGTTCAGTGGTTCAAGGCTAAAATCCTCGACTCTAAAACAGCTCCAAGTTCAAAGCTGCACTAATCGATAATTTCTATATGAATCACCGACCAAATCATTATGTGTTACGTTAAAGGGGTCGCACATTGTGAAAGAGCCAAAGAATTATCCACCAGCGCAGCCGTTTGGTGTCAGCTCAGCTCAGAGTTGTGGCTTGCTCGTCCGTAAATTCTTTTCTTATCAACCTTGTTATTAGCAGCTGTTCTCAGTCAAATCTGCTAAGCCAACTGTGCACTACCTGCTGAGAACCAAACAGCACACAGACAAGCAGCCATAGCTGGTGCACACAGGTTAGCATTTAGCAAGCTAAAGAGCTAGAAGAAACGTAAAAATCATACTTGGTTTGAGTTGAATTCACAGAGTCACTGTCTTTAACCTCAATTCCAGAGACAAGCTTCTTTCAGCAAAAAAAGATGTTGCCCCGTAAGCATAGCTTAGCATTTAGCAAGCTAAAGACACACAAAGAAGGTAAACCTTTATCTAAGCATTGAGGCTTAGATTGGGTCACTTACAGTTAGTGTTTAACCTCAATTCTTGATGGTAGTAACTTGTTTCAACAAAAGCAATTAGCTGATGAATGTAGCTTAGCATTTAGCAAACTACATCTCTAGAGGGAAAAATAAATATTGTAATTCAACAACTTGACTGTGTTAATGCTCTCATTAGCTAAAGAGCTAAAAGGAAGGTAAATATCACACGTGGTTTGGGTCAGGTTGGGTTGACTTCACCAGGTCACTGTCTTTAACCTCAAATCCAGATAGAAGCTTTTCGCAGCAAAAAAAAAGTACTTACCTTGTGAGCATAGCTTAGCATTTAGCAAGCTAAAGCGATACAAAGAAGGTAAACATTGCATTTAGGCTTAGACTGGGTCACTGACAGTGTTGAACCTCAGTTTTTGATCGTAGTAACTTCTTTCAACCATGCAGTTAGCAGATAGCTGATGAATGTAGCTTAGCATTTAGCAAGCTAACAAGAAGGTAAACCCTTATATGAAGTATTTAGGCTTCGATTGGGTCACTTACAGTTAGGGTTGAACCTCAGTTCTTGATGATAGCAACTTCTTTCAACAGTAGCAGTTAGCAGATAGCTGATAAATGTAGGTTAGCATTTAGCAAGCTAAATCCCTAGATGGAAAAATAAATATTGTACTTCAAATAAGGACAAGGGTAGGGTTACTTCACTGTGTTACTGTTGTCATTAGCTAAAGAGCTAGAAGGAAGGTCAATATCATAGTTGGTTTGGGTTAGGTTAGCATGCAGAATATAGCCTAGCATTTAGCAAGCTAAATGGAAAAAATTATATTGTTCTTTGAGTTGGGGCGAGTTTAGGGTAATTTCATTGTTTTACTGTCATTAACTTCACTTCTAGATGCTAGCAGCTTCTTTGAACAGACAGTGTTAGCTGACAGTCTTGGTGTAGCATTTTACAGTCAGTGGGAAGTGAAGAGAAATATTGTGTGCTAAACAAAAAAGAGGTTAACATCGGTTAAAAAGTGTAGAAAATGCTGACATGCTCACACATTGTTACAGATATTTTATATTGCATTTAGTATTTTATTCTGCTGAAACAGGGATTTGTAACCAGGACAAATATATATATTATGCCAGCATTTTCCATCCCACGCAGCTGTGTGTAGATGCTAACAGGGAAGTGACTACTAAAGGCAGCTGCATGTTGCCTCACAGAAGGACTGATTCTGCTCACAAATAAGAAAAGTAACATCTTCAAGAAATTCCCCTTTAACAACCACAAACTTCATTTTTAATAGCTAATTTCACTTCTGTTAATGTGTGTCTCTGTGATGAATCTGAAATTTATTGTTTCATTAAAAGGATATTAAGTCTCTAGAGAGGCGTATGTTTGGGGGCTTATTTGCCTCGACTGACACGTCTCTCGCGCTCACATCTCCGCCGCGTCGGTTGCTGCTTGCTCTTTTCACCTCGGCTCCACTCTGTTGACCAAATTTGGATTTCCTGGCGGCTGACAAGCCTGCAGCGAGCGTGTATGCAAATTGGAACTGTACATCATCTGCACTTTGTTCACCTACAAACAAGACGAGCCAGACAGCCCTCTTCCTGCTTTGACTGAAGCTCCTCTTTTGTGCTCTAAGTCAGTCAATTAATGAGAATTCGCATCGGGTACAAAGACACAACAACACACAATGAAAAAGTCAATTTTCACGATGTTCTCCCTTCTGCAGCCTTTATCGTATCCAGTGAAAATTAATTTGGGATGATGTATTGTAATGTAGGGAATTTAAAGTGAGTTGGATGTATTTTGCTTGTACAACAAATCTCCAGTGCCTTCATGATCAGACGTGCTTCCCCCCAAAAACATCTGGTGTATTGACTTGTCCAGTGATCATAGCTAAGTAGTCCTGTTTTTAGAGGCTTGCATGCCTTTGGGCATTGACCTGATGGAAAAAACAACATGTCTGACACTGATGATGAAACAGTTCTGTCATTTTGAGGGATCCACACATCAACCAAGCAGCCAAGTGTGGTCCTGCACCATCTGGTTTGAAGCGCCATATACTACCATGAAAAAAAAGGAGCATTACACGATATAATCAGAGATGAATGCCGTGCTTCATGGTCCGAGAAATGAAGGAACCGAAGCATTTCTAGTACCTTGGATGTCTAAGTGCGTCTGCGTTTTCTCTCCCTCTCCAGGATGACCATCAACGCAGAGTGCCAGCTGCAGCTCCATAATTTCCCAATGGATGAACACTCCTGTCCTCTCGTCTTCTCCAGCTGTGAATATTGGCATAAACACAACACAAAAACACACACACACACACAATTACGCAGACTGTGATAGCGATACCTATTCATCTTCTAAAGCAAAGCAGACAGGGAAACTCACGGACACAAATTAGAAACTAAATGAAGGAAAATAAAGACAAAAACTGAAACGAGGAGAAAGGTGACGGGAAGGAAAACATCAGTTGATCTGAGCAGGCCGATATGAGTCACAGATCTTATTAGCACAATTTGTAAACTTGGTTCGTATCCTGGCAGCCCTCTGAGAGGATGCAGAGAGGATGCCGGGCGTCCATTTTTTATTGTCGCTGGTGCAAAATGTGCTTAACGGTCTCAGTTAAAGTTCAAGTGACTGATGATGAGAGATCGTCTGATGTCCAACTATGCGCTAACCTCATTTACTTTGTGTTCCTGGTAGCTCAGATTTACATGAGCTTTCCTAGACTTTCCCGTAAATGCAATATAGTCTCCTGCAGGGGTAGTAATAAATCAATGATCACATTGTAAGCCGCTAAATAGGGACATGCAGCTATAACTGCAGTGCAGCTTTTCTTCCATTTCAACAGAAGCATGGAATCTGAATACACCTAAAACTTAGGGTTAGGAATTTGGTCAATCAAATCAAAGAAGGCAATGAGCATTTTTTAGTAATACACAGGACAAGATGTTACAATCCCTTGTGCCAAAATCCCAGGCAAAACACGTTTAGACGCCCTGTTCGTCTAAGAGGCCCTACCAAGCCTACAGTCATGTAATATGACCAATAACCTATACTCTACCTAGACTAACTAGAAGCTGCTGGCTTGTAAGCCCATTGAGCAGCAGAGGATACTTCAAACATTGTAAAACATAACCTAACTAAACGCTGCTGGCTTGAATGGCCCGCTCAGCAGCTAACCGTGGCTACCAAGTAACATGAGAACAACAGGAACCTGACCTGAACAACAGCAGTATGCAGCATATCATTGGGGTTTTCAAGTGGTCACCTCCCTTCACCGATGTTTCGCTAAGTAAAAAAGGACTAAGGGGAAAAGGGACGAGGGCTGCAGTACCTCATCGACTTGGCCACCACTTTTAAGGTATCCATTTGTGGGCATTTGCGTGGCAGGTCAGTTTATGGGCGCAGGCGTCTTCCTATGTGAGATACGGCTTCATTTAAGTAATAATCATTACAGACAGCTGTGTTCGTCACAGGTCATTATTAAACCCCTGCTCAGCAGCGAGAGAAGATAACGAATTGACTATTTTCTGACCTGTACACAATGTGTTTACAGTGTGATGAGACAGGGTGTTACAGTACTGCAGTTAGTAAGAGCTATTGACTGTAAATAGGCTTCCATTAAGTCTCTTCTTCAGGATTTGACAACCAGGCACTTTTTTCCAGCTTATTTGGAAAGACATAATTTCCTGATTGTGGCAGCAATGGACGAGGAGCTCGTATTTCCAATAACAACAAATTAAAGCCTTAAAGATTTTATATGCTGAACAGCATGGCTTATGTGGAATTGTCATGGTAATGTTTCGTAAAGAGCCCTTCCTGACTCTCCAAGCTCTTTTTTTCTTATTTGTGCCAGATCTCTTGATAATTAAGAAACTAAATTACATTATGAGATATTACTAAAATGCCTCAAAGTGCCTGGTGTGAGGGAGTTGAATTGGTGTAATTACATTTCTCAGAGTAGGACATATTCTTCTTGATAACTTGAACAGCAAGAACTGTCCTGCTGACATTTGCTTTGTGTCTTTTAAAACTTCATCAGTATTTAAGAATACGTCTAATCTGCTAATTTGGAAAACGTAAAGCTCCGCTCCAGATTTTTCCCTGATGCGCTACTCCGCCCAATTAGAGCCTCCAAAGAAACCGCTTCGGTCCGTCGCGAACTGGCGCGGCGCTGCATAAACTAACTGAGCAGCAAGTGTTGCTCTCAGGTTGCCTCCGTCTGTTGCGCACGGGCCGCGCTGCCAGCCCGCAAATGGCATATTCCACGGCAGATGGTTTGCGAGATGAAGGTCTGCTCTAGACGAGGAGGAGGAGCAGAGGGAGACGACGCAGGCCAGTCGCCGTGCTCCGAGAGGGCGTCTGATGATGAAACCACAATTGGCCCCTCTGCACCGTCTGGCCACATCCACCTCAATCTCTCTCTCAAAGACGCCAACGTCTAAAACAGGACAAGCGGCGTACATGTGTTGAAGGCCTGATCTTACGTATTAGTTCTTTTTTAAAGCGGACGTATCGCATAATCCAAGCAATCCGGCTCCAACATATTTTGAAATCAGCGTGACAAAGAGGCTTTTAAGCTACTGTGTCTCTCCTTTTAACGTGGCCGCTGTATAATGTGCTCAGACAACTGGTGAGCTCGGTGTAAAAGCCGTGAAAAAAGCCTCAACTGTGATTACAAGCACTTAGCATTAGTTACCTACATCGGAGGCAGGCCTGCAATCACTTCCTAAAGACCACATTCTGAGGTGCTATATTTATATTTGAACAGCACATACCATTAAGTGGGAGTGATTGTGTTTGCGTCAAACCAATGGCGGCCATGATTCAGTCAGGTACATCCTCTGTGCACCACGTAGCACTGTCTGTACCAGATTTCACATAAATTCACCCGGCAGTTGTTGAGACATCTCCACAAAAGCCGAAAGTGTCAGCCTGCTCATGGCGCTGCAGGATAAGTCAGAGGATCAGCCATGTCTGAGAAGTTTATACTCCGGGGTCCGTGAATGTCTGTGCAAAAAAAATAAAAAATCTTTCTAAATCGCTGTTCAGATCGTTCAGTCATGACTAAAATGGTGGACGGCAGCTCGCGGAACGGCAATGCGGCTAACAAACCTTCAAGAACGCGCATCAGATTCTCACACACCCTCCTGCGCAGAAGAGCTGAGGGCCTCTCAGCTGTGCGTGTCCGCCAGAGAGCTTGTTACACTTCACGAACAGTCAATCAAGAGAAGCCGTCGCTCTCGACTTCCCCGTTTTCATTTTTAAATGTATCATCAGAAAAAATGGCAGCTTGTCACACTTTCCCGCGCCGGCGTGAAGAACACGGGAAATAATTCCGACTGTTAACAGTTTGAACATATTCCCAAAGCAGCTGACGCTAGAAATAAAGTCGCTACTGACCTACTATGCAGGTACGGCTGTTGGGTAAGGGTAGAGAGGGAAAAAAAGAAAAGTGCTTACTGTTGGCTGTTCTGCAAGTTCTCTGTAGGCAGGGAGAAGCAGAAAAGAGTAATTCAAATTTCAGCTGGCAGACGTCTCCGCAAATATGCCAGCCTTGTTTACAGTAATACGGCAGAAGTGGACATCTCTTGTTTCTTTTGTTTAGAGGATATTAGCAAAGGATATAATTTATAACACTGTGGAAGAGCATGTTGCTTCAGGGGGCTTTTAAAGGCATGAAGCGTTCTGTAGCTATGAAGATATACTGGTAACACGATGGTAATATTGTCTGCAGTAAAGATAATTGTACAAGCGCACCAAAAGAAATATGACAGCAATAATGTTTGCCAACTATATTGGTGTTTGGAGAGAAAAAAAAAACCCTCTTGCATCATGGTGATTGCTCCTCATGGTTATAGATGGCTATCCTCTAAATGAGACCATTTACATAATTAGTCTGGTTTCCACTACAGGGCACAACAAGGCTTGCCACTCGCTCATTATTGTCACTCGTTTCTTTTTTTTTTCAATGTAAAATTGCCTCGACTTGTTGGCCCGAGCCCGGCTTTGTTTTCGGCACACGCAGTCGTTGACGCGCGGGCTTTCAGAGGAATCCGATCTCCTTGTGTTTCAGCGCTTGCCCCCCAGCGAGGATATGCATGCGAAATCCCGTTTTAATGCTAAATACGTCCAGGATCAGGACGCTCGCAAAGAGTCCCCAGCTTTAAAGCCGTTTGAGCAGGTTATTCGCCTTGTAGGCACTCCATGGGAAAGTACTTTCACACGTCACTGAAGCGTAACCACTGGCTCTTCATAGAAGTGCAGGGATAATGCGCCGCCCACAAACGTACACATCCCCGGCTCTATTTTCAATATTAGAATATCGTCTGATTCAAGAGACACCTTGAGACCAGTTGCCTTGCAGACAAATGAACAGCAATTAAGATAGATATGACGCAGAACTGCTTGATAGAGCACTGGTGCACTATAGTTGATTCCAAGCAAACAAGTTAACAGTAATTGCTCAGCTGGACTCCAGCCCACTGAACCGCCAACGAAAACTTACTGTATAAATTTGTATAAATCATGCATACAACAAAAAACTGCAGCGCAGCATTAATCCATCCTGTATTCCTTGCCTGCAACTTTTATTTCTATCACTTTCCTTCTTCCACACGGCGAACTCTCCCAGACGGCTACCCGCGAGACGAGATCGTGTACAAGTGGAAGCGAAACTCAGTGGAGACCTCGGACCAGAAATACTGGCGGCTCTACCAGTTCGACTTCATGGGGCTCAGGAACACCACGGACGTGCTCACGACCACAGCGGGTAAGCGAAACGCAGAGGAAAGGTCGAGGAAAGGTCGACAACTCAGGGGCTTGAGTCGCACAATTCATGGCGTCTGGAGAAATAATAATATAAACCTTCACTTGTCCTGACAGGAAAAGTTGTTTTTGCTTCAACCCTTTGTTATGGGAAGGTCAGCGAGAGTTGGCAGAGTCCAGCTCAAGAACTGGCTCCCTAAGCTCTACACAGGTTAACATTAGCACCATGGCCATAAATGTAATCATATAACTACAAGCTCAAAGCTCATAAGTATTCCCCTCGGGTGTAAGGGCAAATAGGTTTTTCCACTGACATTAATCACCAAGATTAAAGATTAAAAAGGAAGTTTAATTATTCACTCCTTTCCCTTCTCCCTTCCTGTGCGCCGTGTTTGTGTATATTGGCGATTTAATGCGAGCTTGTTGTTTGGAAAACGGTGTCAGCCTGAGACAAAAATGTTGCTCCAACAGGTGACAGTAATTACACTCGCAGCCGGCACGGGTTTGGACAAGCTCCTAATGCATTTCCAATGCTTTCACGGGACCCTCGCAGACAAAAACACCTTCCAGCGGTGTAAAAAGTAAAGCACAATGAATGGAGATGAAGGGAGAGCGTGACGCAGGGACTGTTAGCCCCTCTTAACCTTGTTTATGAGATGCACACTCCTTTTGTTTTGCGCCTCGCCGTCTTTTGTCTGTGGAGAGACGTGCTCAGATCTGCATAATGTGACCTGGTTCGGTTTTCCACGCGCTGAACCTCCGTTCATGAATATTCGAGGAAGAGGAGTATGATTAAGAGAAGGATCAAATTATTAAGGAGCTCAGAGGAAATTAGCAGAACGGCTTCATTTTGCTTTGCGATAAGGTAAAGCCGTCATCGTGGAGCGATGACGGAAGACTCGGCAGTCTGCAGCAAACAACTTGTTTGTTTGTTTAACTATATCTCCCGTCGGGGATACTGATTGGGCATCCTGTTTCTTTCTAAAGACTCACCGTCAATTCATCTTTCTGCTCACCCCCTCAAAAAAGAAGTGACTGATGAGCACTCTCAACCCGAAACACAACGATGGCCTTTTAAATTATACGTTTTCCTGGACTCCCGCTGCACCGTCAAAAAACACAGCCAAACTAATTTTCTGCTGAGATGCTCAAAAGCCACGGCGAAACCTACACATCTACCTCATGCTGTTTAAGAAAATTAGCCGTTTTCTCATTTATTACCTCGTTTCTTTTTCCTGTTTCACTTGCCGGAGCTCCATCTCCACACGCATGATGATTAGATCCCGGCTAAAAATACCTATCATTAATTTACATCATGACAAACTTTGAAAGTGCTCCGCTTCTCTTCTTCTTCTCCCGCCTTGTTTCCCTCTTTCTCTCGTTCTCTTCATCAATTCATCCCTCATAAACACATGAGGTATGGGGCTGTTTTAATGAGGACAGAGTGGACAGATCCCTGGCCACAGCGCCACCGGGGACCCCCGTCGCAAATCCACCGTCGTTATCAATTCAGCAGCGTCCTCTTCAAAAGGCCCCCAATGTTGAATCCCAAACACTTCAGCTCTTTGTTCTGCCATCCCATCATAAATTCCCCCAAAAGCTTCCATGATGCCCTTTTCTGTGGTTACACTGGAGAAATGCTGATGTTCTTTCCTTTTTTTTTTTTCAAACGCCCTTCTTTTCATATAAAGGATCTTCAGTCCCTAGTGAAATAACTGGAAATCCCATACCTGCTATATCCGATGCTTCACAATACTTATTCTCTATTCGATGCTACACGTGATCATTTCCCTTTGCCTGTGCTCATTAACCTGCAGCTGACCGCTATCCCATTGACGTCTCAGCTAGAAATCATGAATGTGTAATTGAATCGTCACTACACGGCGAGGAGACATCACCCCGCCCTCCTTTGAAACGCAGTCACGTCTAATTATAGCTTAGCGGTGAAACGGCGCAGTCGGCCCGTTGAGCTTGTTCAGGCACAGGAGGAGGACGGATCGCAGCATTTTTCCTAAACCAAGCGCGCGCGGAAGGAACGCGTTACCGTGAAGCTGTTAGCATGCGGCGCTAGAGGGTGCTACAAAGTTAGCTAGACTTCTAATTGTTAGATCTCATGCTAGCTAGCGAAACATCTGCAAGCATCAACCGCTTTCAGGTGATTGGCAGCTATAAATCTCCGCCTGACACAATGCAACAACTATTTCCCTAACCCTAACCCAGTTTTGGACATGTACCTAAACTGAGACAACCACAATGGCCAGAGGAGCTGTGTTGAAGTCTGGTAGGCCGAGAAGCGCAATAACGTAAATAGTGGTGGTGGTAAATGAGAGGCCAGCTTGCTGAACGCTTGCCTTGGGATGATGATGATTCGCCAAATCAGTTACCTATCCATAGGCATATGTATTAATTGGCTCGCAGTATGAATAGCCAGGGCTGATTAAATCCTTCCAACCTCCTCTAATTATCTGCCACTGGTCTCTCATTTACCACCAATTGCTAGTCACTGGCTTTGATGTTAACAGACTCTCAATAGTCTTATTTTTGGCAGCAGCCTTAGGCCATGTCCCACTGCGCCAATGGAAGCACTTAGTAGCCAGCTAATCAGAATATTAGTAATAAATAGTCACTTTAAGAGGCATTTCTTTCTGCTAAAACTCAATTAAATCTCCCAACTGATTGTCACCAGACCTGAAGCAAAGTCTCCCATATTTAACCTAAAGCACGACGGTGAGGAAAATCACAATATTTACTTATTATATATATCTATGTGTGTTATTAAACTTGGTAAAGGAAGAGAAACACACTTGTATCATCACTTTAGCCAAGACGGAAGCAGCTCGAGTTTGTGCTGACTTGCCCCGAGCTCATTAATGAAACAGTTTTCCCAGAGTTTTCCTCGCAGCTTCCAAACAGAAAGCAGAGCCCGGCGTACGGCATGACAGAGTCTGCGGACGAGCACGGCGCAGGCAACTCGAACTAATAAGTATCCAGCCGAGTGTGTAAACAGAGGGGTTGATACTCCCCTAACAAAATGTAAACAGTGGTGTTGTTCGCTACGATGCACAGTCAGTGCTGCAGCCGTGGATAGTCGGCCTGGGATTGTACATTCCTGCAGCTTCATACAGTACTGCACAACTACAATGCTGAGAAACCTTTAACAACAGAAATGGGGTACGTATTGTTGAACTGATCTCAACTTTGAGTGGAGCAACGACCAGTGGGAGGATGCAGATTACCGTCCATGCGTTTTATTTTATTTGAGGAAGATATAAGTCTTAAATCCTGAACTAATGCATTCGTCATCTGTCATTACCAAAGCAGACATCTGGATATAAAGCCTCGTCCAAAACATCCTTGATTAATCCCAGTGGACTCCTACACCTGGCCTCTTATTTTGATTGTATACGTATCACAGTCGCGTTGAACGGGACTAAAGTAAACTGCACATCCCTGCACATGTAATTGAAGTGATCAATGGGGGTCACAAAATAAGCAGTAGCCAGCTGTTTTAATTAATAATGTCAGCCCCCACTAGAGAGCTGAACTGAAAGCGGGAAGAGAGAAGACCTCATTTAAAATCCCACCGACGTTCGTAAAAGTGCCACGGACTAGAAATTCAGCAAGAATAGAGCCCAGTGTCAAGCGGCTTGCTTCGTATGTTTCGAGGTGCAGCTGAGACTTTCTCAGCTATAAATTGCTTGCTTCGTTTCTTCAGAAAAGGATGGCTGTTTCTTTTTTGGTGAAACACTTGCTTCCCATCAGCCCCGGACCTGTGCAAGCAAAATGCAACTGCTTATGATTCAAGAGGCTCATGCTGTAGTGCGAGGACAGAGGCTAGAGGTACTAAATGGAAAACATGGCACACGAAGAAAACACTCCAGCTCCAAAATGTTCTGCCTCATGTATGAAAATGTGGAAAAAGTATGATGGAGAGGCTTTCAAAAAGTCCTCCAGCAGGCAGTGGCCTGTGGGTTACCGTCTAGTGATCAAATACTTAAGGAAAGACAGGGACATTATCACAAAAAAAGCGCTGCACCTTTACACCTCAACAACCGTGCAAGCGCCAAACACTCCTCTCCCCTGTGCTCTTTATTCATGGCACCTGCGATTAAAATGCTTATTTCACTTCTGTGTAAAGGAAGAGGTGAAATTCCGCCGCGAGCGGAGGACAAAGGGCCCTCCTCTACAGATGTTTTATTCAGCCTGACATCGTTTTTGTGGAAACGTCTTGAGTGGCGGCAGATTATCAAACGCCGTTCTCCAGTAATATTTAAAGTAGTATTGCTCGACTGATGTGCATAACTTTGTCAAGGTTACGGAACAATGGTTTCTCCTCGCCGTGCTCAATATCTCCCCGCCGCTGTCAATTAAACGCTGCAAAAACAAGCATCCTGCTGTAGTCGCACCATTAAAGAGGCAACAGAATAAACTCTCCCCTCATTTTTCTTCCCCTTACACTGACAGTGCCATTGTGCACTTGCTCAAGTTGGAGTTGGAGAGAAGTTTTTGTTTCTGTTTTTTTTGGAGGCCTTCATCAAGGTTTTACACTTTTTTTCCCCCCTCTTTTCTTTTTGTCCTTTGCGCTCTGTAAGTCTTAGAAAGCTCATTTGCTTCTGTCTCCTCCCGTCCTTGTGTTTTTTCCTCTCCATCTGCCTGCCTTAACATTTGATAGATGATAAGCAATTATATACCCAAAGGCCAGACCATCAGAAAAGCAACTTAACTCTTTGTCTTGTGTGACCAATAATAAACAACTCTGACAAACTCCAGTGAAGTCTTAATTAAAACGAAGACCTTAGGTCTCCACACGGCTTAAGACACTTCTGACAGTCTCATTAGAAAACTGAGCTGCCTTTACTTTCTCACTGGAAAATGCCTCATTTTGTAAGCGGTGTTCCCCAGGGCTCGCTCACTGGCCCCTGGCTGTTTTTGTAACCGCTTCACCTAGATTCGGTCAGTCCATATACCAAAACTACCACAGCTTCTCCAATAAAGTGGAGCATAGTGTATGTGGAGTCTGCTGCTAACAGTCTGGTTCCGTCCTCTGTTTTCACGACAATAATGAAGTTAAGAGCACAGCGTGATATAGCCCCTAGCTACACATCAGACCTTTTTAATTACTCATGAGCCAGCGTGCTGCTTTGGGATCCTTGGGGATGATGAACTGGAGCTTGTGAGCGTATAACAAAGTGTAACTTACAAAATAGCAGGTTCACCTTAATGGAACCTACGGAGCAATTTCACAGCTTGAAAAAGGGGGTAATTGTTGAAAACTGTTTACTGGGTGCCATATGACTGGGTAGAGAAAAAAAAAAAAAACTCTGAAGGGGGAATCCTACATCAACCAGAATGCACTGCATCTGCCAGCTCAGTCTTGGCTTGCTTACTTTATTTAAAGGATTCACTAGATTGATATATTTAGCAAAAGTGCATTGTGTTAGCGTCATAATTATCCAGTAAAGGATGCAACACAAAGTTTTCTAACTACAGTTCACATTAATGGAGGTTTTAGGGGATTTAGCAGGAAGTATAATGTTGCTGTTACCGGACAACGTGACTGTTTTAGCATGTAATTAAAAGTGGCACATGTAAAAGTACAAAAAAATAAAAAAAAATAGCAGTCCTGATTGTTGTGTATTCATGGGTAAAGACAAATGTTACTGGTTTACTTTGACACTGATCAAGTTAAAAAACAGATTGCAGATTAATTTATACTCCATTAAGAAGTACAATTTTCGATGTTAATATTGGCTTTATCGAAAAGATTCTTGCTTTACTGTATTACACATATATGAAATTATCATATCTACCGCACATTTTAGTAAAGCCCTGTTATCTATTCTCCATTTTCTCCTCTCTCTCTCTCTCTCTCTCAATAGGTGACTATGTGTTGATGACAGTTTACTTTGACCTCAGCAGAAGGATGGGCTACTTCACCATCCAGACCTACATTCCCTGTATCTTAACCGTGGTCCTCTCCTGGGTCTCCTTCTGGATCAAGAGTGACGCAACACCTGCAAGGACAGCTCTAGGTATGCAGCCACACTGTGACAAGCGTGAAAATTTATACATGACATATATTCAAAAGGGGATTATATAACTGAGTCCTCTGTGGGATAAGCAATTTCTCGCCTGCGAATCTCAGCAGTAACAGTGTTGGTGTCCAATATTGTGGCACCCTTTTTACTTTAATTGAAGTGATGGGAATACTCGGTGGCAGGATTTAAAGCTTTTTAATAATTCCCATTCAATCTGAAAGCTAGATAGCTTGATAGCAAAAGCACTGATCTTTTTTTCCCCCTTTGGTAATTGCAATATTATAACTCTCAGTTGTCTTGGGGATCACATTACAGGCATACTTGCACATCACTTAATGCTACTGTGGAGTGACAGAAGGCGACAAATGAAGACCTTGCATGCCAATGCATATGTGTTTGTGTCATTTACCTGCCAATCACATTTTATTATATAAAAGCTTACCATCAGAGTGGCTTCTTTCCTATTCATACTGTTGCAGTGTTAATATTTCCTTCTTTGCATAAGCTGACAAATGTTTTGAATTATTTTCCTCTCCACTGCATGCCTGCCATTAGTTCATTTGCTTTCCTGTGGATGATCATATTGTTGTGCAAGGTGCTGGTGGTTTGAGACGGAATTCGAGGTAAGTGCGTCATTTCCACGGCCGTTTTACCCACTTCATAATTTCATTTCCGTTTCTTTTAAGCCGTGTTTTCCTCAAACCTCCCCGATCTGCCCTTGGGTCACTCATTGCAAACTCACCCGGTGCTGCATAGCATTGTTCAGGCTCAAGGAGTTTTCATTTAATTTGTAGATGAGTTCTCAACATTTCTAAAGATATAACCCTAACCCCAACAGTAACCCACATCTAGAATAAACAGGATGATATAGAGCCTATGATATATAAAATATATTTTGTAAATGTACTGTTACATGGATGCAAACAAGCCTCTCCTGTTTCCAGCATTTCTTTGGCCCATCCATCCACCCCAACCTCCTCCCTACATAACTATGAGTCAACAGCCATGCATATCAGCTCTCTGAAGTCTTACTTATGCACCAAGCTAGCGTAACATTACATACTGAACACACCTCTATCTTAACTTTTGTTGTATGTCTGCGAAGTAGCACCGACTCTGCTGGGCTCACCGGTCATTACAGTTTATCCTCAGGGGAACGTGAATGTAAGCACTTCAGTCTGGACCAAACCGGCTTGAGTGACTGACTAAAAGAGCACGTCCTTTACAAATGGTCTTTAGTGTACGTACATTTATCCCAGGAAGCCTTTACCATTTACTCCACCAGATCCTTTGTACTTCAGCACCTCGCTCTCTGCCACTTTGGTTGAAGGAGGTTAGCCTCTAACTAATTAAGATCACTCAACCAAGTTCTCTCACTTGACCCAAGAACTCAACCCGAGCCAACTTCTCAGACCTCCGGCCGCCTTCGCCGCAGCTGTCACTTGCACCGAGACGGCGCACACCACTCTGGAGTACTTTAATTCCACTCAGTCCCTCCTGCCCTTCATCAGCCTGCCAGTCAAACAATATCACAGGAGGTCATCTGGAACGTCTCTGCGGCAATAAAGAAGTTATATTGGAGTTCTGTCCGTCCCCATTCGTTATCGAGCCCAAAGAAAAAGCTCATAGTTGGACAATAAATTTGTCTTGTGTTGTTTCGAATGAGCCAGTGTTAATACTCAAGCATGCGCCGGGCCAAACGGAGCCTTTCCTCTTACGCCGTTAATGAAGGCTGATCATAATAAGAGATTGTGTTCGGCGGGTCTTTGGCTCGGCTTCCTTTTCCCTCTTAGGCTGATGAAAGTTGAGACAATGACAAGTGAACATCAAAACGGTGCAGAGGAGATGAGATCAAGAGAGACGCAGCAACACAAAGGTTTATTTTCAGAGTGTTTGTATTGATTGCAGATATGCGCTGAAACACTATTGATTTCTCGTTTTTTATCAAAAGCAGATTTTTTTTATTTTATTTTTTTTGTTAAATCGACCTAAAGTCTCAGATCAAGTTGGCTGAGATATATTGGAGGTTTTAGCTCATGATACTTTGGCAAAGCAGTGTAGGAAAGATTTGAACACATCACAGCTTTCATCTTGCTTTTTAATGTGTATCACACTCCTCACATGACATGTATGGTCCGTTTGTCAGACGTATGGAACATCCAAATGCAGTTAAGGCTTACCGTATGTCTGAATGGTGGGCTGATATATCACCAAAGGCAATGAGAGGCCAGGGATCTCCTCCTCACAACAACGAGTTGCCCCAGTCTTTATAAACATCGACATTCAGCTCACCAACACAAAGTTATTTTAGCCTTTCTTCCCCAGCACATCACACCCCCCTGTTTTGAAGTCAGCCCGAGACCTGATCCCGAGGCTGAAAGGGAAGAGGAGAGATAAGCCCGGCACAAGAGCAAGACAAAATGAGTGTAAAGCAAAGTGAAGGCCTTTGGCACGCCGCGGCAGGAGGAAATGTCAGAGTGAGGAAGGTGGATCAAGTTGGATTGCGGGGACCAAGCTGAAGACCAAGAAAAAGGCAGGTGATGCCACCGCCACACAGCCCTCCACTCCACGCCTCAAGGCAGTGTGCCTTGACAAGCTGTTAACATGTTCCAGGTGGCATTTCCAAAGAGCTGTCACTCGCCTGCTACTCCTTCAGCAGCGGGACGTTTGGATAGCAGCGGGCTGGAAGAAAGAGAGCTGATCTCAGATTGATTCCCATTAGACCTCAATCTCTGCAGCTCAGATGGATCCAGACAGAGATACAGGGGGTTGTTGATGGGAAATAAAACCACCCCAAGGCACAAGCTGAGAATATATATCTTCAGAGGATATAAGAGAGAGCCATGACACTGGATTTAATTGAACCTTTCCCAAAAGCTTCAGCAGAAATGCTGATATTTTTTGTTTTTGTGTGCACGGGTTATAAGATTTCCACCATTAGCCCACGAGGAATGGAGCAAGTTAATGGAAATGAGTCTTAGTGCTGAAAACACAAGACATTGTCGTCCAAATACGAACAGAGAAAACTCCAGAACAGAGTATGTTTACAGGTGCTGCTGTGCTCCACATATGTTGGAGAAAGTTGTATGAGCCTTTTGTGTCTCCTGAGGGAGCTGTGCAAGATCTGATGAATTGCTTTTAGGATCAGATGTGACTGAAGAATACGAGTCGGAGAAGGAAAAAAAATATAAAAAATACAGAGGGAATAATAAAGAATTGAGATTACCAGACCTCCTTATCTCTGCTTGAGGCTAGAAGCTTGAGGCTACGATGGCTGCTTGTAGCGTAACTCATCTGTATCTCTGACACAACAACACAATGTAGGACAGGAAGAATACTTGTCTAGTCTTGACAGCACTGGAGGAACATAATATTAAAGGGGAACTACTGCTAGTTGTTTTTCTTGTTTAAACCCTAGATGATGATAACAGCTAACTCTGGACTCAACGGGGAATAGCACTAGCGTACGATAACAAAACATTAGTGAAATGAATGACTTTGGCGGCAGATAATGCGTTATTTAGAGGCCCCAGTCACTCCCACTGTATGGATATAATGACCAGGATATGGTTTAAGTTTAATTAGGTTCAGGCTCACAAATTACTTGCCGAGTTAGAGATTAACGACTTTTAAGTTAATGGTTATTCTGTCCTAAACTAAAAGACACCAGTGGTGACAATCCATATAAAACTGGATGCAAGCAAATGTCTCCTGTATCTGGCGTTTTCTTGGCCCATCCATCCACCACAACCTCCTCCCTCCACAGACTCTATATCAATGTCACACTATTTCCTCCCATACTCCCGATGGCAAATAAAAGTCATTATTCATACAGCCACGAGAGAATCTGTCACAAGAACATGAACATTTGTCATTTTGGGCCATTTGCTAAACCAGCTGGACAGTCTCAGGCCTACAGTAGGGTTTTTCTTTTCCTTTTGACCAAAAGAAATATCCTCCAAACCCGAAGAGCGCATTGAAAAATATTCAATCCTGGCTAGCGAGTTTATTTCTTATGATTTGTGTGAGGTGGAGCCTCCCCGTGACAGTTGTCATTCGCACAAATGCTTGGCAAAGGCGATGTGTCAGCTCGGGTGGAAGAGCTAACAACGTTCCCCGTGGGATATCGACCAAAGATAGGTGGTAGTACAGATCTGCACCTTCAAACTGTGGCGTTAAAAGATGGGTAAATCTAAATGAGGAGCTCTGTTCCCCGCATGTTTGGCTAAATCTTTTATCAAAGAACAGTTTCTTTCACACATGAGGTAAATAAATATGATGTGTCAAAAGTCTCACAGCAACATTAATATACAGCAGTTAAATTCATGAAGGAAGGTTCTCTGTCCTCCTCACATATAATTTGACTATCAGAAAATCTATTGCAGGGTAAATAAATTCCATTGGAGCCCAGACTCGCTTTAGACTGTTTCGTCTCTCTCTCGCATCTCCGCGGTCAGAGGGGACCCGTGTAGGGCCATCTAACTGATTACATGTACGCAATGCCGCTTTAAATCAAGGCCTCTACAAAGTGCACGGAACACCTTTAATCAGATTAAATTGAAGTTGCCACGTGGAGCATTTTAACCTCAATCACTAGCGCATTAATGGGAAAACATCAGCATAATTACTATAAACAAACAAGGTTCTTGCCGAGGAGACTGTCAGCGCCTATGTACACGAGATTTTTACTTTCCTGGAGTGCTCTGCAGCTCAAAACAAGAACGCCCGGACTTTTGCAGATAATGCACAGTTTTATTTTTCCCACTTGAACTTTTCCAACTGCACTAATTTGTCAGGAAATACATATTCACATGCAGGGCTGCTGAGACCTCTTTCTTCTTGCAATTGGAAACTAATTATACTAAAATAGTAGCAACACATATGTTCTGACCAGATACAAAAAGGGTTATCGGAAATGTGGTGAAAAAATGCTGCTAGTATAAAAACAAAGCCAGCTAGAGCTCACAAGTGACATCGACATGGGGCTATCCAATCACAGGTGGCCAGCTCTAAGTGTGTCAATCGGATGCGTCTCCACATGCACCCCCAAGTGACTTCATATGACCGGATCTCACCTCTCTGCGCCGCTTTGGCAAAGGCCAAATGTGTCATTGTTTTAAACCAGCATGCAACACAAATGTACTTCCTGGTGCTAGTTAGTTGCTTGGGGCTACAATAGCTGTGAGCAATGTAGGACAAGAAGAAGGGGAAGAAATGAAAACGCCACACCGTGGTCTACTCCCTTGGCGTATATATTTCTGCTTCTACAGAGCCCAGGGCACATTTATATAGACTCTGCTAACCGAGACCACCAACAATGTATCTGAGAGGTCAGATCTTAGTTCATCCTTAATGCGTCTTGGATGCTTCTGCACCTGCACTTCTGACTGAATAACCTAAGCTCTCATTTCCAGTCTTACTCTTTTCTATAAAAAGCTCTGATTGGTTGTCTTTTTCTCCAAGAAGCCCTCATTTGGCACAAAAAAAAAAAAACGTCTACAATAAATTATAGGACGTCTTGAAGAAATCACAGCTGTCGTCGTTGCGTGGCAGTTTAAGGGACTGAAACCAGGAGGGGCGCAAGAGGCAAGCAACAGCTTTATAAACACAACACTGGGGGTTTAATCTAAAAAAAATATAAATAAATAAAGCAGAGAACAACGCACCAGTCTTAGTATTAAGCAGTGGAAAAGATTAAGTTTGTAGTCAAAGTGAAACCCATGCAGTCTTGTGACCTGGCCACTGATCCTTGGCTGGTACTCCTCAGCGCTATTTATAGACACTCCATGAACACAAGCTGTGGTCTGTTCCACCTGGTTTACCCCTGGACACATAACAAAGGTCAGTGTCTGACATTTGTTAACATATTGTGGCAACACGCAGTCACAACGAGACATGTATGAGACTATTTTATGTCCACACAACGAAAAAGAAGCGAAACAAAAAAAAAAAACACATCACATCGAGCAAATCTGTTCTTTCTCATTTCTGTTATCACACTACATTATTTTGCACTCCGAGGATGTCTGTTGTGTATTTGCCTCGTGGCGACATATGCACTTGGAGCTTTTCTCACTCCTGTGTGACGGACTTGGTTTTCTGTCTGAAGATGTGAGATGCTGTGCGGCTCAGATCGCCCGCACAGACAGGAATCTCCGGGTTGCTATGGCATCGCCTAGCAGCAATTTCCACAGAATGAATTAAACAGGAAAACTCATGACTTTGATTCGAAACAGCAGCTAATGGGAAGCTTGTGATAAACAACGAGAGAGGGAGGAGAGAAAAAAAAAAGAAAAGCAAAGAGAAAACAGTGCTGTCAGTGCACTTGCAGGCTTACACTGAACACCACTGGTTACTGCGTTTGGACTAGATTTGGGAATTTGTGGTATTTGAAGCACAGAGATGTTCATTTACCTTTGCCGGGCGCTTAAATCTAATGAGCAGGGAAAAAGAGAAAGTCTAGACGAGCACTAGACCAGAAGAGGTAGCTCGAAATAGATGGGAGCAACTCGTCTCTATGGAAACCACAGGCGAAAACAGTGGCACACACTGCCATGAAAGACATGCGGGAGACGGGGATGAAAGAGAGCGAGGGGGAGAGAGAAAGGGACGGAGAGAGGGGGGGAGAGGAAGGGTGAGACGCAGCATGAGGAGAAAGAGGGGAGGATGAGAGGGAAAGATGCTGAGCGTACGAGAATGATGTGTGCGTGTCACAGCGGTGGATATCGATGCCCCCAGCGGGCATTACTGTCACTGGGTTCATCTCTCTCTGAAAGAATTGATTTCATTTCATCAAGTGAACACAGTGTTCTCCTTTAAGACAGCACGGGAAGTCATTTCTCAAACAATGACACTGATGACAGAGATGCACAACGAAAAGTTATCTCCAATTAGAATAGTCACTGACAGTAATTGTTGCTGCTGATAACAGCCACTACCACAGTGTTACACGTATCGCCCCAAAGTGACTGACTGACCAATCACAGAGATCGGACTCTGACATCAACAGGTAATTAGTAGTTACCTCCCAACCTGGCTATTACACATTCACAGTTCGATGCATTCACTGTAGAGGTCAACCTAATTCAAGCGTCCCAGCCTCGTTTCCATCATTCATCACTGTCAGTAAAAGACAAGCGGACAGATGAGAGCTTTACCTCTCCAGAGACAGACTAATGGCCGCAGCCCGTACGTCGGTGTGGACGTCAACTGTCGGCGCCGCGTGGCTTTTTCGCTCGACAAGTTCAACGTAAAGCTCGGGGGAGAGCGGAGCTGTAATGCGTCGCTGTCCGTGTGTAATTACTGGAGCCAATTTCTGCCTGGAGAAAAAAAAATATCACGCACAGTCAAAAGGTCAAGTCGAGACCATGAGAGAGTTGTTTAAAATTTGGAGACAACTTCATTTTGAAGTGCATATGTAGCAAAAACAAACTCTATGTATACAATGAGTTAATTGTCTTAGGCTTTTGACTTAATCCTAAAACGTAGCCTCCTGTTAACACTCCTAACACTGCAGATCTTTGCTGGGGTATAATCCCATTCAATGTTAATGCTATGGCGGGTCGCTAGATGCTAATTGACTCCTCCATGGTCTCATAACGAATCAGAAATATTTTTGTGCGTCTCAAACAACATTGCTTGGTTTTTCCTATTGCTTCTGAAAGCATCTCTCCCTCCCCCAGACCCTCCACAAACCCCTGGAGCTAGCCTGCTCTGCCATTTAATCTGACGGAGAAAACGGCTCTGTGAAGTTATATTTGTTGTTCACTAATACAATTTTATGTCACCAACACTTTTTTTTGTGCTCTTGAGTTTTTAGACCATTGAGATTTACAATTAGAGTTGGTCAAAACCGGAGCGAACTAGCTTAAATTTTCAAGCGCTAGCTAGCAACGCTAGAAATTCAACACTTTCCTTAAAATACATTTTTTCTGCTGGTACTTTGTTTACTCTTCCATACATTTGTCCATATAAAGCCACGGTTTAACAGCTTAAGTTTACTATTAATGCACATGAACTGCACAGGTTGTTGCTATTTGACACTAAATCCGATATCTGCGTTGTTGCAGTAATTTGAAGACACAAAACGCATGATCATATTTGATGTAATGCATACTATACTTAATAGTAGGAATAGCATCATAATTAGAGGCTTTTATTAAGAAAACACACAAAAAAAATATCCCAGAGTCTCATGAGATTTTGTGGGAGTGACCCCAGACCAACTTAACGCCACAGAGAATTTATTGTTGGGGAAGTTGGCCTGGCTTCCACGCCTTAATGCCTTTATATCGCTTTCTTGGCAGAAATTGTCCAATTATTCATATCCCTGCACGATTCTAGCATTTTCCAAGCTGTTGCTGTTAATCTGTGAAGTCTACATGTTTATCACCACATCAGCACATGGCGTCTCTACGTGACAGCTTGTCTCCGTCAGTACTGTGCTGAGCAGCAGAGGTTGTTAACGTGAAAATGTTTTCTGATCTATTTTTTCCTTCACTGTACAACTTACGGCGCACGCTTCACGCCTGCAACTGCTATTTCTCGTATTTTGTGGCTTGGTGGGTCAATGTCTCCTGAAAGCCTTCGGTAGAAAGGGTTGTCTTGTGTTCAAAATGCCTTGATTTGCTGCTCAGGGACTAGCCGACCATAACACAAGACCAGGACACACCGTTGAATCACCCAGTTATGATTTATCCCAAGCTGGATCGTATTATGTTTACAGCACAAGCACCCTGTTACGATTCTCACACACTGGTATGAGCAAACCCTCCCTGGATCTGAATACAGCAGCCGGCAGGTTATGACAGTGGGAGTCAGTCAAACTCCACCAGTCTGTCTGTATCATCCTCTCTGTGTGAGCAACAGAGGAGGTGCAGTGGGTATCAGTAACAGGCTTTTAGAAGTGGATCGGCCGTCTGAAAACGATTACAAAATATTTATTCCTAACCCTCGGTGCACCTCGAGCAGACGGCATCCTGGGCAACGCGTCTGTGCGAGCGTCTATCTTGCGTAAGCATAAAAACGGCCGATATCAAACATAAGACACTTAGTGGAATAAACCAAACTGTCTCTATGGAAACCACAGGCCAATACAATGACAAATATGTTTCCCTAAATTACACATCTTCCTGTTTCTGCCCATTTTATTATTGTTTGTTTTTCTTATTTTTGGGCCATAGAGGTTTTGTACTTGATTTACATGCTGAACCATTTATTGGAGCATCTGAACACCCAGAAGAGTTGGCCCTCATGCTGGTTCGATTAAATTTGTGCAAAAAACTAAAAGACTTTTTTTTTTCTTCTCATGTCAATAAGGTGAAGCAAGGCCGCTCAGCCAGTGGAAGCAACACAAAAGCAAACCACTGTCAAACCGAGGAGATTTTAGTCAACTCTTTTGATTAGAAACCGCTGCTAAATCTATATTTGGGTTCGGATCAGTTTTCCATTTCAATCTGCGCGGTGTCCGGAAGCCCTCTGCTGCGGCCGACGTCTTTCTTTCACGCTGAATTCATTACCATCTCAGAGTTTACGGGGATACAGCGCCCAATTTCCATGCGCGCTTTCTGAATTACGGCCGCGCCACACGAGCCACTTCAGCGGCAAGTAATGTTTCAGTCATGAGGACGACTCGGGGTTTGCCTCATAATTCAGACGCGGCTCTGTTGTATAATAGAGGTGCTTAACCTGCAAATTGATTTCTGACACATCATGTGTTTGATTGTAAGGCAAATGACAAAGAAAGACAAAGCCGGATTAATGCAAGTAGGGGGGAATCTACCCGGAATACCCCATATACATTATTAATGTTATAAAATCACCCAACCATCTATTCATCGTGCACTAACAGCTGATTATCCTTGCATGGTATCGATAACTTCCCTCATCAAACATCCGTTACCTTTCCAGGCATCACCACAGTGCTGACCATGACCACCCTGAGCACAGTGGCCAGGAACTCGCTTCCGAGAGTGTCCTACGTGACCGCCATGGACCTCTTCGTCACCGTCTGCTTCCTGTTCGTCTTCGCCGCCATGATCGAGTACGCCATGCTCAACTACTACTCCTACAGCGTGCGCAGACCTCCCCCCAAGACGCAGAGAATGGTAAGCAAGCGGCGAATGTGTCGCTAATTTCCACCTCAACAACTACAGACACATAACAACTGCAAATAGACACAAAAAAGAGGCATTAACAAATGTAAAATCACTACAAAACCACGCTAGACTACTCAAGAAATGCAAATTGATTCAAAGCAGCCACAAAAAGGTGAAATCTGACTACAAAAAAAACAGAAAAGCGTGCAAAGAGATGCACAAAGAGACTGAAAAAAACTACAACAGGTCTGTTGTGAGTCTCTTCAGACGCCCAGATGCTCATCATCCGTCCACGTGCATCTCTGCCGTGTTTACAATTCATAATCAAAGGACTGACGCGCGAAATATGATAACCCAAGCTCCTCATGCAGCTCCATGAGCACAACAACCCCTCGCTCAACAGGCGTCATGGACAAATGAAAGGAGGGGGAAAAGGAGGAGTATGTTTGTACACGAGAATCTGCTCCGCTAGTTCAAGGCGGAGACTTAAATGAGCAGAAGAAAGCTGCTGAATATGTGTCCCGAGTCTACCGATATTGATTGAATCCATACGCTGCCACCAGATAAATACATGTGCATACAGGGCACAGTTTCTTCCCAGGAATCTGATATATCTTTATGAGCACCTGCATGCCGTTGAAAAGATTTCTTTTGAAGCCCCTGTGCGAGAGCCTAATGCCGCGTGTGGGCGTTCTCAAGGCTGCACCTGCCGCGAACGCTTTAATGGCGGCCGCATACAGAACATGTACAAGACTGAGTCAGCCACTGGTGCTGTCATTTCCCTCTCTCCAGATTCGCTCCTTATTCATTATATCCCCCCCAGTGTAGAGGATCTCTGCTCAGCGTGTCTCAGGGCTAAAAAGACTGTCAGCCCAGGATGAACAATTAAGTTGTGCTCCGTTCTGTCCACTCCCCTGCATTTCTGCCTTCTCTGCCGTATTTTGGCCCAGACTGCCTGTCTGCCTGTCTGTCTGTCTGTCTGCGGGGATGCCTCGTACCACCCCTCTCTGCCACATCCGTGTGACTCCCTGGTGCCAGCCCACTCAGTCAATTCTCTTACTCCGCGCGGCACATCTAACTCCCCCGTCTCTTGCCTGCAACGCTTCCAATTAGGTTGGCCCACACGATTTTATAAACATCAGAGAGGAAGTCCCTTAATGAATTTTCTCAGGGGGGCACCTCTTTTGCATTGTGGTGGAAAATAAAATAAAAAAAAATCTGGCTATAGCTGCGTTAAAGGAAATAAAACTGCCACAACAAAAACTCGGCCGTTCGTAGGTTTCACTTTAAAATGAACACGTTCAAACATGTCAGTCAATTTCCGAAAGTGAATCACCGCGGTGTGACTAAAGCGGTATCCATTAGTGCGTGTTACACTGGGACTGGAGCTAACACGTTGAGCGAAAGGCGAGATGCAACCCGCACAGGGCACCAGTGCATCACTCTACAAAAATAGAGGCTCATATTGACTCCCATTTAAATTTAGAATCGCTTGCATATCTAACAAGCTCCCGGGGAAAAAAACAAAAACACAGGAAGGACATGACTCCACACTGAGAGACTGAGACACAACGCAAAGTACATCACTTTGAGATCAATTCAGTGCATCGATAGAGCGGCTAAATTGAGACTTTCTGCAGTCTGAAAAAGTCTTTGTGTCTTTATAGATCTGCCATGATCAATCACACATCTTGTGTCATCTAATGTTTTAATCTCATAGCACAAGTGAATGTTGCTTTTTAGATCAGTTTTAAAAAAGTCCTTTGTCTTTTTAGTGTCATTAAGTGAAATGCCTTAAAGTCATTTGCTAGATTTTCTAGTATGGACTTAATATCTAATATCATCAACTACAAATTCGAAGGGAAAGGTTTTCAAAAAGACATGAATTAACCAAATCTTTTAAACAAAAGACAAAGGAAGGGTTTCAGCAGTTGCTCCTTGGGTGCGTGCATTCACCGCTTATGTCTCAACTCAACAAAAGTACCGTAAAGGTTGGCAGCATTGCAGAAGAAGAGGGTGAAATCTAAAATCAGCTCATTGGATCACTGATCTGAGGATGCTGCTCCGTTCACCATAACATTTCTCCTTCTTTGATATCTCGCAGGCCTACTCATCTTTCAACATGAGTCGCAACCCCCGGACCATGATGCCCATGGGCAACTCCCTGTTCTGGCACGACTACGAGGACAACTGCCTGTACGAGTGCCTGGACGGGAAAGACTGCAAGAGCTTCTTCTGCTGCTACGAGGAGTGTAAAGAAGGCGGCTGGAGGAAAGGGCGGATCCACGTTAACATCCGCGAGCTGGATTCCTACTCCCGGGTTTTCTTCCCCACCTCTTTCTTGCTCTTCAATATTGTCTACTGGGTCAGCTACCTCTATCTCTAGTCCGTCTCGGGGCCACGATCTGCGGGGTCGTGCCCGAAACGCCCGCCCCGCCCCCCGCCACTTTGCACCGCGGCTGGTGATTTGAGGTTAATGCTAAGCATAGAGGAGGACGCAAGGTGGACCCGCTCTATGGGAACTGCGAAGGACATGCTGCCACTTGAGTGGTACGGCATATGAAAAAGTACACGTGCGCTGTGGTGCACAGTGTAAAGGCCATGATACATTGAGCAGTGGCACTCCGCGGTGAATAAAAAGCTCAGCAGTAGAAAAACAAGCCGCCAGCACCAACCCGAACGGATAGGTCCCATTAATAGCTCTCAGAAACCAAACAACAGACGGCTGTGACTTCAGAGACGTTCCGGGACGGGGTGGCATAGCTGAATCTTGGTCGTCGAGATGGCGAAGCACCCATAGTGCCTTCTTTAGAAAGGGTGCGGCACCGAGAGACGCAGCTTCAGAGTCCCCTCCATTATCTTTTATTACCTCATCCATCACAACCCGCCGCATGCTGAGCTGTTTATTCTTTGATGAAACAAACCCGGATCACAATTCTCACCACTGATGAGATGTTTGAAACTCACCGTTCATTTTGTAGCACATTAGTTTTAGTTGTACCTTAGAATTAGTTCTCTTTTCTAAAAACGGTAAAGTTTTCTTGTTCTTCTTCTTCTTATTATTATTATTAGAATTAGCTGTTCTTTCACAGCAAGTCAGCTAGCTCCCACATCAGCTGTTAATTGTTAAATATGGGTTAGAGGCAAGGGCAGTGGTTGTCCAGTAAAATCTTGTTAATTGAGTCAGTGAGCTTTTTGTTCATGATGCTTTGTGAGGGGGCGAGGGGGTTGACAGAAGACGCCAAGAAGAAACGCTGGGCTAATGTGTAACAATGGCATACAGTAAAACAAATTTAGTAAATCTCATCCCCGGGCCCAATATAAATCTCATGCTACATGAATAAATAAATAACGGTTAGAGCAGTAGTCGTTTTGAGAGGAGATATATTAAAACAGATTTTATTTTTACATATATTTAAATCATATTAAATATTTTAATATTATCTGTGGATTACGTAGGCTAAACAAAATGGGTTGGACATTTGGGGAAAGTTACAAAATTCTCTAATAAGGACCAGAGCTCTTGTTTGCTAGGGATCGTGTAAGCTGTTGTAGCCATATTTAAAGCTAGCAGGAAGCAGCTAGCAAACATAGCACAAAGAGTGGAAACAGGGCTGGGCATCTAGATTCATTCAGGACCTCGAGTATGAGTCAAGGACCAGTAAATGGTTTGGCAGCCTTTATTAATTTAATTTATTTTAGTTTCGAGCTGGGCTAAGTTTCTGCGTTTCCAGGCTTGAGGCTAAGTTAGCTAGCTAGCTAGTCAGCTAGCTTAAATATTCCCCAACATGTTCCATATATGATCCCAAAGAAACCGTAAGCTGAATATACGGGATATAGGACCGGCACCAAACTACAGAGATATTAGCGTTTAGCTCCAATCCACTTGAACTCCTAAAGCACATAAATGCATACGCTGCACATGGCCTATTTATTTTCCATTAGAGTCATTCCGTTTCAGAAGTACGGCTCGAGTACACAAAATTGGAGCCTTGATGAAAGCATCAATTTTGTTTCCCTTTTTATTGCCTGATGAAAAATGAAAGGAATTTCTGATGTCCTGCCAAATGCAGGACCGTACGGCACATCCTCCTGTGTCGCGCCCGGCAATGATCACAGGTGCTGCGAAATAGGTTCCATATATTGTGATATACACGCATGTGGTACGGAGAGCAGTGCTGAAAAATGGATGACACATGATTCCTGTTGATGACTTGATGGAGTCCCACAACCTCTCCTCAGACATGTAAAATTGATGCCATATGTGGAGGCGTAGGGAAGTACGCTCAGAAAAAAGAAGAAGAAGAAGGGACGGACAGTAGTACCAGTGGCGTTTGAAAACATTCTGGTTATGTTTACTGTTCTATGGTGTTTTATGCAGTCGTTTGGCTTTGTAGAACAATCAGCCCCCTCCCCTCCTTTCCCTCCTCCGCCCCAACACACGCACACACACTTTTCCCCCCAGTATTTGTATGTTCAGAGAAAAGCTTTTATGTAAGACGTATCTAATTAATGTTTCTATTTTCATACCGTTATATATGGAATGTATGTTAGGCCAGTAGCGAGGCCGGAGTCGATCTGGTTCCAGTTCAGTCAGTTCAAGCAGCACAAATGAGTTTATATTTAGTGGCCCTACATATTCATGAGGTCTTCAGAACCATTTGTGTCCTGTCCAGAGGTTTGTAATTGCAAATCAAATCGCCTCGAGTGATGCTAGAGGAGCAGCAGAAGGGCCATTACCCTGTGGGCCATTACTTACCCTGCTGATTTAACATATTAGCTCACATGAGAAATTTCATTAGTATTCGATTAATCTATCTGTGTATGTATCTATCTAAGAACTGACTGAAGTGACCAAAGCTTGGCCAACACCGCAGTAAACTCTCCTCACCTCTGATATTTCTACTACACTTTATAAGTGTCTTAGTCCGTTGAGATACTTCAATAAATCAAAATCACTATTTTCTACGTCTAAATGCAAATCACCTGTGTGTTTCAACTGACTGGGACCTGTGTTTATAAAGCGTCTTTGAAATCAAGAGTACTAACCCAGGATCAACAGTGGTGAGCATAATGCAGCGAGGGCTCCGGAAACGTGTTACCTGAAACCAATTTTGCTTTGATTGTCAGTGAGATCTCCGGTGTGGTGCTGCTGTGCAAAGAGAGAGAAAATAAAAAAAAAGGCCACTCTGATCTTGGATCAGCACTCCGAAGGGAAATATTTTATGAAAACAGGATCTGGAGTGAAAATAGGTATCTTTTTTCTAGTGCGTGGTACATTGCTTATATTAATAAATAATGTTTTGGTCAAGTGCTACTGTGAAGTCTTTTGTGTGAGAATGAACCTCCTCGAGAGTGTTGCCCGTTGGCACCGACTAAAGCCTAGCAAAGAAAAATGTGTTAAGTTGCGCTGAGTCTCTGGTAAATTGCTTCTCCTTCAACTATGGATAGTGTTGAGCAAAAGATCTAGAGGGGTTTAGGAGACACAAGAGAGAAAACAACACTATTATTCCACGAGAATTTCCGTCAGTTTGGGTTTTATCTTCTTTCCACAACTGTATCTAGTCGATATCCTTCATATTATCCTGCCTTTAGACTTTAATGCCTCCTCAGCTCTGATCCTTTGCTAATCTGAACAGCATTTTATACCGACACTTGACAAAAGTGAACCCAACACTGCTGCCTCTGAAAGCCATTTCACAAAACCTTTGCGGTATCTTGTGCATATGGTAGATTATTTGTAAAGTCAGGCAGGACTGCTTTTAACTGCTTTGACCTGGAATTGCAGAAAAAAAATAAGTAAAATCAGGTCAATTCAATTCAGTCGACCACATTAGCTGCCCACCTACACCGTGAAGTTTGGATCAATTTGACACATTTACAAAGTCTAGGTCAAGACTCACACAAACTCAAACTCTTTCAAATTCCAAAGACCCACGAAAGAAAACTCAACTAAAGGAAAAACAGAGCAAGGACACCAACGTCAGGACGGATACAAAACAGAAAGCCTTATAAATGCAGACGGGCTTGTCTATGTGTCTGTGTCACGCACGGCTGTCTCCACACTGAACGGCGCAAAGAACCAACGGCGTCTCGTGAGCGGCGTTTCTACAGAATGAAAAGATAAGAGAGGTCAGAGGAGAGCAGGCAGCCTCGCTGAAGCTGACAGCGACTCGGATAATCGCTCGGTGCAACCGCGCTGAGCAGAAAGCGCGCCCAATCTTGAGGCAGATGGGCTTCAACAGCAGAAGGCCACGTCGGGGTTCCTGCTCCCCGTCAGCCTGGACCAGAAATCTGAGCTGCGAAACTGGTGAGTTAAAGACTGGGGAAACATAGGCTGGTCTAAATCAATCTCCATTCATGCTGAGACTGCAGATGGTTGGGGTCAGAATGCGGCTTCAGCAGCGTGAATCCATGGACCTAGCATGAGTTGTGTCAACAGTGCTGCTGCTGCTGCTGCTGCTGCTGGAGTGGGGAATGTTTCCACTGAGCACGTTGGGTCACTACTATCAACCAATCATAATTTGAATGCCACCAACTGTGTGAGTATTGTTGCTGACCATGTGCCACAAAGCAACAAATCAACTGTACATTAAGTGTGCAATGTGCAAGAAAAACATTTGGCCGAAGCACATTCATTGGTTTCATTAGTCCAGAGAAAAACCTCTAATTTAATGTTCTGATGGGGAAGTTGACAAATTAATCTCTCCACATACAACAGCATGAGGTACAATTGTCCTCGGGCAGTCGGCCCGCCTAATAACAATGATACGACTAATATCCAGTGACGGATGCACGGGCACGTCACGGCTTTACCCCGAGTTTAGCGACCCAGTTTGAAGCAAGCGGGATGAGCGGAGCGCCAGCGAGACGTGGACAAATAAGTAAAGTCGAGGGGTGGATGTTACAGCGGTGGAGCTGGCAGAAGCTCCCGCCACCTATGCGAGGCGGGATATGGAGGGAAAAGCACTTACGCAGTAGAAAAAGGGGAGCTGTGCGCGAGTGAGGGTTTAACTCATGACAGCGACAGCTTTGCCTGTAAGAACTAACCGCCCTTGTGAGAAAACCCACTATAGGGAATTAAGCGCGCATTTAGACATTATGTGTTCACGCATGACCTTTCTTTCCGCGCGTATGTGGGTGAATGTACCCATTCATGCTGTCCGTGTGTGTAGGTGTGTGCATCTCGCCGTGTGCCAGTACACCAGGGATGTTTGCGGTCTGTATGTGTGAGATTCAATGAAAGGAGGAAAATATGTGCATTTAGTGGTTGGAATTCCTTGAAATGATAGATTGTGATGTCATATGTGCATCCTAATAAAGAGAACAAAGGTGAAGGAAAAGCCTGGTAATCACGCCTAAAGACACATTTTTGGTCAGCTGTGGCTAGGCTAGCTAACAGGGTCTGACAATCTCATAAAAATAAAGTGGGCTCTCTATTTATACTCTTCTTATCATACAGGACCAACAACATCCACCGTATGGACTGGGTAAGCCTGAGAGGTAAAACTCAGGGCATAAAAATTACGTCAACAAAATCAATTACGCCACCTTTGTCCGGCCTTCCTTCGCTTTCACCACGACTGAAAACACTCCGGTGTGTGCTTGTGGTGTAGTTTGTGGTATGAACAATCAATGATCCTGAACTGATCTGAAAAAGGTGTGACAGATACAGGTTTGTGTGTGTGTGTGTGTGTGTGTGTGTGTAGCCTTCACGCATGCATCTTCCATGGTCCATGAAAATAGAGTGCTACTGAGCTTTCAGCTTGAATGGGACATCTTGATACATCAATTTCTACCAATATAAAACGTTGTCAAGCTGATGGAAGATGAAGCATTTTATCACCCCGCACAACCGTCTGTGAATTGTCTTGTCGAACGCTCGCACGTGACTGGGAATCCTCGGATGTGTTCCTGTCATTTCAGAGCCCGTTTCAGCTGACGCGTCACCGTCGGTGTGATAATAGAGGGCTTTCGGGTGTAGGAACGATTCGTCCGGCCACATTTTGGGAAACGGCCTCTGCGAAAAAGCTGATTGCATTCCTAAGTTTCTCCATCTCAGACGGGTTATGGTGCATGTCTCTGAGAAATGTTTCCTATCGCAGCTGCAAAAGTGGGTGATTTGGTTAAGGTTTCAGGGAAGGGAAGTTACGGCTTGAGAGGCTGGAGAGAGAGACGTGATAATAGAAGCACCTGTGCGCTAATGCGACATTCAAATCAGCAACTCAGCAATCAGAAGTCCTTTTGTGATCTTGTTCAGTTTTTGTTTCAGAAAGCTCCTACGTTTTTTTTGTTTTTTTCCTGTCCGCCTCTTATTGTTGTGTTTTTTAGGCGTTTAGGAGACTTCAGTTTAAGAGATCTGTTCAGTCAAACAAAAGCCAATCAGGGACTTGTGGGAATGTTGCTGCGTCACTCAATTTCCAACCCTCTTGGCGGCAGTTTAAAACCAGTTTAGATAAATTGCACAGCTGCGTGCTAAATTAAACCTGATGCCACAATAGGCGTACGTTTGACCGAGCGGCTGCTATGTGGCATTTCAGCCTTGCACAGGAGTTTGGTAGAAGTGCTGCAAACTTGAGTTATATCTAGGGATGCTCGATATTGGCTTTTCTGACGATATCCGATATTCCGATATTGTCCAACTCTTAATTTACCGATACCGATATCACTCGATACTGATATATTCAGTCATTTTACATCAAAATTGTTAGGTAACAACATAACATATCACCTATTATGGAATTAACACATTATGCCTAATTTTAATGCGATGTTCCACTGGATGCAAACATAAATGCAACATGTCTTTCCAAATGTAAACACTGTCTGTGCAAAATAAGTTACTGAAAAAAGTGCCAAAAAATGCCGTTCATTTATTTTTTGTGTTTTTAGAGAGAATATTTTGCCTCAAACAAAACTACAGACAATATCAAAACAAGGAAGACAAATGTAGCGTATAACTCCGGATGATTCTTCTTGAGGTGGGTGATCAAATTTAATGTATTAAAGAAAGACGCCTTGTTTCCTCCTCTCATAACCACCTTTGCTTTGCAGTCATTGCAAATCGCAAATTTACTAGTAGGTGACACTTGGAAATACTTCCAAACCACGGACATCTCATACACCGGGCGAGCTAGCTTGTTAGCCACGGTTAGCAACCTACCAGACTAGCGTGTTGTTGTTGTTATAAGTCATCAAGCACGCGCCTGTTAACGTCCCATGCTGCGTTCATGCAGACTCGGAAATGCTAAAGCCTACAGAACAAACATTGGTTATAAAAACCCGATACCGATAATTCCCGATATTACACTTTTAACTCAATATCGGCCGATATTATCGGAGATCCCTAGTTATATCCTCAGAAACAAAATGATGATTACAATTTGTTTAGATAAAACACTGAAGGATGGATCACTTTATCAAACTAACATAACTTGTTAGTATATATATCAAGCTTAAGTTGTCACTATGATTGTCTGTCAGTTGCTCGTTTCTGCACGGGTGGGTTTGTGACAATGTTCTCAGTAAAAATCAGCTACCAGCTGCTCTTGGAAACAACCCTGATAACAACAAAGAATCTGAAACTTAATGTGCTGGCAGTGAAAAGGAAAACAAAAAGGTGAAAGACCTTAACCTGCCCTCAAACCTCACAGCAGTCACCAACTAGTCACAAAGGAAGCACGGAAAACTATCCAAATATCAGAAAGTCAGATTTGGATGAAAATTACTTGTGTGTCCATCTCTGCAAGGAGCATTTTACATCGCGTTCGCTTCATCACTTCAAGATTAAATTATCCCAAACTATTGATTTCATTATTCTGGAACCTGGTGAAGGTTGGTTCACTTTCCATCAAAATGAAATTCTAGTCCTCGGGTCTTAACCTCTCAAACAGCGCGTATCTTTCCGATGAATTCCTGCCTCAGCCTTTGTTGGCCGTCCGCTGAATAGCCTCATATCTGGCTTTTAGGATTCTCAAGCTTTAGGGGTTTAGAGGTTTAATTCAAGATGTCTAATCCATCATTTATCCACGTCTGCCTGCAGTCTGGCTACTTTCAGAGTAGACTTTGCTTTTTGTGCAAGTTCAGCAGCATTTACAGAACCAGACACGGCAGTCACAATAAATCTACATCACTATACAAAGAGGCATCTGCAAAGCGTCTGCAGAGTTTATTGATATTCCGTCCGAGGTCAAACTGATATTTCTCTAAAATCTTAATCTTGTCAAGGGATTGAATAGAAACGGCACATTATGTGTATTTAAAACATTATGTCAGTGGAGCCTGTTCCATATTCATGGTAATTAGAGAGCTGAGTCCAGAGAGAAGAAAAATTGGGAAACTAGTGCGAAATGTCACTGCTTAATTGTTGCAGGTCGCCCAAAATCATGACGGGATGCTATGATCCCTCCTTTTGATAATGGAGAAATCTCGGCAGGCGACTATCAATTTCCACTCTGTCTTAACCACCTCATTTTACTTTGCCAGCAGCAGGAACAGCAGGATAAAACAGAGAAAGACATGCATTTCTCAATGATGAACCCGGTGACATCATTGGTTGTTTTCAGGGAACAGCATGTGACAATCTGCTGCTCATTCCCGAAATAACAAATGGTCTAAATCCGCGTTTTTCAAGATCCAGATGATTTATGATCAAAGGGACTTTGAGTTACAAATCGGCGCCAGCAATCTTCTCCGTCCATATCTAGAGGGCACGAATCATCACAGTCACGCAACGCTGCTGAGCCGTGATTGAGTCTTGATCAGTGACAGTATCCAATGAATCCAACGAGATATTCATTCATCAGCTGCAATGAGGAAAAAGGTTGGGCCGCGGGCTGTAATAAGACCCGCTCAGCAGAACAGAACAGGGCTTTAACAGCATTGTGCTCAGAAGAACAAGCCGTAATCTGCTGCTAAGTGGTACAAGTTGTATTATTGGAGTTTGAAGAAGCTGCGATTGCAAATTCTCGTGTTACTTCGAGTTTTGCATGACTGCAGCTGAAGGAACAGTTTGACATATTTGGGGATACATGCATCGATTCAGTTTTGAGCTGAGAGTTAAATTAGGAGATCAATACTGCTCTCAAGTCTGCACACTCGAGCACGACGCTGCCACTTCAGCAGTGATGATAAGAATTTGTTTTAGTGAGCTCGTATGAAGCAACAAGAGCTGATCTGTGAGGCTGCACAGGAGCTAATGCTCACACACTCAGTATCTGCCTTCCACACTTGCCACAGAGCCAGCAGGCTAGTGCTGCAAATATACCGTGCATTTATGTGCTAAGAGCTATGTGTATTAGCTTTAGACTTAGCCAGGCCACCTGGTTCCAGGCTTTATGCTAAGCTAACTCTCTCCTGGATTTAGATTTATATTATGCTACGTCAATCTTCTTAGCTGACATCTCCGTAAGAAATTTAATAAACAAACTTCAAAAACAATACCTTTATTTGGACTATATTTAAATTAGCTTTGAACTTTGAACATTAGTTTAATGTTTGCATTACGCAGAGCCAGGACAGCTGTTTCCTTCTGTTTTGAGATATTATGCTACGCTAAGTTAACGCACTTCTGGTTTAAAGCTTCATATGTAAGCTAGAAATGAACATAAAGTTTTACAAAACCTCAATACTGATTCACCTTTGAGCTCTGTTTTGGTCTCCACCAACTCTCCAGGCAACACATCCCGCTGGTTTGAGCTGCTAAATGCTCCGCTGTGTTCACAAACTATTCTGTCTGTGGTTTCGCGATGACCGGGTGTTGCCCTAGCTTCATATTTAGTCGACAATACTAGCATGAAATCCTTGGTATAACAAGATGCTTCCTCCAGCTTCATCCATAAATTTGTGCTTTTCTGGCAAGGAGGCGACCCAGCACTAAGCAACAAAGGTGGAAATGGTCAGCTTTTTCATAACATAGTGAAGCAACCACAGCATTGCATGTTTCTGACGAACACCTGCTCTTCAATGTGCTCGCCCATGTCCATAATTGACGCCGCAAATTGTCGTGTGTCTGCCGCGGATTGACACATGAATGGTCGTTGACACATTCCTTTGTATCTACAAGTGTTAATGGACACTCCACAGCAATTTCACAACAATACGGGCCCTTCTTGTAATGGCTCCTCTCGAATGGATCTTACTGCTTTTAAACGTACTGAAGCACGAGACGGTTGAGGGGGGCGAAAATCATTAGGAGCTGAAAGGCTTTTAGGAAGAACGGCGTCGGGAATATTGTCAACTTTTCTCATTATTTACGCTCTCTTGTGCTAAAACTGATCAACAATCAAATCTTGATTGTTAGGTGGCAACAGCCTGAGGGCTCCAGATGCTGGAGACATTTATTTCAAAGATAAGGTTTGATTGTAAAGTGAGGTTAATTGTGAAAGTCAAAGTGAAAGCGGTTATTAACCTCCCGCACTATCATCACGTTGAGCCGGTCTCATGTCTGTGATTCAGGTCTCAATTAAGTTCGTCAGTCTAAATAAAGCAGACTGACATACCAGAAAGTTAAAAAAACACAACTTTATATGTCGTTTTTATTACAGTTGCAAATTGGATAGTGGAATCAAGGCATGTGCCGCATGGACAAACATATCTTTGACGACTCGCAAAACATTTCGGCCTCATCTGAGGGTTTCCGTTAATGGAAACTCCAGGGAAATCTGTTCGTTGGCCGGGTTTTTCTGATTTTCAGCTGACAAGTCCGCGGAAGAGAGAGAACGAGGACGATGTCAGGGAGGCGGATGGGATCATTCCACAATGCCCACTACTGATGACTTCATTAAAGATGCATCCCGTTTCTGTCTGGGTGCCCGCAGCAACAAACAAGACCTCAGGGGAAATCTGACACAGTTATATTCTATATATCTCCATCATTCTCCAAGGGGAAATGTTTTGATCGAAAATCTGACGGGATGATGTGAGGCATGTATTTTTAAGATGTCATGGCCAAAGTTAATATATTTATCCAGGCAACTCAACCTCGAACAATGACCACTGTAGGGTTGATTACAAACAGTTTTTTAGTTTTTTGGATTTAAAGATTTGCTAGCAGATATGAAGCAACTTTAGAATACACCTGATGGATGCCAGGTCAAAATTTATTGTCCTTTTAGCTCAATTTTGGTCTCTACCATCTGTGGATATATTTCTATTAAAACATGTAGGCACTCCTGTCTTACAATGATTGCGTTTGGTAGGTCTGGAAACAAATAGTTGAAGAATTCATTGTTTATTTCACGTCGCATTAGCATCTAGTGTCACTACATGGTGCTAAAAACGCTGAAAGTCATTGAAAGTTTCTCTGCGATTATTCACGCCCGTCTGTACGCTCCCCATTATTCCCCGAGTTTGATCTCCTGTTTCACTGTGTACACAAAACCACGGCTCAAGGGAAATCCTTTGACCATCACAGTCATTACAGGGGAGTGATTAAGAGAAATGAGCAGCCACCGTCCAAACATCTGTGACAGCTCTGTTGGCTTTTTTGGATCCTGTCAGGGGGAACCTGAGTCAAAGTCATCACGTACACCAGCTGTCACCAGCGGCCGCGCACTCGCCAGAGGACGGCTATAAGAGACCGCTTGACTGTCACACAAACACCTTGTGTCTTAGCACTGTTCCCGGCTAATTGGTTGGTTTCTAATTTTATTCCGCGACTTCAAAGTCAATTCCAAAAGGTTACAGCCATCTTGTAGGATAACAATTGGTATGTGGTGTTCGTTATTTAAAACAAGACATCCCAATTGGCCGTTCAAAGGCGGATTAAACCTCGGCGCAGCCAAAAAAAAAAAAAAAAGACTTTCATCACTGTCCTGTTTTGGCTTGACCTGCCATCTATTTACTCATTTCATGTTTTTGTGGCACTGGGATGAAAGGAGGCAAAATGTACGTGCTGTGCTGAATCATAAATCAGACCTTGAACAAACGGCATACAAGCTAGTCCAGTGGGTCTTAATGGATAAGAAACGTGTCGCAACAAAAGAAAAAGGGAAGTGGTCTCAGCCTTTATTCCTGACTTCTTCTACATCTCCAGTCTTAGCCCGGCTTTTGGAATATAATCACAGGTCTCGAGATAATGAAACCTAAAATGCATCTTTATGAATACTTTTACGCTATAGCATTTTCAGAGCCAATGGGGGAGGCCGAGTGATTTTCCCAGCATGCACTGGAAGGGGTTCAGATATTGGAAGAGGAGGTGTATATAGGCGTACATTCTGAACCTATATCACACTCCCCGTGGGGCGAGCAAATGGACGAACAAAAAACTGGAACAGTGAAAGTGTGAAGCTTTATGGCGAGCAGACCTGCGAGGTTTGGTTGCCTTGGAAATAATGCTAGTGTATGGACAGAGCTACTGGATGTATTTGGCGTCACTGCTTTCTAAGTATAAAGGGTCTCTCATTGGTCACAGCCAACGCATCATCTCAAAGCAGGTGGCAGCCTTGACTGTGACATCCACGTCCTATAATACATCCATTAGCACAGCCAATCAACTGAAAACCAAATATGGCAGCTAAAATACATTTCTGAATGTCTGGCTGACACGTGCGATAACAAACCACTACTTACATTTATGCATGAAACGACAGCATTTAGAGGCAGCAACAGGTCTGTTACAAACTGACACTTGAATTAGCTTCGGTTGCGCCATTGAGCACAGCTCCACCGAGAGCTCCAGAGTTGTAAGTACTGTGGTGAGAGCACACACCATATGGCTCTTGTTTATTCTGTCTTAATGCGACATTCACTGGAAAATCTCAGTTCAACACTTGGTCCAATACGCCAGTTGGTTTGTCTTAATAGAAGTATCTGCTAAAGCCAATTGTCTTGCAAGTGATCTCCGAGACACGCCGTTTTTCCACGGCAATGTGGGGCCCGAAATGACCGCCCGTATTGATTGGAGTGCTCTTTCAAAGGCTTCAGTCCACGCAGAAGATTGCAAAATTGGACTGATGCCACAAAAGCCATATGCAAAACGCGTTAGGGGTGCAATCACGTGAAGTGGAAAACCGTCAGACGCACCAACTCGTTTAGAAGCCGGAGCCTCTTTTTTTTTTATATTTAATTAATTTTCTATGTCTCCTTTTGAGCTCACTTGAGTCAAATAAAATATTCAGGCTTCATCCCTGCAAGCAGAAGACACTCCGGATAGATTTTTTTCTGAATGCACAAACTGCCTTTCTCTTTCTCTCTCTCACTCTATATCTCTGTCTCACCCACTCATCGCTCTCATCACCCCCCCCCTCCGCCCCCTCCACCCTCCAATGCCACAAACATACACTGTTTGCCTCTGTGCTCTGTGTGCTACAGATAATCTTTATGAGGCAGATACCCCATTGAGAGTATTTATAAGCCAATCAGAAGGGTATTCAGCCATGTCTTCTCTTGCCACTGTTTCAGCTCTGGCTTCTGTATGAATGTTAAAGCTTCGAAATCAATATACCAACAAGAGATCCTCGTTAGATTAGCGTGTGAACATGCGTTGGTATATGTGCATCCTGCATGTGCTGTATATGGTACTGCAGCAGGTGATAATCCCTCCAAAGAACATTTAATTAAGAAGATCATTACAGACTAAAACACTATTACCGCCTATACAACTAATGTGCTGACAGCGAACGCGCATGTGCAATTCCTACAGCTCTTTCAGCCAATGATCGCAGCCCTCGAGTCGGCGTGCAACTCCAGATGGCACACTTTGAGGTGGAATCTTGTTAGTCGCATGTCATTTCCCAAGGAGCTGCGCTGCCGTGTCGCCATTTATTTTGTCACTGCTAGGTGACTGGAACAAGCAGCTGCGCGTGTCTGATCAGCGGCGACGTTAGAATCGCACCTAAAGTGAAATCTTGCCAGAAATGACAAGCCGCATCCTGGAGTTGATGCGGATCTGAGCGGTGGAAGTAAAAACACAAGGGTGGGAATATTCTTAGATTGTGTTTACATGTTTGTAGAAATTGGCTTTCATCCTGCGAAGTGGTTGGAGGTATCCCAGATACGTAGATGTGTATATAGAGTATTTCAGTCTATTGCCTAGAAGCCAGCCCAACTTCCCCGAGCCACAAAATCTTTGCAGCAGAAAGTTGGTCTGGAGTCATTCTGTTGGAAATTGATTAATCCCCAACAAAGATCTGTTTGGCCAATCAAATCGTTTGGCTGGGCTTTATCTATCTCTGTACTGAAGGACGCTAAAGTTTAGCAAAGTAGCAAACTGCGTGCTGAGGTATTTTTTTCGTCTTTATTAGTTAAAATTAGGGATGTCCGATAATATCGCCCGATATTGAGTTAAAAGTGTAATATCAGGAATCGGTATCGGGTTTTTATAACCGATGTTTGTTCTGTAGGCTTCAGCATTTCCGAGTCTGCATGAACGCAGCATGGGACGTTAACAGGCGCGTGCTTGATGACGTATAACAACAACAACACGCTAGTCTCATAGGTTGCTAACTGTGGCTAACAAGCTAGCTCGCCCGGTGTATGAGATGTCCGTGGTTTGGAAGTATTTCCAAGTGTCACCTACTAACAGTAAATTTGCGATTTGCAATGACTGCAAAGCAAAGGTGGTTATGAGAGGAGGAGACAAGGCGTCTTCCTTTAATACATTAAATTTGATCACCCACCTCAAGAAGAATCATGCGGAGTTATACGCTATATTTGTCTTCCTTGTTTTGATATTGTCTGTAGTGTTGTTTGAGGCAAAATTTTCTCTCTAAAAACACAAAAAATAAATGAACGGCATTTTTTGGCACTTTTTTCAGTAACTTATTTTGCACAGACAGTGTTTACATTTGAAAAGCCATGTTGCATTTATGTTTGCATCCAGTGGAACATCGCATTAAAATTAGGCATAATGTGTTAATTCCATAATAGGTGATATGTTATGTTGTTACCTAACAATTTTGATGTAAAATGACTGCATATATCGGTATCGGGTGATATCGGTATCGGAAAATAAGAGTTAGACAATATCGGAATATCGGATATCGGCAGAAAAGCTAGTATCGAGCATCCCTGGTTAAAATATGATGGAATCTAAATGGCGTGTTAACAGACTCATTCAGAGAAGAATATGAGTCTGGTATCACCTAGTAAAGCACAGACTAGTCTGGTTACATGTGCAGGTCTGCTGAGTCACTATCTGTTGCCAAAAGAGGCAACAAAATGGTGACTGAGCCTATGATCCACTGATGAAATCCCTGGCATTTTCAGTAATCTGAGTGTCTGTGGAGACATTCCCGCACAAACTCACAACCCAGGCCCATTTAGCGAGTCGTGATCCATCACCTAGCAGTTATCTTTACGCCAGAGACGGTAGGTATTTTCACACAGGTGTCTCCTGCTCGGATCCCTGCAAAGTGAGGTTTATATAAACTCACTGCCATATTTTCTGAAGAGGAGAAAAAAAAAACTAAGAGAGGTCTTTGTGGGTGTCATTTTAAACTACTGTGGCTATGGCTACTGTTGTTACTCACTGCCGCTAATAAATCAAGATAACTGTATCCAGTACCTCAAGGTATTCATAAAAGGACGGAATGGAATGAAAGTAATAAAAAAGGACGTCAAAATCCCAGTGAGTTATTTAGGAAATAGTGCATCCAGGCTAATAATAAAAAAGGTTATTACGATAAACAAGAATTATCGGCGCGTAGTCGTATGCCACGGCCAACAAAGCTGCAGCTTTCAGGGCTCATTTAATGTACAGTATGTCGTTTACTGCGAGCACGACTCAACCAGGCAACTGTCGTACGCATTTAATTGAAGTGTTGTGAGGGTGTACAGTTCAGTGCCGCAGAAACTATTTCAGTCAAGAAACACCTGCAAAGGCGGCATTGCAAGAACAGGCACAACGATGACTTCATTCCATCTCGAACGTGCTATGTAAATGAGCTTTGGGCTGGTGGTCCATGAATCACAAGAGCCTGCTGCCGGCCAAGTGTGCACCTGCGTCATGAGAAACATCCCTCTCGACTGAAGAGTTGTTCAGCTCAGATCTGTGATCATGCCGAAATTACAAATCACAGGGAAAGTGGAGCGGCTGCAAGAGTGGCTCGGATCTGACGCATCCCGATTCAGTGCAACGACGGCGGGAGGAAGGAGAGGAGGAAAAAGCGCGGGGAGGGAATGGATCACGGCTTTATGTTGTGCCAGCCGTGCGTCAAGGTTGACCGTTGCCATCAGCCGTGGCTAATTGCCCTTCTATTACATGTAAATAGGGCTGTCACAAGCAGGGAAATTATAGGGATGGGGGAAATAGTACGTTGTTTCAAAATATTTTTGAATTCCATTTGCTTTTTCTCTGATGCGATGTTCCATATTAAACTGAAAAAAAAAATGGTCACTCGTCTGAGATGCAGAGCCATCCTTTCTATTTTATGACAACAAAATTCAGTGTTGTTGACACACCTCATCAACACCCCGCTGTTAGCTCTTTGGCATGCCACATCAATCAAGCGCTTTAGTTCCTGCACATGCAGACCAAACATCAATCACGCCCTGATTTGTGAGTTTCACATAATGTGGATACCCCTGTGGAGAGCGCGCTGGAACGCCGCGCACAGAATGGGACGCCGCGTACGTGCCACCGCGCTCCCAGAGAGTTCTCATTTTCGGGCTTTCAAATTACACAACAGAACGTTGTTTATGACCTGCGTTGAGATTTCCATCAAGTTTCCGTCGCAACATCTAAGAACATGGATGTAAACAAGGTGGTTGCGGCTGAGGGACTGAGCCTAGCGTAAATCCTGGGAGCTTTAATTAAAATTGAAAGAGATGAGAATATTGAGAGACGTACATGAAGGAGAAAAGAGCACTGCTAGGAATTGGTTGTACTGTACTTGACAAACAGCCAATCTATGAAATTAACAGTGGCGAGTGTAAAGAAAAAAAAAATACATTAAAAATTAAAGACGTCGGCAAGGAAAGCCTTTTCGCCTACTTTATATTCAAAACCAATTGAATGATTTCTCGATGAAGCCACCGCTTGTTTGAATGTTGAATATTTTAATACTCATTGCATTCCTGATGGCGCCAGACAAGACGGGAGATGAAACAGATGACATATGGCAAAGGTCAAAACTTTCTGCTGGGACTAGCAGAGCTGTTTCCATTTAATCATCAGTGCCGTGCTGCTCGCTGCAGCAACATTTGGCACAAATTCCATAAAAAATAGCTTGAAAAAAATATATTCAATAATGTTTTTTTTTCTTTAGTAACGCCTGATATTCTCAACTTAATCTATTTATACTTTCAGTTCAACTTAAACTCCTATGTGTAGTGATACTTTATCATCTAAGCACAATGCTAAACATTAGCATTCATCATCATGACCTTGTAACTCACTCACTTCCTGTTAGTGCTAAATACTATGTACATTTTTTTACAATGTTGATCATTTAATATTATAATGGATCGTATTCACTTTGTAGTACGTGCATGCATTTTAAATGTTTTTCCCTTGTTTCACAATGAAAATGCTGAATACATTCTAGCTGAACTGTACAATGGTAAGCATTTGACATATTGGCACATATTTGCTCAAGTGCTAAAATGCTATGCTAACCTCCTTAAAGGGGAATTACCGTTTTTTACAACCTGGAAATTGTTTCTGGTATAAAATACGATCGTTTGGAGTCGTTCATACGTCATTTACATCGCATTATCTGCCGCCAAACTTGTTCATTTCACCAATATTTTGTTATGATATGCTAGTGCTATTCTTAGTTGAATCCAGAGTTACCTGTTATCGTCATCCAGGGTCTGTAGATTGACCTAGTAACCTTTGACCTGGATGATGTCATCTCTGAAAGCTTGTTAACTTGTAACTTGCTACTGCTAGTTTTTTGTAACATGCCTGCAGCTGGTCAAAGAACAAAAAACGCTGCACATCCTCAACGGGGAATAGCACTAGCGTATCATAACAAAATATTGGTGAAATGAACAAGAAGTATATGGACATACGCGGATGTAAATATTGTCCGAACGACACTAAAGTCATATAGGTGAGTAAACAATTGTATTTTACGCCAGAAATAAGGTTCAGGTTGTAAAAAAAAAAAAAAAAAATTTAAGGTACATTAACTTTTTGCTTAATGATTAAATGTTGAGCATTTAATTTTATCACATTATCTTTCATGACTGTTGCCCAGCAAGTATTACTTCCAGCGGTGAATCAATCACCCTGAAAAAATATACACTGCATCTTTTTTTAGAAACTCTTTTCATTTCATAAATTTTGTAAAAGGAACAAAGCAAAAAGTAAAGCCGGTACAAGGGAAACTGTGTTCTAGTGTCACTCTGTCTTTATGTAGGACACCTCCTGTGAGTTATTCACTTCTGCACTGAACCTTCAGCAAACAAAGAACAACATGCTTCCTCGTTCCCACCGGACTCTTCTATCAATAATTCACAAATTAGAAGTAATTCTAGTTGCCGCCTATCAGCTCTGACAACACGGCACTGAACTTAAAATGCTGTTACAATATTTGGTCTATCTGGTGCATGTGTTATACAAAATGCTTGTGTATATTTTATCATTTACATTTAAGGCTCAAAAAGAAAAATAGCAATAATTAAAAAAAATCCCTTACTGGAGACAGTGGCGAGGATGCTAAGGTTAGCTGTTGATGGTTGGGAAGCTAGTCCTGGCTCAAAGACAATTTAAGGCTAGGTCAGATAATGGTTTCACTTGTCAGACGGTTTATCCTGATTCCCACTTCAGAGACCAACGAAAGACCAAAACAAAGGAACTCCATAAACGTCTTCAACCAATCTTCAGCACATTTGATAAATACTGAAATGTACATAATCTTGAGGCTAAATTGAGCTCCCAATTTCGTTAACCAATCTCAAGAGGAGCGCTTTAAAGATTGAGTCAATCTGAAGGCTGATTTTCTCCACTTCTCTTGGTCAATAGTGTTGGCTACCACCCACGAACAAGAAAAGCTGCCCTTCAGCTTCAGTAAAGACATTTCTTTATGGTTAGCTGGGATTCTCAAGGGACTACGGCTCGCCTCAGTCAAGGTAAACACCAAAATGTATCCACTAAAGAAAAATCCACACTCTCACTCGAGTTACTACTTGTCTTACAGCAACCTTTCTTAACAGCACCCTCAGAGCGGAGACTTGTGGTTTTGTTGACCGTGTTAGACAGAAAGTGTTGATGCGAGCCGCTGCAGACAAGATGAGCAGCGTTTCTTAGAGTCGTTAATGCGAACCAGAGGTGATCAGTAAGGTGCGACTGGCAGATCTGGCACAGTTAGCTCAATACGGAGTATCTTTATGGATCTAGATGTCTGCTTTGTCAAATAGCAGCATAAACTAGTTGGCTCGAACCGACTATTCAAATCCCCACAGATGGAGAAGATAGATTTGTCGTACACTTGCATCCATCAGCGAATATACTTCTGTAAGTCCCTCAAGCAAGGCATTGAACTCACAATAAAAGGTGCCAGTATACTCTATCAATAGTCCTCCGATTGTGGAAACGGATTTAGAAACACCCTTGGAGTTTGACGCTGAAATTACGGGGCTTGTGTCTAAACATTTTCTGTAGCTTCCCGAGACTGACAACACGACAAACACAGAGTGCTCTGTTGTGTGGAAATACGGAAGAAAAAAAAAAGTAGGTTCTGACAATCGTTCCTGTCACATGAACAAGTTAGTACTCCATATCATATTTGTACGATATTGCAACTTTCCATGACTGAACTATTGTTTACACTTTTCATTTCTGATAAATGATGTCTATGATGGAATAAATAGATCTCAACTTTCTAGTGTCATATCCTCAACGCCAAAGCCATATGATTGATGGAAACAGCATGGCGTTTCAGTAAGTAATTACTGACAGTCATTTACATATAAAATCTCAAGAATCGGCGGAGTCCCACTCTGTCGAAGAGATCTGGATGTCAGAAGGTTTTAGTCTGAATAATGAAGAGTGGCATGAAGCATTTCCCGCTGCGAGACCAACGACTGACAGATGACTGAGAGGAGATACGTGTGCGAGTCTGAGGGTAATGTGGGGAGACGGGGGAGGGGGCTAAACGGGAAGGTAAGTGAGTGAGTTTGGGGTGAAAGTGAGAAGTCAGGGAGACGGGAGGGGAGCTTGGCGAGCGAGAAAACTGGAATAGATTGGAAGGGAGTTGCGCGGGCGACGGCAGTGAGAGGAGTCTTAGCAGGAGATAAGGGAGGGGGTAGATGGAGGAGGGAGGGAGGGATGGATGGAGAGAGGAGGAAGGACAGAAAGAGAGAGATAAGCCCTGGCAGTTAACGGGGGCAGCCCGCTGATGTGCAAAGCTCGGGGAAAGCATGTCGAGCCACAGCACGTCCCCCTGCTTATTATTTCCAAAAAAACTCATCTATCCTTTAAAGATAGCCAATACAGAAGAATAAAAAGGTACAAAACGTGCCCCAAACGTGCTGCTTTTCAACGAGCAATGAAAGCCCCTCACAGACAGCTTTTCCTCATTTCAGATCCAGCCACTGCAAGATGAAAGGTGTGATCCTCCCTTCGCTGTTCATCAAAGAAGTTGACAGATTAATGTGCTTGAGCTGCCTTGATTACCCCTTTAGCCCAGCAGGAGCCCCTTTGTGAAGGCTTGACACCAAAACACTTTCTATCTATCTGATTTCATGATTATTAAAGGTGCATGCTAATTACATAGGCTCTGTATGTACTTAAATGCTCCAACTAGGAGACAAAAATACACTTAAATGGATCTATTAAGACTTGAAAACAAGCAAATTGTGTGTTCAATTGAGGTGGATAAGTTTGTAGAAAAAACAACAACAATGGGGGATAAATACGACCAGAGAGCTAAATTACTCAAAAAGAAAAGAGGTGTTTTTCCCTTAGATGTTTTATAATTGCTTTTTAAATTCAATTCCACTCTTTGCCTCTGGGACTCGCAAAGGTAGATCCCTACAGTGTCCCAAGCTGAGGCGATAGCTGCGTTGAGGTGGAAGGCTAATGGGTAGACGATTGGATCCAGAAACATATCACTGGTACTTCCTAATGTAGATTTTTACAGCTAAAGTAATTAGCAGGACCAATTCAGCTGTCTGAATAACACAATGTGATGGAGTCCATGTCTCACTGATGAGAGAGCTTATATGGATAATTACAAACTGTGGCCACATTCCCCACAAAACTGCAATAAGTTGTTGCTAATGTAATCTCTGTAACAAGCTGAAAGGGATGGATTCATCGATAGCTGCTAATGCTAACTGAGCATTTCCAACTGCTGCAGCTTCAAACTAAAACCTTCAGTGAATTCTGTCGCTTTGTTGTCTTTCAGTTTTTTTTACAACCTGGACCTTATTGCTGGCATAAAATACGATCGTTTACTCACCTGTTCAACTCTGGTGTCATTTGGATGATATTTACAGAGTATACGGATGAGGAGCTTGTTGAAAGGAGGACGCGGAGGCTGAGAAAGGAACAGCTGGCCAAAGAACAACAAACTGCTGCACGTCCGCGAATAGACAAGAGGTAACTCCGGACTCAACAGGGAATAGCACTAGTGTATTGTAACAAAATATTAATGCGTTATTTAGAGGCTGCCCCAGTCATTTCCACTATATGGATATATGCGGCGCTAAATATTGTCCAAACGACTCAAAATGACACCAAATGGTGAGTAAACGATCATATTTTATGCCAGAAATGAGGCGCAGGTTGTAAAAAATGGTAATTCCCCCTTAACCGTAACAATTCTGTATTAATTAGTTCGAAAATTGCAGAGATGGAGAAGCAGCCGGAAATACAAAAGTGGAAACTACCAAGCGGCCCGATCACAGCTCTTGCATCATTACATTATTGGCGAGGTGCATGTCCGCTACGATGCTAGCCTCTGCGTAGGGTCTGCATCATCGTCATAGCCTCTGTGTCAACTTAACGCAGAAGCCTAGACCGCCTATAATGGAACACGAAGAAACGACCACAGTGAGCTTTTAGATGAGGAGCTGCTCACCTCCAAATCCTTTCACTGTGTGTTTGTGTGGAATCATGTCCTGTGCAGCATAACATCAGATCTCGTTCGCGCATAGAATGATATAAAAAGCCCAATTATTGTTTGTCTCCATTTTTTGTTTTGCTGCCACTACAATTCTGCGAGTTTCATTTGCCGTTGGCAGCGGAAACTACTGCTTCAGACTGCACGGCGATGAAATTACAGTGCGCATGGGACAGAAAGATACTTCACAGCTTGTTTCAAAATATATACAATTTCCTCTTGTCATAACACACGCACAATAGGTAGCGGTTAGTTCAAGATGGGAGCCGTTACAATGTCTCACTGCACCCGAAAACTTGCCTGTTTGTTTGCATACAGAATGCAAACCTGAGTGATGGAGATGCATTTTAACACCAGGTGTGAACTCGGGTGCTCAAATCTGGCCACTTGCGTTGGTATCGCCCTGGTCAGATGTTAATGCAACGTCTGAACGGGGCTTTAAACAATCCATCAAGCCGTGGCCAACTGCACCGCTAGGGGACTGTTCTCGGCGGCGGCGGCGCCACTGTGACACATTTCACGCTGTCATGTGAGTCACTATTATTACAAAAATGTCATCTGGAACCGCTCTGAGATTAGTCAGCACACAGTTGGCGAGTATTTTCTTGACAGTTTCATCCACAAACAACTCCCGGCTTTTCGTGGAAGTTAAGACTGCGGGAGCGGCTAAGACAAGAGCAGCGGAGACAGAAGCATTTATCATGCAGAGGTGCAATCAGAGTTACCTTCAAAGTAGACACACAAAAAAAAGAGAGGATAATTAGCGGGAAAGCCTGTAGTGTGTGTTTACGCTCGTGTCTGTCTGCTGTTTGTTGGGATGTGAGAGTGGAAGAGTGGAAGTGCCTCAACTCCGCGGTGCACCATATATCACCAGCTTGTCATTATTCCCGTGCATGGGTTGTTATCTGCCAGTTTCTTGCTCTTCTATAATCTTCTTATCCACCTGCTGTTTCACACATCGCAGATTTTACATTTGGATGGAAGGAGGGATTACTGTAGCGACTGAATTATTAGCGCCAATGGGAGGCAGCATAGAAAATTGCAAGTTCCTAACGGGTGCTGGTACACTTATTACGGCCGTGCAGTTCTGAGCTGTGCAGTCCGGCCAATTGAAGCCGACAGCAGAGAAATTGGCACCTTTGCCTGCTCCGACGACTGACACCAAAAACCTGACACTTTAACTGGAGATACTTTCACCAGTGCAGGAAGTAGCTTACCCCAAATAAGAGAAGGCTGCAGCAGAAGAGATGTTCCAGAAATCAGAAAGTTCAAACTACGCTCCCATTTGAGAGGGAAAAGATAATAGAAAAGAAGAGCCAGCAGGGCTGCAGCTGATGTGGAGACGTTAGCACCTTAGTATGAGCCAAGAATGAAGGCACCACAATTCCCACAATGCAACTCAACTTGAAACTCTAGAGCCAGGTTTAGTGGGGGTTATGCATCAATAAAATCATCATTAAGTTCTTTATACGGGTGGATTTATCCATCAAGCTCCTAAAAAGTGAGTACAGAGTAGAATCCCACTGAGTCAAAGTAAACTTTATGAGCAGATGGATGCACATTTTCAAAGTTTAAGGCTGGCATCTGCTGCCTAACATATATATATTTTTTTGAATGTACGAGAAGCAAAATCTAAAGTGGAGGATGAGACACCCACAACAACCCACACCTGTCTGAGGACTCTGTTTCAAGGTAGGTTTTCTTTCCCTCCGTCTCTCTCTCTGCTAATACGTCACGTTTCTTTGGGTTTTCCCTTTTTTTCCCCCCCTGCATGTTTCCGTGCCTTTTGTTTTCACTGTATTCCTCCTGGTAGGCTTGTTTGATTCCATCATGCATGACGAGCTGAAACGGAGCTCGTTTACTGGCGAGCGGAGTGGCGACGCAGCGGCAGCAGATATAAAAAAGTAGGGCTTGTACTTCTTTATTTGGAGCAATTTGGGGAGGGAGGAAGAGGGGAGGGCGGCGAGGGTATCCCTACTTAAAAAAAAAAAAAAGAAAGAAGAAGAATAATTTGAAGAATGGTAAACTGCGTGATGTTGCTCCCTCATGTACACGGCTTTAAATAAATCATGACTCCTCTGAAAGGCTCTGCGGTGTTTCCCAAGCTTCAGCAAGACACAGAAATGGAGGTTTCTCTCTCTCTCTCTATATATATCTATGTATGTTTTCATCAACCTTATTAATTGGTCTCCATATCAAATCATCAATGCTGCTCAGTGTCTCACACCTGAGACAAAAGTATGCAATAATTCCTCCTCCCTCTCCGTAATGTTTCTTTCTATTTTGCCCATATCCGTTCACGCCTCAGCGGAGAAAAGAAGAGGTCACAGCAAAGCACCAACAAACACGCTGTTCCCCCCAAAAAAGCCCAGAAACAAAATTGGCAAAGCGGCTGACATGCTGAACTCCAAGGCGGCTTAATAGCTCATAAGAGGACGGTTTTCACGTTGCTTTTGGAAAGTTTCAAGGCCGACACTTAACGGTCTGCCCCGTTAATGGATGCTGCTAAACCAGCTGAAAAACAAACCAGCTTTCAGGCCAGTAACCCACAACAGACGGCCATGGCTGCACTGCACCGTAAAGGGTAACAAGAGAATCAAAGTTAACGGGAGGGTTTGACATTTTGGAGAAACATAGAGATTTGCTTTCATGCTGAAAATGAGACAGACTGATAAGAAGCTACAGCTGCTGGCTGTATTATTACTACCATTGTTACACTGTTCTCATCCCACATGGGGAAATCATTTCTTGCATTTGACCCATCTATTATTACTGTGTATTTTTAGAGCAGTGGGCTACTACTTGTGCAACACCTGGGGAAATTATAAATACTGTGGTTAGCTTAGCACCAAGAGGCAGGGAGCTAGGCTAGCTGGTATCTAGCCTAGCTCTGTCCAACGTAATGAAAAACACCTGTGATGTGTTACTTAGTTTTGATTAATCCAAAATGAATCCTCAAACTAGCTAAATCCCTAAATTTTGGATTCCACCAAAAACTCCTAACAAAACCAACAAAACCATGCTAACAGTGAGCTTGGGGAATCAGGAGAACCCTGATGGTGTGTATTTTCTTTTCAAATAGAAAGCTGTATCATTGAGAAGATCTAGGTTTATTGCAATATTTTATGTTGTTCTTTACAACTATTTAACAATTTAATAACTATTGACTATTAGAAAAACGTTTTCTCCAGTAAAGGGCATGCTAACTTGAAAATTCTTCCGTTTACGGGTTAGCATGCTAATGTTCCTCTACCAGAGCATGTTATATAAAACTAGATTTTGGAAACACAGCTAACCTTTCTCTATCTTTGATAGACCAAAGCTAGCAATGCTCCCCATCCTTAAAGTCTTTATGCTACGCTAGTTGGTTTAATTACAATCCTGATAGCATGACTCCTTGTAAGGCTTCCGCCTTTCATTAGCCAGTTCAAATAATGTGACAGACTGGTGTCATTAACAATATTTGTGCTATACTTCACTACTCGCAGCGTGTTTCTACATTTGCTGGTGCCATGAGTATATGCTGCGGTTGTACGTTTTAAGTATTTGCTTGTGTTCTGTCTGTTAGATAGTAGACCAGATAGTAATGCAACTTCTTTCAGACGGTCCACATGTTCAAACTGCTTGATACCCAGCCAGCATACACCTTGCTGCCACTAAGTGTGGTGCATCAGCTAATGCACTATGTTGCTGCTCTGTAATGGAAAAAGCAGGAATTGATAAGAGGTCTTCCTACATTGTGTGTGTGTGTGTATATATATATATTAGATCAAGACTATGAAGAATATAAATAAAAAAGAGGCCAGACCATATAGGTGCAACAAGTTCTCCATTGACGGCCTATTAAACTGTATGTATTGTTTTCTTTCTTTATGCAGGTTGGGTGTGTTTATGCAAAGTCACATGCAAAAACAAAAATTAAAAAAGACTTATATATGTGTGGATTTAATGGGTGGGTGTGCGGTTTGAAATTAATTACTGGGAGCCAAGAGAGGTGAGTGAGGGTATAGGAGAGCAGGTGTTAATTGCCTTTTTTTTCTGATAGCTGAGACACAGTGTGTGATATTTGCCAAGCGCCGTCCGTCTTCCTTGAGTGCAACATGCCTTAATTGCTCATTCTTGTTGGCAGGAGGAAACATGGAAATCGAAAATGCCATTTGGAAACCCTCAGAATACAGCGCTGTGACTGGGTGCACTCCATGTTTTTGTCATATGCTGCTTTGGTGCTCGGGGAAAAGTAAATGCCAATTAATTAAGTTTCCAGTCGAAGTCCGCGTGCTTTGCTGAAGCTTGTTTTTGTATTTTCATAGGACAGACTCGGAATATTTAAAATCATTTAAGATCAGGTGGAAGTGTGCGCTGGGATAATAATCTTGATGACATTGACAATTCAACAGTGAGACATAGGCTTATTTGCCCGCTGTCAAAAATACATAGCGGCTAAACAGATGTGTATTTAAATGAAAGTAACTGAGACTGACACTTTAATATACAAGTACTGATATGTGCAGCTTTCCCTTTTGTAATAAAACCTTTTCATTTTAACCTCTGTGTCTGTTCCTAGCCTCTGACATAAAACATAAATGACACAGTCTATATCGAGTTCATAAAAGCTTCTGCAGTGAGTGTTTAGAACTCCCTGTGACTGGACAGGTAAGTTGTTTTTTTTTCTTTTCCCCGGGAAAGGTCCTCTAGCTTACAGAAAGCGATGCATTTTGCATTTGCAGTTTGTTCAGAATAAATAAAACATAGGGCAGCGGCTACCACCGAGCACAAGTAAACAGACAAAAAGCACCCATTTGTTTTGGGTTTGTATTAATTTTAGTCTTAAAAAAAATGAAAAAAAGTTTATTTTTGTTGAGCTTGGATTTCTCAGTGTAGAAACTACACTTCACAAGAGATGACAGGTCTGAGTTGCGTAGAACGGCCTGTGCAGATCAAATTTGCACAGCATCCCCCCATCTGTGCAATGAAGTCATGCGCATGTGCCCATGGGCCGAAGCGCGGAGTAAATAACAACTGAATAAAACAGACTGTTGAGCTGCTCGTGATGTGCTCTCCCACTTTATGCTGGGGTTGCATCATGAAATCATCAGCTGTTGCGTTTCGCTCGCCCACCAGATTCCAGCAGCCGCCACGAGCTGCCGATCTGGAGCCAGCGAGCGGCGCCGAGAAGACAAATCGCAGTCAACGCTTCTGCACAACTCGATGTTATGCAGACAACGATCGCTTTTGCTGGAGCTTGCGCAACGTTGAAGGCAAGCCAAGCCATAAATAGTAGTAAGGAAATCAGAGGATGTGGGGATAAAAAAAGAAATGAGCATCTTCATTCAGGAAATAATTTGTACGGAGGCCAGGTTTCTGACAGAACATCAATTTCTAAAATGCATCCTTCTCTGTTGAAGAGATTAGAATGCATACAGACTGCATTTATAATAATTATATACCCTCTTCTTACGTAATAATACTGACAGGGTACATATAAAGTACCTCCTTATTACAAACATCAAGCCTTCTTGAACATAAGTGACTTCTGCTGAATTTTCCAAAGAATAGGGATGATGAGAGACTGTATTTGTCATGCCTGGAACATCTGCAGGGAAACAAATAAAATATTCAAGGGCTAAGTTGTCTGAGAAAACAAGGAACCAAGCGACGAGCGCGTCGGCCGACCCGGCGCGACAGCACACGGCCCGCTAACTCCGCTGCCCTCTCCTTTCTTTGCCCGAGCCGAATGGACATGTATTGTCAGTTCTCGTCAAAAATAGCACGGCGCCTGTTTCAATCCGGCCACCAGAGAGCCAAGGAGTGGGATGCCATTTCTCAGCTCATTACAGAGCAACAGTCTGCCTCGCTGGTGTCACAATGCCACACGTCGGAGAGCTCACACCGCAAACACAATCCTCCACATGTGCAGAGTACAGTGTGTACATTCATTTAAACATTATACATATTCTATGAGGAATAACAGGTTGGTTTTAAACTACTTTCATTTGGGAAATAAGAACTTTGGGGTAGGGTTACTTACATCTACCATATTTTTAATGTACTCCCCATGCTAGTGATTCGTTAATGGTGATAAGAGAAAGTCAGTCACTGAGCCCCATGGAGGCTCACAAGTGAAAGTGAGATCCTCCTGTGTCAAATTAGTGAAATAATTTGACGCTAGCTTTTCGTTAATCTTTTTATTTTCCAGCGCAAACTGATAAAATCAAGTTTACAGCTTCCCTCAAAAGTGCAAAGGAGGTTCAGAAAATAGACTCGAAGGTCTCAGAGGGGTCTGTAGCGTGCGAGTCAATTTGCAGATCTAGCTAGTACTAAAAAGCTAATAATAAACGTGAGCAGGTCCACATTTGTGCAGCTTGGTGTCTGCTAAATATGCGAGGAGCTGTGGAGGAAACTGATTAAGGTGGAGCTGCTGAATGAGTCTTCTTCCCAAGATGTTAGGATCTGTGTTCTGACTTGTACTTCTTAAAGCATAGCAGTAATAATGTACACATGGCTTCAGGGTTTTCATCTAGAGCAAGGTCAATTCAAAGCAGCAAACATTCGTTCAATCATACAGTTTTTGTGCTCTGGGGGACTACAGGAGGGCTGGAGCCTATCCCAGGGTTGAGAGGCAGGGTGCACCCTTCACAGGTCTCTAATCTATTACAGGACTAATGCAGAGAGACAGACAACCATTCAGAGACAGTCCAGCCCAGTCGTCCCATGGATTCAAACCCAGAACCTTCTTGCTATGAGGCACCAGTGCTAACCACCACACCACTCATAACTACTGCAAGGGTTTCCAGAGACTAAACCTGGAGGTGCTGGAGCCAGCAAATTGCTCCAGCGCACATCGGAAATTGCGGTTCACTGAAGCAAGAAGGACGGTGTCATCAGCAAAGAGCAGATACCAATGTCAGCAAACTGGACCTTCTCCAGAACCCATCTACGTGTGAAGAGGAAAAGAAGCACCAGGTGACTCTTGTGTCCATCGTAAACGCGATCGGCCTGCATGCCAAGGAAACACGATGCTTGCTTGGAGCTGATGGCTTTCAGCAGCAATGATTTGTACTCCCGTAAGGATGGAAAAGCTTTCTAGATACACAAAAACACACAGACATGTCACACTTCTGCAAGCACTTTGATTCACCGGGAGTAAATGCATAAATTTTTATGGTTGACAAGAGAGAGAAATTACGCTCTAAGTACAGTTAAATTAATGCTGAAGTGAAATACATCTTTCAGGGCACCGCTCCCTGTCTGCTCTAGAAAAAATATGGATGAATTAGTGCAGCCGCGGCACACAAATCATTTTTATTTCATCCTCCCCGACTCTTAAGTACACAGAGGCTATGACACAGGCTATGAGGTTAGAGATTTTATTAGGTAGAAGGACGTGTGTGTGTGAGAGTGAGAAAGATAGAGTATGGCGGGGAAAATCAATATTTCATCTCATCAGGTGTTTATCTGAAGGGCCGTGCAGTAAATATCATGATGGATGGTTGGAGGTGTGGTTGGGAGAATGCATACAACACTAACGGGTCACCGTCGTTCACACGAACGCACCCATGCAAGAAGAGGGCAAGGACAAGAAAAACCAACAAACTTTAAACCTTGTAAACACATCCATTCCTCATGAAGATAGAGAGGCACAAATACACATAATGTCAGAGCAGTGGGTAACCCGTGGTAATCCTCGGTCTTCTCTGCCTCTCCCAAGCAGCTGTGCCGCTCATCCCTTGTGCCGCCAAGCGTGCGTCCACGTGTTTGTGTGTGATCACGGAGGGATTCGACAGCAGCGCACCCGACAGTGACGATCGCCGACAGATTATTATTACTGGCCGTGTGAACCCGTGGACACAGGCTGCGGATTTGCCAACAGCGCCGACGGAAAAATGCTTTTGAAGAAAAAATTTGGCTGATGGGACTGGGACGAAAGTGATTCCAAACATGCTGTGATGATAAACAATGTGTGAGCGTGTGTGAGAGAGAGCGGGTGAAGGCATGTGTGTGGCGGCAGCAGACAGTAGCACTGACGAGTGCAGCGTTTGCAGAAGTGTCGAATGTGTTTAAAGCTGTGCAGTAAGAATGTATGATGCATGTAGTTCTACACGCAGACTTTACATGCTGCACTGCACATGTAGTTGTTGCACTAGAGATGTTCGTCTCATGTTCGCACAACAAAGAGAGTCTGTGGGGTTGATCCTCTGGCGACCACCAATGTTTGCACAAACATTTGATAGCAAATCATGCAAAAGCTTTTGAGATAAGTCTCAAAAACTACTAATATCTATTTCATGGTGGTGCTAATAAAGTAGTCAGGGGACCATGAAAAGTCAGAAAACATCTTCCTCTGATGACCATGAATCTCCATTAAAAACATAACAAATCATACAAAGGCGTAGCTTTGACTGAACTATCTCAAACGTCAGTCTCATGGTGGCACAACAAAAAGAGCGAGGGGAGCACCAAACTCCCAAAGCAGGATTCATCCTCTGATGACCATGAATTTCTATTGAAAATTTGTTAAGAAATCATACATCTGTGGTTGGGATATTACAGTCAATCTCATGGTTGCGCTACAAAGCAAGAGCCGGTGGAGAGCAGCCAAAGTCAAGGGGGTTCATCTTCTGAAGACCATGAGTGTTCTTACAAAACTGAAATCCACAAATGGTTGCTACAAGGTTACACCTGTTGTGCGCCCACATTTAAGCTCTTACCAGAAACGGCGAAATAAAGACTACACTAAACACAACCTGACGAAATTAAAACACATAGCGTGAAGATCAATGAATATTTCAAGCTTGAGCTTAGTAAACGGACACACCCACTAAGCTTCCTCCACATGCGATGGCATCCAGTAGGTCAGGCTGGCCTGAAAGCCTGTTGAGTACATTTCCATCAAACCGGCAAATCTCTGTAAGCGGTTGGGAAATAGACTGTGACTTGGGAGCCAAAGGGTGGAGGTGGTGGTGGGGAGGGGGCGGTTAGAAAAGCGGGCTTGTGACAGGACAATTGCTGGCCTGGAGCCCCGGAGTGGAAGGAGAAACCTGAGCAGGTGGCGTGAACGCATAGCTGTCTCTGCAGTTTTTAGCTGTAGCTGTTGACTTTGAGCAAGGTAAAACACTGACTGAACTGCCCAACACAAGGTTTTCATGCAAAAATACAGTATCGCTTATAATGCGTGTACGTGGAGACGGATGAAGATATGCGTCGATAGTACCGAGGTGAAAATTCTTAGTGGTTAGTAGTGCAGCACAACTCCCAGCTGTGAGGTTGTGAATGTGTGAAAAGCTTCCCGGCAGCTACAAGAATGTGTTAATAAGGTCTGAATTTCCTCGTGCGCTTCTCTCCCGTCTTCGTCACATCTTGACGTTGGATGTAAAAAGAAACAAAAACAGGAAGGCTCTAGAGAAACTTAAAAAGAAATGAAAGCTACAGAGCTACATCTCTGTACCGCTCGTACTGTATGGGACAGTAGTGAAAGCTTTCGTAGAAACCCAAGTCGTAATCTGCATCTGAGATTAAAACTGTGCCACGGGCCTTAATCCTTCCTGGAGCGCACATACACACTGATGAAGCCCCGGCAGCATAAATCCCACTTACGCAGCTCTGAAGCAAGCTTTAATTGAAAGCATTCCACTTATTTAAAAAGGTGGCCGCCCGACTGCAGCGTCCGGCGATGGACGGGATGCAGGAGCGTGCATGCAGTGGAGGTTTATCTGGGATCAGGAAGAGACTGTGCGAGTGTTGGCATATATGACATGAAGGCACACTTGTTTTCTATATATCACTCATTAACATCCAGCGTGTACAGAGACTTGACACTCGCAGCACCTTCATCTGACTGTGATGACCTTTTTCACGCTGCGTTGTCTTATTTTTCCGACCTTTTCATGACTCCTCTAACCAGCCCCTCTCTCTGGCCGGAGGTTGCATCCTGAACATGTGCGCCGACAGCGAAACGTACCATTAAGAGTGTCGCCTGACGACATTGAGCAGCCCATCAGCACCTGACTCCACGAATTAGCCAATAGTAGAAGTGAGTGGCGGGGCTGAATCAAGTTGGGCGGCCGGTTTGGCTCATTTGTAGCTGGGCGACGTACGCCCGGGGCCAGGGAGACGGCGCCCGTGAGTAACACCGCCGTATCTTTAAATAGATCTGAAAAGTGCTGAGAGCAGAATAGGATTTAATACACAAGCGGTTGAGGGGGTATAACAGAAATACAGTCTGAAATATCATGATACAACCTGGACGTCAGGACTGAAATAAGGGAACAGCAGCCGTGACACATTGCACTGGATTCCAATTAGCAGCCTTTAAAGAGGTGATATAATAATAATAGCCCAAGATTTCACACTCATATCAGCGCTATAAAAAACAGTTAATGGTAGTAGCTAGCTATTAGCAGCTGTGACCACATAGAAAACATTCTGTCACAACTCTGCCCTGGCTGATAACTGGCAAATAACACATATTTATCTTGTTAAAAAAAAAAACGTTATGTCATTTCATTATGAGGCATTAATTAACCGAATACCTCAGCATGTGAGTGAATAGTCCAACAACCAGCCTGGAGCCATTTTAATGTAAACAAAAAATATATATATCTAATCTCCGCCATGCTAATGCTAAGCTAATGGCTATGGCCAAAAATAGCAAAACTTATAAGAGCCCTACTAGCCTCAGCTTTAATTTATGCTAAATGCTAATTAGCGTTAGCATGGTTTTGACCTTAGGATTTCGCTTAAGCTAGCCTACTAGCTACTACAAGCTTAAGCTAGCCTACTAGCTACTTCTAGCTACTACAAAATCGTTTCCGCACAGCTAGCCTTGTCTGTTATGCTAATGGCGCCTCGGTGTGCATTCTCCTTCAGCGCTTTGCAGCTCAAACAAAAACCCGGTTGGATTTCATTTTCAGCGGCAGCAAATCTCCCGTTCTCTTTCACGCGGGTCAATTAGCAGCGCGTCTGATAACATGTCGAGATGCAAGTTCGCACCAACAACATCAAACCCCATGCGTGCTCCGTCTAAGTGAATTAATTGGGTTATGGACGCAGCCGATGTTGAAATTGGGTGTCAAATACTGCCACGTGTTTGAAATTAGATAAAACAACTTAAGTGCTTGGTAATAGAGCCGACTGTGATTCCTGGCAAGCATTCGCTGGTATATATATTATTTTAATTACAACTTGATCCTTGGAAACAACAGCAGCAACAAACTAATCACACTGAATGCTGAAAAATGTCTTTAGACTATCAAACAGCCACCTTTAATTTGGTTTTATTTATTATTTTTAAAACTTTTCCCTCTTGCCTGAAGACCTCAGGCTGTCAGAATCTCATTTTATCACTTTCATATTACTGCAAAGCCCCTTTTTTTGAGTTTATCCCTGCTGACTATCAATATTATCGTGTTTTTAGTTATTTGATTCTCTGTGTGTACTCTCTTTGTTCAAGGCATGAATTGATTTCAGGCATAATTGCTGAAAAATGTGAGTTATTCTATTGCTTTTTTTGTCACATTTGACCCTGTCAGCTCATTATCTAGCTCCGTGATTTGGCCTTTTTGTACGTTTCTTATGTAAAGTTCCACACGCCCGTCGATATTTTGTTTCATAATGGAGCCGGGCATTGCACGTGGTGGACACTGGGCAATACAAGCTCACGGTGTTTGCCTGCTGTGACAGCGTATGTGAGATGCCACAGCACAGGGGAGGGCAGATATAATTTAAACGTCCAGACCTGGCAGCTTGTTGATATCTTAAGATGATAATTCACAGGCGTAATTGCCCTCCGTGATTAAATCAGTGGTGGGACTATTGGCCCTGAGCTATCTGTCAGGGCTATCTGTCCCTTCTGGCAGCGTGTCATTCTGGTGAATAGGCCTGGCCACAAATAGAGTGCATTTATGTTACACTAGAATTAAAACGATCCTTCATCAGTCTTATTCGCTGCTCTCGTCGTGCACCACAGCCCCGTGGAAGACCGACAGCCGAACAATTGCACAGAAGGACCTTATCAACGCAATTTGTGTTCTCATTAACTCTTATTTGTGGCAGTTTTGATAGCTGGGACATTTTGCCATTACTGCTGAAACACAAAATGAGCCGACGGGTTCATTAATTACATTCCTTTCCTTTCTGTAAAATCAATTTGAGAACCACGAGTTCAGGATGATGGCAAAATAAAAGCCACGCTGGATGCTACTCGACGGCAGAGAGGGTAACATTTCCCAAGTTTTTTGTTTTTTTTTTCCTACGCCAGATGGAAATTAAAACCCAGAACCTGTTCTCTCAGGGGCAGGAATGTAGTTGCAAAAGGCGGAAAGGTTCACCAAACGCACTGTGATCTCTGATTACGGCAGAACGCCCAGCGCGTAGCGGGATGCACAAATCTGGCAGAAAAAAAGACGTTTCGAGAGAGAGAGAAAAAAAAAGATCACAATCATTTTAGCACCAGGCACACAACCAACACACCTCAGGTACCGAGGGTTTATTTTTCTCCTAGTTTTAGAGCTCAGTGATTGCAATAACAATCATAACTGCAAGGGATTGACCGGCGGATGGTGCATTAAATTAATTCTGGGAGCATGCCCGTGTGGAGGAACATATTAGCACTGCAATACATTAATAAGTGTACGGTAAAGTGTGTCATTTCCATTCACACTTGTGTGTATTTGTCGTGCTGGGCATGTGTAATGGAGTGTACCAAATATTTCACATCAGCAGTGGGAGTAATTTAATTAATCTCCACTTTCACGCTGAGAAAACAACTTTTGCGATGTATGTGTCTGTAAGACTTGATCGAATTGATTTTACATAAAAACATCTAAATCTGAACTCGTGCTATTGGGGAAAATTCCCCTGGTTAGGCATTCAGCATACTCAGAAAGTGTCACGGTGGCTGTATTGTACTTTTGCAGGAATATGTTACGCAATTCATCTGCTTATGCCAAGAAGCTTAATCAATCTTGTCAACATGTACTCTTTCAGCAGCAGCAGCAGCTGGAAGTGGCAGCATCTGGCACTTTCCTGCACGCAGTGGTTGTATGTTAAACAAACATATGGAACCGACTCAACGCATTTCCTGTGAAGTTGCAAAAGCGGCGCACGGGAACCAGAGAACCAGCCAATAAAAAGCCACAAAGCACAACGATGCGGATCAAGCATTTGGATGTTTTCTTAAGACGGACTGAAAAGTGTAACGGCACCAAGCCGACAAACACGAACTGTCGCGGTAAAGAATCAACCATGAGACAAATGAAGTGACGACTGATTAAATTAAAGGGATCCACAGATGCCGTGGTATCTGTTAGGCGGGAATACAGCGGCAGATAAATTGGAGGGAAATCACAAGGCAAGGAGAGTTATTTTCAGCCTCGAGAATATTTTACAAATTTGAGTTTTAATCTGTTTACTCAGATTCGGTTGTCCAAACCAGTGACTACCCTGTTGTGTCTTGTTTTGTTGTCTTGAACGTTTCTCGCTAAAAGCAAGACCGGTCTCGAGAGAATGACCGCGCTCATAAAGAAATCAAATGAGAACGAAAAAAAGATTATTAAAAAACGGAAAACAAGTTCTCCCAGTAAGTGCTTGCAGTGCTGCAGACATTCACTGGGAATAGCGGCGTCTACAATGGGCTTTTCTCTCTCAGTAATTGGAGACACAGCTTGGAGCCTGTAAAGCTTGTTTTACTGTGTTGGTGCTGTAGTTACTAAGCTAATTAGCGGTAAACAAGCAGCTGGTAAACCACCTTTCTGATTCTCTTACAGCGTTTTGCGTCTTACATAAAACTCATCTTTTGTGCTTTTTGTTTCTGGCGTTGAAAGCAATCCCCCCCCCCGCCACTCCCGCCCAAGGCTCCTCACTGGAGCAATTTGGGTTTAAGTGACGGTGACTCCCTCGGGTGTTGCTGTGAGCATGTGCATGAGGTGGACCAGCGTATGGACTCAGTTGCTAGGGGCCGGCTTTTAATTGTATGTCCGGATATATTAAGACCACTTAGGGTTTTTAATTATCTCCCACCACAAAGCCACTGAAAGCAGTTCTTTCACACAGAGAGTGATGTGAGAGGAGGATGCCTTTTTTTTTTCTATCCTCTTGGTCTTTTGAAAGGATTAACCAGGCCAGTGGTGGAATGGCAGGTTGTAGACTCTCTAATGACCAGAATTAAAAACAGCAATCAAGGATTCCACAGAAACAGGACGGATGCAGACACACAGAAACTAATTAGTGCGCATGGATTTAGCAGAGCGCAGTCTTAAAGTGTTATTAATATTATTGATGTTTCACACGTCAACTGCTTTCATCTCTTATTCCTCAACAACTAGCAAGGTCTTCCTTCGTGTAGACGTTTGCCAAAAGTCAAAAGTCAAAGTCGCAAACTTTGGACTTGGGGCCGCTATGGCAGGCGTATATAAGGTTTTCATTAGCTAGCATACTACTTTTGAAAGATTCTCGCATTCGAGACACCGAATGTTGCACCACCGCCTCCTGTAAGATCACACGAATGGAAGAAACGCTGCATGAAAAAGCTCCCTTATCGCTGCGCGCATCATCCCAACATATCACTCCAATCTCAATGTGCAGACCTAATTGTGGTTCCTACAATTTCAAAAAGTAGAACGAGACGTAGAGTCTTGAGGTACCATGCTCCTCTCCTGTAGAGCCGAGTTTGGGTTCGGGAGGCAGATGCCCTCTTTACTTTTAAGGTTAGGCCTTAGAATTTACTTTTTAATCAAGCTAGGGCTGGATTGAACCATCCCTTAGTTATGCTACAATAGGCCTAGTTAGCTGTGGGAAGATTCTCGCACCAAGCTCCTGTCCTCTTAATTTCTTATGTAGTTTCTTCTCCATTACGAGTCATGCAGCTCTGTGGTACTACTGTATAGCACTGGAAGGCCACTCTCTCTGAGAGGTCAACAAATTTACCTACCTGGGAAGTGTGATAGTCGTGGATGGAGGGCCAGAGGACGACGTCAAGGCAAGAACTGGAAGAGCTAGAGGAGCAGTCAACATCCAAGTCTATCGAGACCAAGCTCAAAATCTTCAACTCCAACGTTTGAACAGACCCAAAACATTGAAGACTGCCATCATTAGGAAGCTGCACATATTTATGAAGACGGAAGCCACAGGGCAAACGGGAGGAGGACGTCCTAAGAACACCTGGAGAAGAGGTCAAGAAGGAGGAGCTGACGTGACAACAGCCGGAGAAGATGGCCCAAGATAGGCACGGGTGGAGGCGATTCATCAATGGCCTGTGCTCCGAAAGGAATTTAAAGGCCTAAGAAGAAGACTGCATGTGTGTCCCTCTCCCCTGCTTTAAATGCTTAGCAGGTGCCAAGATGCCGTCAGCTTGGATACCCCCTGTATTACTTCAAGTTCCAAGTCTGCGTTTTTCTCTCCTCTATCTCTATCTCGCTCTTCACCGTCCTAATGAAATGTTTAAAGGCCTTAGCGCAAGACACACTCTGAATCACAATCGTGCCATTTTCCAAGTATTGTGAATTGATAGAAAATAAATTGTCTCAGGGGCGTACGGCGCAGGTATTTTTTATTTTTTATTTTTTGACAAACGCACATCTGTTGCGAAGAGAGCGGGGAATTCTCTAATAAGGTACCGCCGCACATGCCCACAAGCAGCACTGATTTGGGTCACGACCCCGGCATCTTGCTCCACCTTAAACAGGAAATGCATTCAGCTTAAAATAGCTCTCTTGCTAAAGAGGCCGAGCGGAAATCAAGACGTCTGAACCAGACAGAATAATAAATGTTCAGACACAAACTGAATGATGCTTTGAGAATCATTTGCAGCCATGAAATCCAGGTTAAAATCCAACCAAGGTAAGGCCTGCCCACTCTCCTTGAATCCTTTATTTGCCATTTGGGGTTTTCCCCGCCCCAGCCAAAATAAACATTTGTGTTTCCGTCCGAGGAAATGTCAGGGGGATTTATGTGGTTCCCGTTTGGTGTCGCCTGCCTATTTAATGCTACAGTGCACACCGCTCGCGACGTCAAATGAAAGCATGGCTCTTTATGTCGCCAGCCGTATTCAGCGCCTGTCAAACTGACACGTGTGCCAAATTCAGATTCTCCGGTAGTGCATCTCTTTAAATGCATTTCCAGGTGCTGGTTTGAAACATATTTCAGGTCTGTCGTTCCCTGAATTAGACGCACTAAAGGAGAACAGCGGGGAAAAAAGTTTGTTTCTTAAAAAAAAGCTTCTCACCTGTATAGCAGAAGTAGTTCAGGGGGCTGTAGTGCCACATGGTGGACAAGTTTGCATGCAGCTATTTAGCAGTTTTGGCTTTTCAAAGTTCGATCTTCACTTTTTCTGAGTGCCCTTCAAAGACAAAAGCAGAGAGCTCAAGGATTTTCATGTCAATTTGTTACCTAATCGTACTCAAGTAAACACAGATTACGCTTAGCCTTTTTTCTAAGAATCGAGAGTATTTGTCCGACTGTGACGTCTGCATTTATTATTTTTTTTCCTGCTCGGATTTTCTCGTAATTTGGTCACTTTCATTTTCTGACGTGTCGTTAAGCTTCAGAGACATCCATTTGTCATGTCGTTTGTAGGTCCTTGGAGTAAAACCTATTTTCTTAAAGGTCGGCTCTGAAAAAAAATAAAATAAAAAATAAAAAAAACATCTAAATGGGGCTTTTATTGAAGGTAAAGTCATACGCGCTGGTGCACCCACGCAGCCTTGTCTGAGTGATTTGATTGAGTCAACACTTACAGGTCACGGTTCGCCTTCAGCTTGATTCAATCATCCCTTGGTCCTAGCTCTGTCTGCTTTGATCCGGCTAACTTTAAACCAATATTTTCAGGAAAATGAATTAAATATCAAACGTTGGCGCTTGTTTTCCCCCAAAAGACGCAACTATTCCGTCCATCTCTTCAGGCCATGAACGTTTCAACGGAGTTGCGGGAGAAAACATTTCCGATATTTCCTAATGTGATAAATCCAACAGCTAATAAAGGAGCATTGTGGCTGGTCTGAGCTCAGTCCAGACAGCTAAACACCAGTGTTAGGCTTTTCTTCATTTCAGCATTGTAGGAAGATTGATACCTTGCTTCTTCCTTTGAAAGCCTGATAGTGTTGAGCAGAGTCAAACAGTGAGGGGTAATAGCTTTAAAGCAGCAAAGACTGATACCTTCACAAGCACTGAAACCACACCACTCTGAGGTGACTCAGATTCCAGCAATTTTGCATTGCTCGCGGCTATGTTAAGGGTTGCAGAACACTGACCTTTCAAAACACAACATATTAACGCTGAAAACACAAGTGTGCCACCGAGAAAAGGTTATTAATTGCAATTTCTCTCTTGTTAAGGTAGAGAATGCGCACTAATCAAGACTGAGCTGCGCAGGACAATAGGAGTGATTTATTTCACAGAAGAAGTTCATTTTTTTCCCCCCCTTAGATTGAGATGTTGGAGTAAAAACAAAGCGTGATGTGTGATCATGTAATGTGGCATTTAAAAGAAAGGCAACTGCGCCTAATGACGAGGCGACCGAATGCAATTCTCATTTTGGCTTTTTCACTCAACACACGAGAGCGTCAGACAAAGAAAACACAGCACCTTCATATAGCTCACTTAAGGGTGACTCATAATTTTCGCAAGATTAGGAAGAAAAAAAAAGCTGCGGGCTACGAGGAGATGACAAGTCTGGCATTTAAAAAATATTGCTTTTCGCACCATAATAATAACTGTGCAAGCGAGAAAGACTCCACATTGTCATTTTTTAAAATCACACAGCACTCTGGGTTGAAGCTGCGATCGTGAGATTCGGACTTCCAAAGATGAAACTTTGGAACACAACAACCTATCTACCCATCTACCTATACATATCTATTTATCAACTCCTAATATCGACTGTACAGTAACAACAAGAAATAGAAGGAAAAAAATGGTATAGTGTAGCCTAGCAGTGGCTAGCTTAGCAGTTAGCATTTCATGACGCTTTCTACAGCTGCTTTAGACACTTCTTTCTTTTTCTGAGTCAAGTTCCAGCTTTAACTAATGTCCTAATCTCATTCTTGTGCCAGGCCCTTGCTCAATTTACAACGGAGGCAGAAGCATGCCGTGGCTAAATTCCGACAGCCTGTCAGTGATTTTGTTCTGGGAAAGGTTCGGGTTGCCTCGCCACCGTCCGAGACATCAAGGCTCTCCATCATCGAGGGGCAAGAGCGGACTCAACCTTTGCAGATCCCACAAGAGAAAAGTTCAGAAATTGTGAAGATGTCAGCGCTACTATTCTCAGAAGGGTTGTTTATGCTGCGTAAACAGCTGACATGGCGTTAAGGAGTTTATCGCTAGCTTCCAGTCTGTCAGACACAGTGACCCAAGCATCCTCCACATTTTAACACTCCATGCTGCCTTCTGTTGTCTCTCTGGTTAAAGACACAAACATGAATGAAGTCCTTCCATTTTTTTTTTTTTAAATAAAACTTAATTATGGAAAAGGCTTTAGTCTACGCTCAGACCGCCCTGAGAGTTGGTGCTTTATATTTGACGAAGCAAATCTTGCGCGCCTCAGGTTCTTGAAGCCTTTCCAAGCACAAACAAAGCCAAAGACTGTGTTCAAAGTCGGACCAAATTTATTTAAGCTTTTGACGGAAGTTGCTCAGTTGCCATTCAAAGAAGTTGAGAGAGAGAGAGAGAGAGAGAGAGAGAGAGAGCGTTGTATCTCTGAGGGGCCAAATGCAATTTCTCACCCAGGCAGTGTGCACAAGTTATTCAGTGAAATGTGTGAGGTGAACAGCACTCACAAGGACAACTGCAAGTATGAGCAATGCAAGGAGTACGCTTTAAAGAAAAAAAAAACAGTGAAGAGTAGCCGATGGAGTAGAGCGAGGAGGCAGATCCTGTGTCAGAAATGACCTCTCAGTTTGAGCTTGTCTTTTTGAGACTGTAGAGGATGGTCAGTGGGGGGAGAAGCTATTTTCTTGCCATGGGGTTCAGCACAAATTGAGCTGGCTGGAGCAAAACTGTTCCTGTTTTCATTGTCAGGTCTGTGAGTGCCTCCTCTCGTTTCTCAGTCGGGACTGGGGGAAGAATAATAGCACCCACGTTCACAGGGCGACAGCTTCAGAGTAAAGTGAGCTGTGAAAGGTAGCTTTGACAGCTGAGTGAAGGAATTACACAAACTCGCTGTAACAGGAGCACGTCGCTGCACAGAAGCTCCTCATTTCCCCTACACTTTTTCTGCTTCTATTATTAGAACAACTATTACTTATTAAATGTCCTGTATATCATTGCTGTGGCTAATTAAATATGTAGCTATAGCGCTGCTTCCTTTGAGGCAGGCCACGCATATCAGGTCCCAACCTGGAGCAAAAAATTAAATTACACGAGCACTCATAATACAATGAACAGAGTTCTCATTTTTAAGCTGCAGCAAAAACAAAAGCAAGGAAAACAAAACAAAAAAAAACCATTTGCTGTCATCCCTGTGTAGTCTGTGATGGCTATGGACTTCAGTATGTGCAGATCCAACCCCACGTCTCACTGATGTGACCTATTTTTTCTGGAAAAACGCACTTCTATTGTATATTTCTACAGCACGCTGCAATTAAGTGAGCACACACACGCTCTGCAAAGGACAAATGCTCGTGGAAATCTAATTATAAAACTCATAGAGCTGGAGCTCCCTCTATTGGAGGCAATTACACATACGTCACATGTTTCTGGACTCACTTTACACTTTATGTCAGGTGGAAATGAAATTCTTTCTTAATCAATCCTCTTGAATTCTGATGTCTCTAATAAAACCAGACGGCCTTTTGAGCGGCGACACATTACAGCTTAATCAAACAACTAATGCCATAGCAACAAAGAGTCCAGGAGTTAGTTTTCAGTGTGAAAGGTTAAGTGATAATTTGCTCTTAAACATGACAGCGGCCTTTTGCAGCAATTAAATGGTTTAATGGCGTTTAACAGTCACACTTTGCATCTACAACATGCAGTACAAAATACAGATTCATCCCGTGCCGTCAGTCATGTGATGTCATTTGTTAGAATACACTGTGGCTGTGCTTATATATGGCTCTGAGTGGGTGGAGGGTTAACAAATTCACAGGATTTGTAAGAGCACAGGAGGGGAGCTTCTGAGTGGGTAGAAAGAAGGCTTATAGGTGGGCGAGAAAGTAAGCAGGTTTTATCTCACAGAAGCGGCAGAGCTGACAATAGAGAGAGTCTTGTAGCAGCGAGTAGAACGGGTATCCGGCTTACTTGTGGTGGTGTGACAGTGTTTGCTCATATGCGAGTGTATGTATGTAGCATGTTCGAGCACTATTTACAGTCCTCTTCTGGTGACGGCGAAGAAGTTCCCTCTGTGAGTTCCTTCAACCTGGCCATCACTCTTTTTCCCATCTGGTTGAACTCAGACTTGTAGGCCTCCTCGATCTGACGCTCCCTCTGGTGCCTGGGAGGGAGCAACGATGGAAAATGAGCAGAAATTAAAGCAGGGAAAAGAAAGATTCGTGTCACGTGCTGAAGTGGGATAAAACGCTGGGGGGTTTGATTATTTATTTAATTTATGGAGAGGCTGCTTTGATTGACAGATGGGCGACCTCACAGTTTGATAGCTGTCTGCCTTGGCATCACACTTCCTCCCGTTCTCACATCCGCTCACTTCTTTGGCTCATTTTTTTATTTGCAAAGAGTTAAAGCCAAGTCAGACGCTGCCAAGATGGCGATGGCCCAGAGCCACCCAGGGTTATTTGTTGCAAATACACAATGTTGGAAAAGATATTCACTCTCATCTTGCTTTAAATAGTAAGGGAAAGGTCCCACAGATAAGGTTTCAGCCCTTGCTATGTCTAACTGATTTCTAGCAAGGCTGTCTCTCTGTAACAGTGTTGAGGTCTGTTACCCCTTTACACCAGTGCTATACACAACATTATAAGAGCATGATCTCAAACAGAGGTGGGTTAAATTAGTTTATATACAGGATATGATGATTCAAGGCTTTGACAGTAGCACCATGCTGTGAGCGTGTAATGGGAGCAACTCCAGGTACACGCTTTGCACATTCATTCACTATATGTTTGGTTTACTCAGAGGATTTCCCCTCCTAAAACAAAATAATGTTCACTGCTCGTGCCAAAAAAGCATTATAGGAAGTTTACAGGATGTCAACATGGAAGTGCTTATGTGGTGCAGTAGTAGTAGAAGTGCAGTAGACTTACGTGACTGCTGTTACGGATGTGAGTTCGCTATAGGAGGGCAGAGCTTCTCCAGACAGGAACTCTGCTCTGATCATTTCTGGTGTCAGATGGACTCTTGAGCCTTCTCCCCTGTAGAACATAATGCACACAGGATCTGTAATCTTAAAGGAAACCCGATAGAAAAAGCTTTCAATCAATAGTGTAAATAGCGTTATATGTGCTTACTGTGTGTCCATTAGTGGTGTCGGATCATCGGGGAGGCCAGCGATAGGAGAAGGTGCCGTAAGCGGAAGTATGTCCGTGTTGTAGTCAACAGACCTATAGAAGACACACACACTGCTTTTCCCCCTGAAGAGCCAGACCAAACATTACCGAATCCAGATAACGCTCAGATATCTACTCCGTCTCACTGAGATGAAAGGATCGCTCGCAGGGGTTTGAAATCTCAGTCTGAACGCCAATGATAGAAGGTGAACGCTGATACCACTGGCGGGCAAAATAAAATTAAAACCTGGACACGCCACAGGTTTGATTTTGGAGACCCCGCTCAAGGCTGCGATATAAGTCGGAACAAAAACTTTTTTTAACAGAGGAAGGAACAGAAAGTGTAAATAAAGGCGTGTTGCATGGCAAGCTTAAATGACATCATTGAGGGTTAAACTCTTTTATTCCTCAGCGTGGCAACTAGCCAGCTTAGTCAGCTATCGTGCTCCGTTCGCTGCACATTACACCTGGCAATTACTGGAGGTAAATATTTAGAACTAATCACAATGTAAGCAGTAGTTACTCTTCAGTATAACTGTTAAGAGTTATATAAGTCTATAAACTCTGTGTACCCACAGAGGGAACGTTTTAAAACCTCCCGCTGTCTAAGACGCGACACCATCCTTTTAATAATTCAAGGTTGCGACTCGAGGAACTGTCAAGTTAATGCTCACTTCTTATTGTGACCACCTGACACAGATCATAATGTTTGGACACATAAGAACCACTGCGCGAGCGGCGGTGATAGAAAATTAATAAGCAGAGAGTTTTCTCTTGCACAGATAAAGAAGAATATCTCTACATGTGTCCCAGAGATCAGCGCTGACAGGCATGAAGGGAATACTTTGCCTCGCCAGGCGTCTGATTACGTTACACATAGGGAAGGTGAGGAAAAATGGGAAGTGGATAGAAAGGTGAGAAGAGAGAGCTTTAGTATAGGTTCAAACCCACGCATTCGCAAGCATGTCAAATAAAGACTTGGCGGCCTCTTGGGGAAAACGCTGCTTCATTATCTCTGCACTAGTGTTCTCTTTAAATAGGCGTCAAACAAATTCTATCATGCAAGATGAGTTATAACACCCATGGCTTTACTGTCTGGAAAAGGGTCAGAGAGCGAAAGTGTTCTGCACAGCTGAGCGGTATTGGTTATGACAGGGCGCAGGGAGATACATACAATGAGCTGCAAATAGAGCAGGACAGGCCAGCGCTGTGTTCACTAATACACAACATCCAGCCAAATACCATCATTTATTCACTGTCCATTCAGACTAAAGACTGAATAAGTTATTCTATTACAGAGAAAGTGGATAATTTGCTTCCACACTGTACAACCCGGATCCTGCAAGTACAACAGGAAAGATCTATCCATCAGGATGATGTATTTATAAGTTTAAAAAATCTGACTAAAAGGCAGATCCCATATCAACACATATCACTGCAGCTCAAAACTACTGAAATTTTAAAGTAAATCTAATCTCAACATTCAAGACTTCCTTAGAAGAACGATTTTATCCAAGAGGGCATAAACAACAGCAGCTTGTTCACAAATATTAAATTAAACCAGACAAGCCATCTTCTCCAACTCTAGGAATGCAAAAGGAGTTCTGCCCGATATATTACAAGTCGAGGATTTGACTTGCTGCAACCTGGCAGGTGCTGGAATTTGTGCATTACATATTTATTCAGGATGACTGTGAGAAGTCGTGTTTTCTGTAATGCCTCTGTAAATGTCTTGACAGAAGGCACAGAGAGGACAGGATTTGTTAACCATAATCTCTGGCTTCTCGCTACACTCTTCAGTGACTGTGACATTTCATCTACTAATGTAGTCCTTGAAAATGTTTTAATCAGGGTCAGAAACACAAATTCTTTCACAGGCTGAAAACACTTGGGCAGCGGAAGTGAACAAAAGTCACTTTCCTCATTGTAAACAACTGTGGTAAACAAGCACTCCGTGATCCGAAGATACTCCCAGTTGGAGCAGGTCATTGTACATGAGGGTATGACTTTATATGGGGCGCTCTGAGTGACTGCACCATTTCTTTTAACTTCTGTGTGGCTACTTTCACGATCAAGTCTTTCTTGCTACCTTATTAAGTGAATAAAAGGAATAAATAGCTCAACTGTACACATAGCGGTGTTGTGGCAAACTCCAGCTGTTGATCATAATTCATTTATATAAGCAGTAAGTAAAAGGCTTTTTGGCCCACGGCTCACATGGCAGCTCTGTTGAGGTTCGGCCATCATAACTGGACTGAGCACACATGCATTTGAGACTTACCTGCGAGGGATAGAGTCACTGGTGAGAGGAGGTAGGCTGGACAAAACTTTGAAGGCGATGGAATCAAAATTCTTCCATGTCATGACCTCCGGGATCAGCCCCTGCCGTTGATGGAGAAAGGTAAAACTTATCCGAGCAAATCAAACAATTCCAGATATAAAACAAGTTCTGGTTTCATAAGACCTCGGCTGAAAGGGTCATCTATCAAAAGTGACTGACCATAACCAGACACTGCAATGCAGCAACTGCAAAAAACTATTACCTTGCTCGGAGACTTCTTCTGAGTTTGTGGAGTTGGTGTACTTGCAGCATCCGTGTTGCTCTCGGGGACTGGATACCTGCACACGAGAAACACTTAATAGAAGTTTTGAATGTCTGAAGAAACTAATAAATGTAAGAGAGGATGACTGATATTACCTGGGAAAAGGGCAGAGGTGGAAGTCCAAATCAGTCTCCAGGTATTTAGGGGGTCGTTTGTACGCATGAAGACCAGGAGCAGGATTCTAAGTCGTAATATTCAGAGACAAACACATTGTGTATCATGTATGATTTTATCTTTCTGACTTGATTTGTAATGACGAGTCCCAGCCTTACAAAGATTCTGAGTGGGTTTGCTGCTGGTGGTCTGAGCAGAGCTTCAGGAGCCTTGAAGGAGAAAGAGATATTCTCCTTCACTTCTACATGCTCCTCTTCATTTTGCTCTTCCTCTGCTGTTGCGGAAGACGTGGCTCCGGCCTCATCGGGCACCGGCGTGTCCTGAGAGCAGATTAGAAGTCAGATACGAACGGGCGGATAAATGTCCGTGTCATGAAGGAATAAATATCTTTCTCTAATGTGGGATTCAGCCCAGGCACTGCTTAGTTACCAGAGGTCCAGTGCGAAGAGGCCTGGCCAAGGTAGTGGGAATTAAAGAGTTAAATGCCTCCCAAGTTGACACAGGCTGGTAGCCCATGAGTTTATAGTGCTGAGGGACCTAGACGATGCCAGCAGATAACAATGTTAGAACACAAATACCTCAAACAAATACATTTGGAAGGATTTCAAATATGAGGCAGTGGTGGAAGAAGTAAAGACGATTTACCCAAGTAAAGCAGGAAGTGTTAATGAAGGTTTTCTACTATTAAAAGTGAAATATGTTGCTCTAAAATGCCAAAATGTTTGGGAGGCACCAGTTTAATCTTCAGCAGTACATTGCATTTTATGGATTGATCCTCACTTAATTACTTTCCATCACTGCTGCTGTAAATATCGATGTGGCGTTCAGACGACCAGGTGCCGCAGCAAATACCTACTTGAAGCTTGAAGAAAGGAATATGCGTCGTCACGGTCACATCAATAGGATCCACAGGCACTGCGACCAAATTACAGTGAGCCTAGAAACATCAAGGAGACAAATGGCATTGTTTGTTCAACCGAGCCCTCTTCCTTCTGCAGGGCATTTGAAAGGGGAAATGAATGATTTAATCAAAGTGCTGAGCTTCCTCTTTGATTCCACAGTTAGTTCAAAAATGCCTTTCACAGGAAATAATGGATGAAAATGGTTTCATGTGCAGGAACATAGCCAGCGCTGACTTTTCAGAGGTCTTTATCGTCTGTGTGCCGCCGCCCAGTTAGACGGTTGAGGATTTCATCTCAAAATGCTTTAACATGAGGAAGTGATTCATAAAGAGGTGATGAAACTCTGTCTTGATCAAACCTTAATGAAGATGTAAATGTATTATTTAGCTTTTGTTGTGGTGTTTTACTCACCAAGGGATCTTCCTCATTATAGAAAATGGGGAAAGATGATGGAAAGACTTTGTCTGGAGAGATTTTCAGGTCGTACGTCTTCTGCTCTTCAGCTAAAGCGAACATAAAAATATGACGTAACAAAACATTAATGCAGGTTCATTCGTGCAGATTTGTTTCAGTATTCAGTGTGTGACTAAATACACAAAGAACCATAAATAGATGTTCCTGTTCCCGGGGTGTGTGTATATGTTCTAAGATCCTCATAAGAACTCGGGGGGATTTCAATTCAATTTTACCTCTAGGAGCAAATTGAATTAAGCATGCTTTACTGACAGGGCACAATGAGATTATTTCTCAATGAGGACATCAGAGGATAATCAAAACCTTTCTGCGCCGAAGGCAGGTTCTTCCTACTGTCTGCAAGTTTCCTCAAACAGGCCAATCTCCGGTTCATGCGGCATCGGATCACCACCTGGGAGAGAGGGAAGAGATCGGGGTGTAAATGCTCTGGCAACCTACCGGTCAGTCAAAGAGTTCATTTAGCTTGAATTCTTTTTTAACATTTCCTTAAACCGTAATGAGCCCCCTCACGGAGGTACAGTTGATTCAGATCAGACCACACTCTATTGCTCTGTAGATTTCATTTTGAATGGATTAAAAGGGACATTTTAAGCTGAAATATCTCATTTATTTAATTATTCATAAAGACCATTTAATTATCCTTGACATGTCACCAGGCCGTGGCGAATTATGTGGCCGGACACGGACAAGTGTGCAAAAAGTGGACTTTAATTTACATCTGAACACCTTGCGTGGATTAGAGCACGTATGTGAGCCCCAGCGCTTGTTCAGTGAAGTGTTATATTCCTATGAGCTAGGTGTAAATGATATGTAGTGACACTTGTTCACTTGTCGGACATTTTGAAATCAGCAGGTTATGAAGACCATGTCATTCACTTAAACTGGGCAAATTATTTTTAAATCAAAATTTGTCTTAGTGTGTTAGAAAAAGGGGAAACGACAGCTTTACCAAGTGCAAATACAGGAATTGCTGTTCTATGCACTAAGATAAAATAATAATATATTAATATATTAATAATAAAAACAAAGGTCACTTGAGTCAGCTGTCTACAATCTACTTACTATCTAGTTCTAGAGATGCATGTTCTTTCTGTGTCTTTCAAAGGCCACAGGAGATCGCTTCACTTTTACTAGATTTCCAAAGAATATTATACATTTAGTGGGAGGAATTCACGCATGGCTGGGCTGAAGGGGAAACAGGCCAGGGGGATACGAGCCCAAGGAAAGCGATGTGGTGTGGTGTGCATCTAAGCAAACACTCATGTGTCATGTGTGCGTTTGCTTTACAGTACTCGGATGCATGCATGTACCTTGCGTGCTGCCTGCTGGAACATTCGGAAGGCTCTTTCTCTCAGCTCCCATTGAAAACTGGGGTAAAACTGGAAGGATGGGGCTCCCTCCGGGACCTGGAAGAGGTTAGAAAGACATCCATTGCCGACTTTCATGGGCTCATTTGGCGCGGTTACTTTGAGTGCATATGAAAATACCTATTAAGTAAAATTTCATGAGGCCCTTAGCTTGGAGTATTGAAATGACAAAAGAGTAGAATAATAAAAAGCGAATGTTTGATTAAACTGTAAAAGGGTTGTAAGGAACCGATTTGTTTCATTCACCAGGCAGAGCTAGTTTTTTTTTTCAAACCTCTCTTATACAAAGACGTCATCCAGACGACTGACTCGACTTGAGTTTTTTCAGTAGCAGGTTTAGATGTGGAAAGACATTGTGCTGCCTGAGGAATCTTCCAACTACATCATGAACACTACTGGCAAGATGCTAAAATAAATCCAGTAGCAATGGGAGTCTCAAACATTTATGAAATGTCAACGTCAACAACAGAAAAGTTGCACCTGTCCAGCTTCTCGAAGCACCCGTCTGACGTAAACTTCAGTTTGTCCAGCAGTAAAGTCATCCTCATGGCTCACCTCTCCCCTTTTTACCTACAACACAACCAGACAGCACGGTTCACAGGATTTTATAACGCAGAATGCAGCTCAGGCTCATGCACATACCACTTCACTTTAATATCGTTTGCTCATAAACGAAACATTTTATTATTAGCCCAGCTTACATTTGCTTGACAATAAGTAGCTCGCTATCATTTGAGAGATATCGTCCGTCACTGTAGTCCCACTGTGGAGTTGTGTCTCTTTTATTATGCAGGATTATATGTGATGTATAGGAAGAAATCTGCAGAAAACGTCTAAACTAAACCCTTCAGACCTCTGGCATTGATGGCAAAATAAACGATTCCAGCATGTTTATCCTCTATAATAAGAGCAAGCTTAAAAGCTTGAAAAGGAAATATTCTCTTTGTCGCATAACGAAAAACGACTGATGGCAAGACGAGCTTCACTTAACTTTCCGAATTTGTACCTGTCACAGTCAAGATGAAGTATTGGGCAGCAAAGCTGTAAACCATATCAGATGCAAACAGAGGAAGTTTTATCAGTGGGCCTTTTTGAGTCCTGGCCTTCAGTCAAAATTCCAAAGAGGACCAATCGGAGAAGACAATAGCTCATCATAAAGACATCAGGGATCCAATAAAATACAGTGTGGTTATATGAAGCTGTAAAACAAAAGGGTGTGAGGCAGAGGATGCTGTGTGTGTGTGTGTGAGCGCGTGTTATAAACAGCGCGGGTGGAGAGGAGATGAGGGAGGAAGTGCTGTTGAGTGTCCGTGAGAGTTCTGTCAGCTGTGCAGACAGCTTTTCTGGGGACACTAACGCACGCACAGTCATATTTCACAACTGATGTAACTTTGGCTCCATCTGCATTATTTCCATGTTGACTCGATAAAATCAATCACAATGTTTTTTTTTTAAATGGGCCGAAAGTGTGGGTGCAATAACACTACATCTCAATTAGGTTATGACATTGGCGTGCCCGCAGGGACGAGGTATCAACATATCTGGTGAATGTCATGTTGAAGTGAACAACAACTCAAAGGCCTCACATGAAAACATCCACTGCAGCAAAGCCAGAAAAACGTGTTATAGTATAAACACCGTCCAGAGCAGAGGCAGGACTAGCTTGGACACCTTGCTACAACAAAACTTTTTCATCCTTCCAGCTACGTTTGGTAAAAAATGCAGACACTCAAGAGCCAGAAGTGAGTCATCGAGGAACAGTTAAACTTGAAAGGCAGTGCTGAATGCAGATTTGAGTCTTTCCTATGCTTTTCCTCTACTGGGCTGTGGCTGGATTACAGCAGGGCGACTGAGGGAACCATGTGAGCCAGTGATATATAACGTGAGGTGAATGTAACATTCGTGCATGCAGCAAAATAAACTGACTAACACACCTCCTGATTTCATCCTTCTAATATCCCCAAACTATGTAAAGAGTACCGTAACCGATGATGATCAAAGGATTCCTGAATGGTTTTGGACTATCAGTGAAGATGATCCCTAATGGTGACTTTGTCCTAGCCATTCCAATGCCCCCCTTCTGAATGATGAATCCAGACTACTGCCACCTGCTGGTGTGACGAATTATTCCCTTTGGTCTTTCTGGTCCATGCGCTGCGTCATCAGGCAGCAGCGCAACAGTTGTCCTTCGTTGCTGGTAGCTCTTTGAAGTCAGTTTAGCATGTCCAGGACACAGATCCATGGAGACTGTTTCGCTTTTGTGACCATCCGAAGAACGGCAGTATTTGGCACTTCTTCTTCCGCTTGGTTTGAAATCTCTGCTCTACATGAATCATTTCTCTCAAACAGCTCTCTGTATGAGTGTCAGTGATCAGAGACTGGCTCTACATGAGGGAAAAGTCTCACCATGTATTCATGCAGAGCGATCTCTCTCTCCTCCACTACCTGCCTCCTGCTTTGCTCCGACATGGGGTCCATGCCCAGACGAACTTGCCTAAGTGCAACACGAATGAATTAAGTTAGAAATGTAGAACATACTGTGCATACTAACACTGTGCAACTGAACTGAATCATGTGAATGTCTAATATTTTTTTGATTTCTATTTCAGAGCACAAAACCTTAAATGTGTACATGTCCTACAAGTAATACAAAGTCTAAGCTGAAGACAAGACGTTTTGTCGTCATTTCCTTTTTAACACCTGGGCTTTAGTTTCAGATTTCTGCCTACCATTTGAGGTGGTTGAGTTGCTCCTCCTTCACGCTTTGTTGAACCTTTTTCACAAAGAGGACCTCCTTCATTTGCCTGTTCTGCAGTCCAACAATGCTGCCGCAGGATATGGCTGAGAAGAAGATGGTGCCAAAAAGCGACATTAGAGATACTTGATAATTCAAACTGCATTACTTTAAAACAGTGGAGATCCTTTATAAGCCACAGCTACAAGTTTGATAGGGTGACATGATCGTCAGCTTGAAGACAAAGGAATCTGGGTTGCATGTACCTTCCTTCACGTCTTTGGAGCTGAGTTTATTGGTGCCTTTGATCAGCATCTTTGCCACCCCTGCAGGTGTGCAGACGTCCGCTGGTTTTAGTCCTGGCTTAACATCTGCCTGATCTCCAAACGTCTAGAAAATTACAGAAAGGAAAGAAAGATTTAAAAAAATATATAATAAATCCACATCTTTGTAGAAAGCAAATGTGATTTTATATCTAGAATAAATAAATGGTGCATCAGTTGTGTCATATCAGTGATTTTGTGTCCTTAAACAAATAAAAAACTTGAGTTGATAAGTCGTAACAAATATCCTCATAATTTGGCCGCTACCTTTGATTTGTCGCTTTCCTTGATCGATCTGTATTTGGTTTTACTTCTAGGATGCACTTGAACTGCAGGGGGAAGTCCTTTGTGGTCTGCAGGCGCTGCAGCTCCACGACCTGACTTCCTTTCCAGCTGACTGTCGTGCAGGAAGGAAAAATAAATATAACACAGGTGACAAGGTTAAATAATAATATTTGTTTTCTACTTTAAATGCGATGAAATAGTTCACTTTAGCATGAGTCAAAATATATGAATCATGTAAACGCAAGTGACATTTTACATTTAGGTATGATGAATTGTTAAAAAAAAAATGATTTGGATGTCAGCTTTTACATATAGCTAGATGGATAGAGGGGGAAAAGAGGTGAAGGCAGAGTTTCACTTCTTTCTTGGATCACTCAGTGGACAGTAAAAACGGCTCTAAATTGGTGGTGTTTATATAATAATAAGTGGACAGCTAGAGAGTTGAAGAGTGTGAGGGTGGCAGGGAAGCCGAGGAGGTCAGAAGCCAGATAATAGCTTTTCATAATATTTACTCTTTTTCCTCATTTGTCAAATAGTTCTAGTGTCAGTGCCCCCCTCTCTTATTTTTCTATAAGTGTGTGGACAAAACACTAAAAGTAGCTCTCAGTATAGTATCGCAGCCCTTTACAGCGGCCTCACTAACTTTCACACTTAATCACCAGAGTTGATTCAGCACCTTTCGGACACCACGTCAACAGCAGCGGAACATCACAAGACAAAGATTTATTCAGCGATTTATTGCGGGGCTTCTGAATGATATTGCATTAGATTGATTAGACTGGTGGAAAATGCAACACGAAGGTGGTTCAGATATTAACCATCTGTCTCTTTTAAAAATAGCCTCTATTTATGTCAGATAAGTCAAGGAGGGGACACTCGGCAGCAAGCGAGCGTCATACACCGGTTCGAGATGGAAAAACATCGGCGCTCGCATATTGGATCTTTCATTGTGCATATCTCATCGTTTATTTGGTTTCACTGTGGGAAACAACAAACAGAGGGAGAGTGTTTTATATGCTAAACATTCATCGGGAAGCATATCCATCTTGATATCACTGCACCAGCTACCAAGCTATTTCCATGAATTATTAACTTTTGGCCGAGATAACAGCAGACAGTGCAGTGGATGGAGCCTCTAGTGTGTGATGGATAGCATCCATCACACACAGCTTTCTCATGGGAACAGAATTAAACATTAGGTTTTATACTGGCTGAAAAAAAAAATATATATATATATATAAGGAGGACTTTGAATCTGAACCCATTGCAGCATATTTTTTTCTGAATCTCTCTAGATGCATATTTGTTTTTTTTTTACCCTAAACTGTGTTTGGTAGTTTGCTCATTCAACAAGCCAAAAACTGTTTTCATTTAAGAACAGCTGAAAATAGTGGAAAGGCTTCAAATCGTCTTGCTAGCAAAGAGGACGGCACTAGAGGAATTGGCAAAAGCAACAGTCAGCGTATGAGATAGCACAGCATGATAAGACAACAGCAAGAGCAGCACAGTAAAATGTGAACGGTGGAGGGAGAATACAACACCCCTTAAACAAACAACGCCTGCTGATGATTGTTTCTGAGCTATATGTGCATCTTTAAGGCACCATGAGACCTTGGAAATATATATAAGAAGACCTACAGTTTTGATATTGTACTTCGCCGGCAACAAATGACACCGTGTCAACTTCTTTTATCTGTTTGGGCCACTTGCGAGATCTCCACAACAAAAACGCTGTTGAGATGTGGACTTTCTGTGCAGTCACTTTTCTTCTCTCGGCGACCTCCAATGAGGAAAAGCAACAGCAGTCTTTTTCAAACTCTAATCCTTTCCCCGAATGTTTCAAAAGCTTCTTGGATGCTGTCGAGTTTGTATTTGATTCATCTGAGCTACCAAGGACAGCAAAGGCACAGTGAATGCATAGAACCTGAGTTACAAATGTTAGCCTTGCTTCTCTACCACACTGCTAATTGTTGTAGTCTTCCTTACAGTTGCCTTAAACTACTGCTTTAAACTACAGCACAGGGAGTTTAAAGGCTAAATGAAGCTTATATACACGACTTGAACGCCACACAGTTCTTATTACCTGAGAGCCAGGCGAGGCGCAGAGCTCCCGGTGATGGTACAGAGGTAAGGCTTAGTGTTGAACTGTGACACGACCAGCTGAATGGTGACTTGAGAGGTCTCATACTGGAAAGGCCTGAAGGTCACAGTGACCTTGCCCTCACCACTGGCTGGTATCACACCTGGAAGAACAAGAAACCCGACAATAATGGGTGCAGTCCGATTACATGGGTCAGCGATTTGCATCCAGGGATTACATCTGTAGCCACCTGTCCTGAATAACGCATATTTAGTATAAGTGCACAGGAACTAATTAGCAATTCAGGGGAGCTTTAAAGTTAGCTCAAGGTTCATTAAAATCCATTATTGGTAGCTAAAAGTAAGAAATAAAAGGCAGGGACGTATTTATTTGGGTCACAAATTAAAGGGTTATCTATCTTAACTTATTTTAAACAGCTGAAGACGTTATACCATGTTAAAGTGTTGAAATAGTTTGCAATTAGATGAAGAGTGAAAATACAAAGAATAAAAAAAATGAAATGTTCATTTAGGAGTAAATTGCTAAAACAGTTGGCAAAAAGAAACAACTGATGAATAAGGTAAAAAAAATTAAACAAGGTTACTGAAAATGAATGGCTTTGGCTTACAAATGACACATGTGACAAGTCTTATTTAAAATGACGGACGAGCAAACAGTCCGAACTTGAATTCTACAGCTCACAATACATGTAATGTTTCACATGTAAACATGTAATGTGAGCTGTAGATACTGTAACGCGCTCCTGTTTTAGTGTACGTAGAAAGTATTTCCAAAATAAGAAACTCATTTGTATCTCTTCGTGTCGTCCTAGGTTTCTACAGAGCTAAAGCAGCTGTGGCATTGAAATCCCAAGTGCTTTTTCCGTCTTGTATTATGATGCTTCCCAGACCATGAATACTGCTTAACGTCAGTGAGTGGAAACTGAAGGCATCCTTTAAGTCCTGTAGTGACTTATTTAATACAAAACACAGAGTGCGCTCAGGTTTTGAGAAAGCACAGGACACTTGTTCTCTCTGCTGTGTTATATTCTCAACCAGGCAGGCGAAATGAACAATGGAAAAACGTTTATTTATTTGTTTCACTTAAAGGGCAAATCCAGAAATGTGTGCAGAGCAAGGAGGAGTTTCAGGTTTTAGTGTAACATTAAATAATTTTTTGAGTCTTTACCTGTGAGGGGCTGAATGGAGAAGGCTTTGTGTGGCTGAATAACGAACACCTGAAACTCAAAGTCAATGGGACAGCTGCATCTCAGAGGAATAACATGGCAAACACTGGAGACGGGGGAGAAGAGGAAAAACAAATACAATATTTGTTTTCATGATTCGGCACCAACGGGGAAATGAAAGCATGACTGGTTGCATGGAAGAATAGAAAGAGACAGGCAAGACCTCGGGCAGATGGGAGGTCAAAAACAGTCTATCACAGATCCCAACACATACCTTTGTCCAAGTGGTACGGCTGATAGGTCGATGCGAGGAGGAATGTGCAGGTCATCGATGACGGGGTAAGCATGAACTGGAATTAACAGGTTCTCTTCCCCCTTAGAAAGGGCGTGGGCGGGTTGAATGAACAAGGCACGAGAGAGAAGATACAGAGAATGAAAGAGGCACACAGATAAGAGAGGTCTCAAAGCAAACACGGGGATGTGTCACCAAAAGAGAGAAGCAACAGGGATTGTTTAAATGTTTAGTCGACTCCATGAGACCCGAGAAGCAAGCTACAAGCTTCTACTAAACGATTAAAGTGTAACAACGCACAGGATTAGCGCGCGAATGGCATACAAATTACTGGATCCTAACCTTGCAGTGAACCCGAATGCAGTCATAGAAGTAACGCCACTCATCGGGACAGAATTCGACCTTCAGCGTGTAGGCGAGGCCGGGGATGAGTCGATACTTAGAAAACAAACGGAGCAAGGTTGAATCATCAAAAACAACACTGATTGCGCTTAAAGACAAGTGGAAATCTTATATTCAGGTCAGCAATTTGTAATCTAAAAAAAATATATATACCTTTTTGGTATAAGTTGTTCGGAAGTGTTTGGTTTGGGTGGGAATGACATGAATATTCATAACTTCAGATGAGACGTTGATTAGTTTCTGATGGAGAGGAAGAGGAGAGAAAAGAAATAATTCATTTCCATCCAATCATGGGCACTTGAAAAAAACATTTCCATATCCCCGATGCTTACAGTACATCCAGCCTACAGTGCGTCATCATGCACATAGGGTGTAAAATCAGTACCCATTCAATTAAAACTAATTTATCCTTGATGGAGGAATATAGGATTTTTACAGTTATTTGAATACTTTCTTAAAGAAAACACAAACTTTTAGTGGGCGCTTAAACTGAAACTTGATTAGTGTTTAATACACTCAAGAAAAATAAGAAATTAAAAGATTGCGTAGATGCATAAAGCAGCCATTTAACTACTTCACCAAACACCGAACACAATATCGATGCCATAACACTCAACCACAGCTCCTGGCCTGACACCAAACTCTACTTCCTGCTTAAAGCTAAAGACGCTGCATTCTGATCTGGAGACAAAAAAGGCCCAGCACAAAATACACATGAAGATGTATAGAGAGCATGCAGGCTTAAAAAAGGTGTCACACATCACAATTATCAAGCCAATTTCAGCCGTAATGGACCAGAATCATAATGGTGTCTAATTAATCAATAATCCTCCTTCCACTACTTAAAATAATAATTATCGTAAAAGCTCTTCTCTGTGGTATTATATTTTTAAAAATGACTGACAAATTAGCCATTGAATGTGACATTTTCCTCACCAGGGTCTTTATGTAATCCTTTCTAAGCTCAAACCCACTGAAATGAAGCACTGGGGGCTCTGCTTGGATCAGGCTGTTGCTTTGCAGTTTGGCATAGATTTCTAGATGGAAAAATAAGACACGACATTGTGAGTCTTTTGCAAAAAAAAACACCTGCAAAAAGGGTTTTCTGTACATATAAAAAAAATATATAAAAAGCATTCCCAAATAAGCAACATAAGCTGACAAATTAGCAGATGTAACACTACTATATCACACAGATTGCCTGCCACTGTAAGGTTAAATATCACAGCAGTAAGAAAGCAGAGCTAATTAATCTATCATGGGGTTGCAGGGGTTGTGGTTAATGTGTACTTGACTCCAGCAGATGATTTGGGGCGCTGGCTCTGCTCCTGCTCTCCTCCACCAGCTGGCCCAGAGGCAGAGGCGTCCCCCTCCTGGGGGGGCCAGACAGGGCCACCTCCATCCTGGCAAGAGGTCAGGCCTGGCTCTTCATGAGACAAATGACAGAAGGCCGGAGGACAGCCAAGGAGACAGCGGTATGCTGGGAAATATTATGCTCGTAAACCTATGACAGTGTACACAAAAGTGGAGACATGAAAGGGCAGGAGGTTACTTTTTATGAGAGCAAATTAAAGTTAATTAAATTCCTTGAGTATTTGTTAAACTTACTGTCACACAATGCAGGAAATATACCCAACTGTGTTATTTGTTTATGTCCCGGACTCTTGGCACAAGGTTAGCAAGGAGGCTAACGAAAGCGAAAAACACAAGAGTTGTTAGCTTTTAGCGTAATTTAATTGACTTAAATTAAGTTAAAACAAAAGACAACTTATGAAAAGGTGACGTCCGGACTTACTTGTGTTACAAACTAAACCTTGTTTCTAGCTGTTTGGATACAACAGCCATGTTTGTTGTATTTTCGGATGGACCCCCTTCCGACAAACTCCGTCGTTGCCATAGCGACGCCGGTGCTCTGAAGGGGCGGGGCAAGCGCATCGAGAGCGAATGCGATTTGTTGGCTGCGCGTTCCAGTGAGCTACGTCAAAACCACTAAAATGAGACAGGAAGCTAGCCGTGTTACCTTCAAAATAAAAGCCGCGGGGGGCACACACTGAGGCGCCACGTTGCCTTTATTCGTTTATAAACATATTTTGTGAATTTTCCATTTCCATTTATGATTCAGGTCTTCCTGAATATGCTCACTAGTGCCGTATTATGGACTGTGGCCACAAGTTATGGTTTTATTTTGAAAGTCTCAAAAGGACGCGGCAATTTCATTAAAGCTGCCTTTATAAAAAGCCTTATCAGATTCCCTTGAAGAGTGCGGTGAACGATTATCGACACTGAGTAAGGCCGTGTTTGATTTTCAGAGCTCATATAACCGCTGCATGGCAGGATGCTCGCTTTTCATTCGAATCAGATATACAGCTCTGGGTTTGGGTCTAGGTACACATCTTGATGGGGAAAAGGAACTTGTTTGACATCATGAAAAAAGTTGGACTTATTTGGGTGTTACTTTTGCCACAGGTGAGGGGGGTTAAAAAAAAAAAAACATAGTTTATTTTAATGTGCGGTAATTCAAAAATCCAAGTGTATTATTTGCGGGTTTTTTTGCAGGCAAGGTCATCCCCAGGTTGTCATCCTCATGTTAATCTCGTGAGAGAGGAGGAAAAGTGCCTGAAAGATCTGCTACTTTTAAAGCCGCACAAAGCAACAGGTAAGTCACTGCAGTTTCTAAACTGTGTATTTCCGCACTTTTGTTATGTGTCATGATGAAGAGGAAGAGGAAAAACTGTGCTCGGTGAAAATGTACCTTTAAAACAATACACGTAATCGTTCGAATAATTGTAATGTGTGAATTAAGCTTTAAAACTGCAAAGTGTATGTGTGTAGCCCTTAGAAATGTGATGCAGTGTTTTAGTACCACCTAGTGGTCAAGTAGCGTAATGCACTTGGATATTCTTGAGCAAAAACAGTCTATTGAAAGTTGAAAATGAATCTGTATTATTGCAGCTTTTATCCTGTTATTAAAACATACAATCAGATTATTTTTTTGGATTTTCAATTTTAAATAACGCTACGGAATCTCAGCAAAGTAAAACTAAAACATCCATTGTCATTGAAGACAACAATACCAGCGTGCACTGCAAGGGAATGTGGGATGACCTGAACTGCTGGCCACCTGCTGCTCTCGGGGAAACGGTTTCTCAGCCGTGTCCGGAGTTTTTTAATTCGGAAGGTGAGAGGCAAACGCACACAAAAACAGTGACGCACATTTACACCTATTATCTATACCACATTACACTGGTTAATTATTTTCCAGGAAACTCATTTGTTTTCATAGGGAACTGAGATTTCTCGCTTTCAGGGTCTCTTATCCAAACATTCAACCATAAAATGCTTGTGTACATAGAGATGCTGGGTAACACGCTAGAATATCAAGTTTATGTTGGGAGATGAGGACAACAATTTATTTGAGGAGTCAGAGGTTTATGGAAGCACCTAGAGAGATAAACTAATGGTTTTGCAGGTCTTTTTCCAAAAGAGTTTGAGATTTTTTTCGTCTTTTTAATGAAGATTTTTTTTTCTGTTTGGATCAATTTTCACACTCAAAGACATATCTGTGCTATTTTTGCAGGTAAAGTGCATCGCAACTGCACTGCTAATGGCTGGACAGGCCTTCTGGTCCCATATGAAGATGCATGTGGATACACTTTCAATGAGACGCTCAACTTTCTCGGAGAGGTTTGTGTGCTTCCTTCAATATTCATGATCACTGACAAAACGCTCCTAAACAAAATACTGTGAGAAACAGCTGACCGAGACACGAGTAAAGGGGAAAATTTGTAAAACTAATAAAATGAAGTTAAATCCAAACAAGCGACTCAGCTCAACTAAAGTTTTGTGGAAAGTTAAATGCGGGTTAACTCATCTTTCTGTCAGATTGGTAGTTTCTCTCTCTCTGTTTACTGCTAAGTCGCCAAACTATTATTTACTTTTATGATGTTTATTTTATCAGCCTTAATAACTCTGCCAGAGTTTGAAGCATGTTGACGAATACATGTACCGTAGAGTCCTTCTGCTTTTGTTCACATTCTCTTGTCCAGTCCTCAGACTCCCATTTGTACTTCTACGTGAAGACGATGTACACAGCTGGCTACACACTGTCTCTCATCTCTCTCACCGTCGCTATCGCTATATTCTGCTTCTTTAGGTGAGAAAACTTGCACATAACTCTGATTATTATTTTTATGAATCCCTTTCGGACAACAGCCTTAAACCTGTGGAATGATGTTAACATTTCTCCAGGAAGCTGCACTGCACCAGGAACCACATTCACATCCAGCTGTTCATCTCCTTCATCCTGAGAGCCATCTTCATCTTCGTCAGAGACGCCCTGCTGTTTAATAACGAGGAGCTCTATCACTGTGACTATTACCCGGTACAGTGACAACTTCTTTCCTAATCAACACAAATAGGCTGCATAGGATCACAAATACATCAGGAACTCGCTGTTCATTGCCAATTAAACAAGTGCCAGATTAGAATAAAGACTCGACAGACTGATTTAAGGTCTGAGGTTTAAACGCAGACACATTCACTTGGCTGGAATCGGTGACTTCTACAAGTCTTTTTGTTGTTGGGCCTGGATATTAAGGCACTCAATATCTGGGTTTGGCTATCATGAATAATTAATAATTATCAAAAATAATTATTTATTATTAAATAGTTGGATCTGAATTACAAGATCACCTCGGGGCACCACCCTTCTAGGAAGGGAAAAGATAGCCAATCAATTAAATCAGTCTCATAAATCATACTAAATTGTCAATTTCAATTTCTGATTTATAATTATCTTAATAACTATAACCAAAATTACCATTAACAACTAGTTGAAGGAATTTGGGAGTTCTTGGCAGTGTAGAGGTTGGCAGCATTCACTCTTGTACAACATTAAACAGACAACTGGTATGTTTAAAGGACATTTATTACAAGAATAAATCAAACATACAATCTAACTAAACAGTACTCTAAACAGGTGTGTGTGTGTGTGTGTGTGTATGTGAGTGTTTGTCAAAATGGCCGCCGGTGTGGGCGTTCCAAAATGGCCGACAATGTGGGTGTGTCAAGATGGCCGACAATGTGGGTGTGTCAAGATGGCCGACAATGTGGGTTTGTCAAGATGGCCGACAATGTGGGTTTGTCAAGATGGCCGCCGAGGGAACAATGGGGCTGCTCAGACCATGTGCTGGCCAGCAGATGTGTGAAATGTGATAAGGGTTTTATGAGGTGCCAGGTTAGAAAAGAGTGGTTAGTGAGCATGCAAGAGACCCTGAGTCTGTGTGTTGCAAAATCTAAATAACATCAATTCACTATACTAAACAACTCAATACAAACAAATATCACATCAAATCAAACGTTTTATGCTTAGCTTAACTATGACTATGCCCAGGTCATACTACCAGTTGGAAGGTTGTGGAAAGTCCATTTCTGGTGTGTTGCTCCTTTAGTTGGCAATTCCTGGTGGAAAGCCAAACTGGGAAAAGTTGCAGTCCTTGCTGTGCGTCCTGATGGCAGACGTTGGAGGGAAACCGGCCGCTCCTCGAGTCCTTTGATGTTGCTTGTTAGCAGGTCGGTGCTAACTAGCCGCGTGGCTCCTTTTGTTTAGAAGTTTAGCCTGCAAACCTTTGTTTGTTGGCTGGAGAGCTGGTGAAGATTCCTCAGCAGGACTTCGCTTCGCTGCTGTAGGGAGAACAGGCCTGAAGTAGTGCTTTGTGTTAGCAGACTACTTGGCACCCAGCTGCAGCCAAGCAGCTGGGGGTCTCCACGTGGTGGTGTGGAGTGGAGTGGGCAAGAGGTAAGAGCTGAGAGCGGAAGAGCGGAAGAGACAGAACAAAGGCCAAGACAGCGCATTTTATATGACCTGATGACCTCAGAGGTCACATGCCACTGTCAGCCAGTGAACTGCTGAGTCAGTTTTCACACCTGGAGGATTGTGGGACTTGTAGTTCCCAGTGATTCCCTTTGTCTCCAAGACAAAGACAAAACATGTGGTTAACTTGGTTATGCCTGGGGAGCTCCCATAGCTCTCCACCAGGTTCATGTCCCAACATTGTCATCGTCAGGTTAAGACTGCATCCAGTTAAGCTCAAACCTTCTGTAAAACCAGCAGTATTTCACAAGTTCACAAGGTTATTAAAGTGTGAAACCAGCTCACAAAGATGCATTTTCAAACTTATAAAAAGTTAGCTTCAGGTTTAATGCAGTGAGGGTGTTTCCCCACTAGGTGATGCTAATGTGGTTTATTAAATTTCAACTAATCCAAAATACTTATTCCCTTAACCTTAAACTTAAATATATCTTTAAACTCATTAGCTAATCTGTTTGTAGTGTTCAGATTATGCTATTAGGATCTCTGAGACAGCCACGCTGAAAAACAAAATAATAATTCACCTCCCACTTACTGCCATGTGTTGACAACATTGAGCTTCTGAAGGTGACACTTTAAACGCCAACACTTTACTAACTCACCATCTCTCCCGTGACGCTGTGCGGGCAGGTGGCGTGCAAGGTGGTGCTGATGTTTTCCAACTACTCCATCCTCGCCAACTACAGCTGGCTGCTGGCGGAGGGTCACTTCCTGTTCACCCTGGTGAGCCGCTCTTTCTTCTCGCTGAAGAAACACCTGGCCTGGTACATCGTCCTGAGCTGGGGTAGGCAGAATCACGTGCAGCCACGGATGCATCATGTCCAACACTTTCTCTGTGCTGCTTTTCAAGCTTTGTTCCGTCAACACAGGTGCGCCGTTGATTGTCATTGCCTCCTGGGGCTGGGCAAAGTATTTCTATGAAGATGAAGGGTAAGAGGGCTATAACAGTCTGCTTTAGTCATTCATTCTCATCAGTGATATTATCTCACAGTAAGGTTTTACAATTAATTCTCATTTTCTTAAAGCTGTTGGGAATCCATGAGATACGAATGGATCTGGTGGATTCTTCGAGTGCCAGTTCTTCTAACCATATGTGTAAAAAGCTTTCTCTTGCGTTTGCTTCTTGTTTAAAAAATGTTTTTTTAAATGCACTTACTCATCTTCTTGGCAAGAATTAGACGAGAAGATTGATACCACTCATGTATGTATGCTGAACATGTAGCTACAGCCAGTAGCTAGTTAGCTTAGCATAAGGACCGACTTAGCGGTAGCAACAAGACTTTAGAAAAGGCCTTTTATGTTGACACATTAATAATTGTAAACAGAAAACAAACAGAATACAAAATATTAGTTGGCTTTAAAGCTCAATTGCAGTGTTTAGATGCTAAGCTAAGCTAACAGACTGGATACTTGTCCATATTTAGCATTTGAGGCTGCCATTTTTTAGCCAATAAATCTCCAACTGTGTGCATTTTTAAATAGTGGCAACAGTGTTACCTGTTTTTTTTTATTATTATTTCAGATGAATCTCATCTTCTTCTTGGGTATTTTGAGGATACTGGTGAGCAAACTCAGGATGCTGGATGCACAGAGGAATGAATTCAGCCAATATAAGTAAGCTGGTGTTTATATACTGCACGGAAAGACTCTATTTTTTGTATCTGAAAAGGGAGTAAAGATCATTCCTGCTTATTTTAAAGAGGCTGGAGGATGGCAGAGGCTAATACCAGGATTACTTGGTTACAATTTGTCAAGCATCGCATAGATTTAGTGCACAGGCTAAGTCTTTTTCCCATTAATGAGGAAAATGCCTTGTCTTCCTTTTCCCCAGGAGGCTGATCAAATCCACATTTTTTCTGGTGGTTCTGTTCGGCCTGCATTACATCCTGTTTGTCTTCTTACCTGTCGAAGTCAGCAGCTTTGTGTTTAAGATATGGATGTTTGCAGAGCTGGCCCTGTCATCCACACAGGTAAACACGTTTTCAAAGAGGTATGCAATCAGCTACGATAAATACAGCTGCACTCACTGAGCTTTCTCTTCACCACCACCACCACCACTCAGGGTTTTGTGGTCGCCGTCCTCTACTGCTTCATGAATGGGGAGGTATGAAGTGTTCAGCTGATTTTTGATTGAATGTAACTTCATCTTTGAGTGGTTTGAACAAACACTTTTTATGATGTTTTCAGGTGCAGAACGAGTTTCAGAGGAGGTGGAGGAGATGGAGGCTGATTCAGCACCTCCCCAGTCAGTCCAGGCGGCGCCACGGCTCCATCAGCCACAGCGGGTCTCCGAACACGCAGGTGTCCCTGCTGCTTTGCACTCCGGGCGGCCAGACGACCACGCCGCTCCCCGTGTATACGGCAGAGACGTGACTGAAGTTGGGGTTGGCTCATTGTCGTAACGGACGTAAAGACGTAACGGACGCTGGCTTAGGGCCGACAGTAAATTAGTCCACAGCTGCAGCTTGAGTGTTTTACAGAGCAGGACTATCATATGCACATTTTAATAGTCTGGCTTGTTAGTAGCAATCACACTTATGTCGGAAAATGAAAGTTACAATTTAATTTATATGTAGTTCAATGCCATGCTCATATATTTAAAGCACTGGCAGGCAACGGTGGAGGAAACGCAGCAAGATCCATCTGTTGCCAAGAGTTTTGGGGAAATTATATCATTAATTTAAGATATTCTGACTTTTTGTCCTTTGTATAGTTAAAACTCCAAAACGCTCAAAGTAGAAGGCGCAAAAATATATATATTATCGATACCAGCAGGTGGTATGCGTATAAACTAAAGGATTATTTTACCTTACTTATGAAAGTGGAAGAGCTCAAACTAGTGAGGATGCCAGGAAAAGCTACACCACGTTGAACAGAGCTGGTCTCCTGGATCACACAGATCGTTTTCCTTCAGTTTTTTTGATTCCAGATGACCAGAAATGTTCAAACGTGAAGAAGAGGATAACAAGAAGACCTTTCTGCACGCTTCCCTCACTTCTTTTTCACCGAACTGAACAGCCAATCAGAGTAATCTCTCTCGAAAAGTCACAAACCTCTAATACAAGGGCCACAGAAGCTCATCAACAATCTGTCACTAACCTAAGACTGACCATCGCTGCACTTAACCCTAATACAAACTACTGCAGGTTTGCTACGACAGCATTTACCTTCAGTCAGATTAAAACTGCTTCCTTTAACGGCACGACTCTTTCTTGGCCGGTGCTTCAAGAAGACAGACCTGCAGCAGCAAACCGTGCCCATTCGGCCATCTGCGGCGAACATCTGCGGCACTGAAGGTGTTGCTTCCCTGAATTAAAGCGACTGGGACTTTGGGGGACATCTTACCCTAGAAGACGTTTCTTAGAGGACAACAGAAACAGATGAAGTGTGAGGCTTACAGAACAAGAGTTTATTTTTGATAGTTGTTCCTGTGTACAGATGCAAGTGGTCTTAAATAGGAAATGTACATATCTCTGTATGAACAGTGGAAGATGATCATTAACACCGTGTCTGTGTGAAGCTAGTGATTAGTGTTGCTTAGCAGAGACAGTGAAGTTAGTGGATGGTTTTGCCTTATTTGCAGGCTAGCTGAAGTAAATTAGTGTCTGTACAATCGTGCTGACATGCTCCTCTAAACACCAGAAATCACCCAAAACAGCGTTGTTCTCTGGAATGTAAACTTACACAGTAATAAAGTACCATGCTTAGTCAAACAGGATGAAGAACCTGGTCTAAATTTTGTCCTCCGCTTTGAAACCTCTGTTGCGAAACACACGTTCCCGAGTATTGATTCGAAACAGACTACATGCCATACTTCGCCTTCAGCTTCTCCACCACGTCGATGTAAGCGGCCATCGCGTCCTCCTTTGACGTAGCTGTTGGTTGAGAAACAGAAAGACTCAGGATTAATCCTCCACGCGGCTACGCTTTTAGACGTGTCGCTTTGACAGTAAGTCGTGCGCAGCTAGCCTCCGTAATTCTGACCTTTCCTTGCATTCCAGGCATCCCATTTTGTTTTCCCTATGAAGTCGAGCATTCCTGGGCGTTCTGAGGAAACAAAAGCAATGCATTAAGAGGACTGTCTGCCACACAGCCAAGTCCTAACACTGGAGTATAGAAAAATAGCAAACATGCTCTGTTATTGGATGCTTCAGTGACCTGGACTGTTGGCAAGTATGCTGGGTACAGTTTGTGTGTGGCTGTGTGCAAAGAGGAAGTGAGGTGAGAGAGAGTGTGTACAAGAGCAGGAAAAACCACCTGACCACATGAGCGAACTGTGAAGATAAGCGGATAAACAATAAATAGCTAAACACTAATCAGGCATAACTTTATGACCACCTTCCTAATGTTGTGTAGGTCCAAAACAGTCATCAGAGAATGGACATGGGCCTTCTGAGGACGTCCTGGGGTGTCTTGTTAGTGGTCGGCCTATGGGCTGAGGGGAGGGGCCTATGCTGTGGATCATCCCACAGATACTTAATCAGTTCGGGATCTAGTGAATTTGGAGGCCAGGTCAACACCTTGTGCTGTTCTTCATGTTTTTGTGTGGCATCAAGGAGTGTCATTGCTATGGGGTGGGGGTGCCTGGTCTGGCCTGGTCTGGTCTGGTCTAGGCGACATGTCTAAGGAACATCCAGTCCTAATTGGCAGCAGAATTAACTTGTGAACTTTATCCCTATGGAGATCATATGGAAAACCCGTCAGACTTCATTTTTCCTCTCCGCCCTGCCCCGCCCATCTCTCATTGTACAAATACCGGTTAAGCCACACAGCGGAGCAGTCATCCTCAGGGTTTTCATTCAAGAAACTCACCCTGGTTAATGTCACCAACTGTGACTTGCTTGTATAAGCCGTACAGGTCGCACAGCTCTCCCTGGTTTGGTCTGACTTTCAGCTGCGCCACCTCCTTTGCGGCTTTCTCAAAGGCTTCCTGGTGAGGTGAGAGAAAAACGCGTGCTTATTGCCTCATCACATTTAAACCAGCCAGCACACGTGCTGCCAAACTAAAAAGATTCCTGCTCTCCTTCCTTTTCAGTGTGTAAAACTCAACAACAGTGACAGATCACTTACTATTACAAGGTTTAAATTCAAGATTGTACTTACGGTCATGTTCGCTGTTAAAGTGTCACACCTGCTGTTCCACTCACAAGTCAGTGTCCGTCTAACCTGCCCAGCGATCACACCCTCAGAGGACAATAAAGTGGGAGGTGTTCTCCTAACTGTGTGCGCTCTTCCGTTTGACAGTAAAGGGGCGAGCGGAGCATTTTACTTTTGGCCTGTATTCCACAATAACGAGAGAATATTTTAATCATGCTATGTTCCTGTTGTCTCATATGATTTGATTCATTCAGTCCATTGTGTTTTAAAGGGACAAGACTTCTGCGACAACACTGAAAGACACCACCAGAGGGCAGCATCCACACATTTAACAATATTTAAATAGTGAAGACTCGTGCATTGTATTTACCATGAAGTTCATATCTGGATCAACCAAACATTGTGAAAAGAAAAAGAGTTATGTAAAAACCATATTTTATTCAGTGTTCTAGAAATTTGACATGTTTACATTCTCGTCTTTATCGCAATCTAAGTTAGATGTCAGTACGCCGCGATGTGTTATTAATTTAGATTCAGAAAACAATCACATAACAGAGAATCCTCTTTGGCAAGCAGATAAATATAACATACAAACTCATTAAACGATTCCGAAACACACCGAGTTGTTCAGAGTGGAAGGATTAGGAAGTTGTGTAACAGCAAAGATTGCATCTTGATTGACACATCTGAATGTTGGATTAGTGCAATACGAGAAAAAAAAAGTAAAAAGTTAGTAATGTTTAGTTTTGTTAAATGCTCGACAACCATATCTGCAGCGCTTCAGATTTGGGGATTCATTTGGCACATTATCAAGACACCTTGGAGTGTCGCGATTTAATTGTCATTTTTATTTTTACCTGAATGATTCAGACTCTTTTCTTCCTTTATCATGTCAAGTTTGCTAAATGGGTAGCATCAGTGTGGATTGCCAGTTAAAGGAAAACAGCTGCGTTTACATTTGTGACCTAGACATCGACACGGCTCTCCTATTCATCACTCTGCACGGGAACCAACCGGTAGCTTAGCATGTAGCAGGTCTGAGACAACTATTAAAAGGGAATAACCGGCATAAAATACGATCGTTTAGTCATCCATATCACTTTGGTGTCATTTGTAGTCGTTCGGACGTTATTTAGATCTGCGTATATCCATATAGTAGGAGTGACTGGGGCACCGAAACGCAGCCTCTAAACAACGCATTATCTGTCGCGAAACTTGTTCATTTCACCAATATATTGTTTTGATACGCTAGTGCTATTCCCCGTTGAGTCCAGAGTTACCTGTTATCTATTCGCGGATGTGCAGCACTTTGTTGTTTGGCCAGTTGTTCCTCTCTCTGCCTCCACATCCTCCTTTCAACAAGGTCCTCGTCCATCTGGCTCAAAGCGGTAAGGACGTCCATCGTAAACAAAGTCCGCAACTTCATAATCGGAAAAATATTCAGCCATGCTGCGAAAAACTAGCTAATTACAGGTAAACAAGCCGACCGTCGCGGATGAGAGCGGCGCTCAGAGATGACATCATCCAGATCATCAGACGTTAGTAGGTCAATCTACAGACCCCGGATGATGACAACAGGTGACTCCAGACTCAACGGAGAATAGCACTAGCATGTCATAATGGTGAAATTAATGAGTTTCACGGCAGATAATGTGTTATTTAGAGGCTGCATTTCGGTGCCCCATTCACTCCCACGATATGGATAAGACTCCAAATGACACCAAAGTTATATGGATGAGTAAACACACAACAGAAATAAGGTCCAGGTTGTAAAAGACAGTTATTCCCCTTTAACTATAGTTGAGTAAAGTTTGAAGCCTTTTATGATAAAACAGTGAAAAATAACTCTCCTGTCCTCACAATTTTGTCACAGTGCCCAACTGTTTCCAGAATTATCACAGCAGATTGAATTTTTCCAAGTATTGCCAGATAAAAAAAAAAAAAAAAGACCTCCAAGTACTACAATGAAAAAAAATACGTCAGTTTCTTTTCAGCATTCAGACGGAACAAAAAATCTGCAGAGCACAAATCTCCAAGGGCAAGAAAATTATCACAACAGGACAAAAACAAAGCAGAGACGACTAAAAATGATGATGATGAGAAACTGATTGTAAAACTAGTAAGAGCATTAAATGTGTCCAACGGCCAATACTGTTCTTCAGATTTGGACAATAAATTAAAAGAAAAACAAAGACAAACTAAATAGTCATTATTGGCGATGTTTAGTGCAATGAAGTTTGTGATCAACACTCTATCGGTTAAATATCTTTAAATTTCTCTAAGGATCTTCCTGCTAACGTCTTGAAAAGAAATATCTCAACAGGCCAAAGTGACAAGCCTTCAGCAGCTTATAAATCTTTTATCTTCTATAGTTTATATTCATGAGAGCACATTTAAAAGACCTTTTCTTTTTTTAACGCCTTCCATACCGACTGAAAGCAGAGTTTCTCACACATTACTGACATCGTCCAGCCCGTTGCGGCCGTCTTCGTCCGGCAGTGTGAACCGGATGTGTCGGCTCTTCTCCCAGCCGCGGCGGATCTGTCTGAGGCGCCCGGCCATGCAGGGCACGAAGAGAGCGAGGCGGCCCAGCAGCACGGTGAGGGGGAGAATCAGGACCAGTGAGAAGGTGGGAGGCAGGTAGAAGCGGTACTGGGCCGGATCGAAGGCCCGGTTCCAGCCAAAGAGGAGAGTGTGGAGGGTGGCCATGAATAAGGCACAGTAACCTAAAGTGGACTGGAGAATAAAGTGTCTAATTAATACGTTTAAAACTTTATTTACAAGGATTAGTGATTTTTACCCGCTAATCTTGACGGGGAGTAATTTAGCAGTAAAATTATCCTGCCCTTTAAATATATGCCCCACTTTATTTAAAGAAGGAAAGAAAAAAAGAGAGACAGAGATGCAGACAGTTCACTACATTAGCTCACTGTGTCGCAGGCGACTGCAGACCCCGAGGAAACACACTGACCTACCACTCCTGACCTGAGTGAACCCCACTTGTGTATGCAAGTGTGTATGTATGCCATATACGCTACCTTCAGGGTGCACTAATTACAAAAACTTCCCAAGGTTGAGTTGGGTAGAGGCCAGGGGTTAAAAATAGCTCCATTTCTCTATGTGCACTCACTAACAGGGCTGAGTGGATCATAATTATTTCCACTTGACAAGAGTGAAGACTTTTTGTCACAGATTCCAAACCATTAGGTACACCTGTGGAATTTAATGCAATATAAAAAGTGTACGTTTTCATGCATCCTGCTGCGTCCTGTGTTTGGATATTTCGAAAGAAGGCCACATTCAACCCAATTGCTGAGAGTAATATCACAATGTGCAGGTCAAGTGGAAGAGGTTCTGCCTTGAGGAGGCGGAAACCTCCGACTGCAACTGGTGAAATGCTTCAACACACAACAGTGACACAAATACATCAACACGCACGCACACTTTAACACACATGAGCACACTGTCTTGCAGCTGTGGGCAGCGATTTTTAGAAGCGCGGGGCAGAAACTCGCCTTTCGTCACGCCGGCTCTCGGCACGTGACTAATCTGACAGCCACTGGATTACAGAAAGATGAAAGGGGGGGCAGTACAAAGAGAGAGGAGAAAAAAAAGAAGCAGACGGCAATTCCTGGAAAACTGGAGGCCACGATGGGGGGGGAGTTAAGGAGAAGATGGAGGAAGTGTGGGGACTGAGTCACAACTCTCCCGACGGCTTTGTCACCGCAAAATCTGGGGCAGCAGTAAGGAGCGCAAATACTCCAGAGTCACAATGTTTACATGTGACTGAAAGGCCTCAAGTATATAGTATAAGAGACAAGGTGTGCATCTGTCTGCACATCTGTGCGACACCCGTCTGCCACGTCACACCCATCAGTCAGTCCTGCTCTGTGTTGTCTGCAAGAGGAGGAAGAGTCACGTCCGTTTGACAGCATGCTCACGTGAAATATCAACGTGTGTGTGTGTGTACCTGTATGAAGCTGAACTCCCTCCAGTTGATGGTGTTAGCCACTGAGGGCAGAGAGGCGACGGCCAGCAGAGAGAGCAGCCCCAGGGCCATGATGCCCACAGACAGGTACAGCTCCATCCTCCACACGTCCTCGTCAACCCACGAGTTCTCCACCCCTGCTTTCACCTGCACACAAAGCCACATGGTCTGATTTAAGGAGACGAGACGTAAAAACATCATCTCCATCCAGACTGTGAGCAGTTCACTGATAAACAAGTCCACTCCTAGTGTCAGAATATACTTCCTTCCCAGAACCAAATGATTCCTAGATGCAAATACCTGACCTAGCTCTGTCTGGTTACCGAATCAAACTCATCTAACCTGTTTAAATGCCGTGTTGATCAGCTGGAAGCGGGCAGACTTCCTCATTGGAAGGCACAGGCTGTAAATGGCATGTAGAGCTGCACAGAAGAAGCTGCACAGCCCAAACTGCTTCCTCCTGGTTAACCAGCGGTCCAACCAGTTGGGGAAGCGTCTGTATTTGGTGCCCCACCACAGCTGGAGGAAGGCGGCGCACAGCCCGGGCAGGTAGACCAGCGATAACATGACCAGAGACACACTGGGCAGGGTGACGTTTACAGTCTCGATGGGCAGTTTGTAGAAAACGCTCTTCCCCTGCTGTGACGAAAGGGTGCAAGACGTCCCGGACTAAGTTGTATAGGTAAAAGAAGATGAACAGGGACAGGGTGCACATGACCGGGATGAGCCAGGAGGGAAATAGATAGAGGGGGAGGTTTTCAATGTCCAAAGAAGAGGAGAGGAGACCCATATCAACCGGGATGAAACCCATCCTGTGACAGAGCTCCACCACTGAGCTCTTGGCCTTTTGACTGTCACTGCACAGGAAAACCTGGAGAAAAAAAACACTTTATTACTCCTCAACGACTCCTTTGTGATTATTTCCAAACACATTTCACTGCCGATGTGTCCTACCTGCCGGCATCCATCCCGGGGTCCCATCTGCAGCGACCAGGCTGATACGGTGTTAAACCCTTTGACCACATTGCTCTCTGGGAAAAGGTCAGCGAGCCGCTCGGCGTTTGACGGCCCGTCTTGGTTGATTTGCAAACTGTTGCTAACGTCCACCAGGGTCTTTCCCGCCAGCGCCGGCTTCAGTGCTATCAGTGTGGAGTGGTGCTCCGGGAACACAGCTACGAAGATCAGGTGGGCCTGGGTGGCTGCTTCCAACTGGGAGGTCACCTGGAAGACAAAGACAGAAATATTTGCACTCTGCATAGACATAAAATGTTTTATGCATATAAAATATGTCCACATATGCTGCTGGTGACACAAAATGTAGTTCAGCCACCAATCAGGGATAATGATTGTGTAATAACACATCATGAAAGATAAAAATGCTTCATTCTCTTCCCAGCGTATATTTATGCATTCAGGAAAACAACAGTGATTATTTACGGAGGAGAAGGACAAAGGAATATATAATTATCACCAGAAGGAGAAACACCAATTACACAAAGCTGAGGATAAGCGTCAGAGTCACTGCGTGTCTGTGCGTCACCTCTGCCTCTTCGGGGAAAAGGGCCGCGGATCGTTTTGAGCTTCGACTCCCCACCACCACGTGGTAGCCCGAGGCTACCAGCCTTTTGGCCAGCGAGCGGGAGAAGTCGCCCGTACCCAGGATGCCGATCACCGGGGCGCCAGATTCATACGTGGAGGCTTCAAGGCGCCTGGAGCCCCCACCTTCACCTCTGTCGCGGATTAAAGGCCTTGACATCTCATCAGGCATAATCCACTGACAAATCTACAGAGAGGGGAAGGAATGATTATTTGGGTTTATGATTATTTGCATTTATATTATCTAAGCTTCTTATTACAGGAATCAGCGGATGAATGAAAAGAAAGCTACACTGTGGGAAAGGTTTAAACAGTAGATGCTTGGTATTTCATCTCTTGTGAAGCCTAAAATAAAAGTGATTAACATTAAGACGAGATGTATCGTCATACTTATATTATATTTGCTAATATGTTTCTGACTGCACCTTTCTGGAACAGAGAAATCAAGATTCCCATTATCTCTGTGTCTCAGCTGGCATGTCCCAGATCTGTAACTCTGCACTGTCACAGCAATGAGTTGACATCCAATAATAGCGTATATTACGCAGCCTAAATACAGCAACAGCTAACCAGGTGACTTTAGATGTAATCGGGATTAATTAATCGCACGTATTTAACCAATAACTCATGTGAAACTTAACTCCTCGCGAGCCTCTGTACAGTTTAGCAGCTTAATATCGTGCGTTGCTTGCATTAGCACCGACAGAAACCGCAAAACACACATTGAGGTGTTTTTATAATCGCTCAGATTTATGCCGAATGCACAAGAAAACCACGTTTACCCAGAATATACTTCGATTATTGTGGTAGTCTTTGTTAAAGCTGAGCAGAAAGGAATAAAAGCTCAAATTGACAGAAATCTCTATTGACATTCTCTTCAAAAGAGAGAAGCGGGTTGAAGCCACCCACCTTGCTTGTTGTCCTTGCTCCTGAACTCGTGGAAACTTCCGAATAAAGTTGCTCTTCTTAACACACAGGGAACAAACACGAGGCACTTTGAAAAAACAACACTTTATATGACACAGTTTGGCGTCTGTTAAGGGTTTATTTTGTACTTACTTACGTCTGTTTCCCTTCCCCGCGTTCAGGCTTTCAGTTAACTGGAGCCTCACGTCCCGATAAGATGACGCAACAGTTGAAGCCACGCCCCGGAGTGTGTGGGGAAGATAATGTGAAACCAAGAAACACACACACACGCGCGCGCGCACACACTGTGACCCACGAGTCTGTTTGGAAAAAATAAAATCACAGAAATGGAAGAGGGTCAAAATAACAGAAACTATGAGGCAGATGTTAATGGGGGGGAAAAAGCATAATTCCTTATTTAAACATGTCTAAAAAAGATGTAAAATCACAGGACAACAAAATCAACATGACTGGAGATAGTTTTAAAGCTGCACATTGAATAAACTTCTCTGACACTTTGTGGCACAGCCCAAAAAATATATATTTTGTCTTGGTTATGGTGTGAAAATAAGGTGGAGGAAACAGAAAGGACAACATCCGTGCCATGATAAATGCCTGTTGTAGTCGCCATATATCATGTATGTGCAGTATGTTCATACCGGATCGTGTCGACCTTTGGGGAGCTATTTAAAGCTGCGTGTCATCCGCATGACAATTATCTGCGGCATCAGGGAATATGACCTAGGGGCAGAATAAAAACACAGAATGGTAATGGACCAAGAAGTGACCCATGTGGAACGCCACATATAAAAAAGGGCTCATGATGTGACCATTTATGGACAGATAAGATTCAAACCACTCATGCTGGATGCAGAGCCACATGTGCCTGATGTACTGACCCTCTTGATGTATATTTATAGCTTATAATGTGTGTTTACTAATGATTTATCTTTAATTTTGCTGTAGCGCCATTATAAAGTTCAGATTTTAGTGTAAATGCAGTACGGACATTCATGTCCTTTAAGGATTATTTGCATGCACACTCTTCTGAGAGTCTCCAACTTTTCATTTTGCACCCTAATCAGGTCAAAAACTGAATTCTTTAAATGAAATGCTAATTAGCTCACATGCTGACATGCTAAGAAGCTGACCGTGGTAAGCGGTATACCTGCTAAACATCAGCAGCTGTTAGCATGTATGTTACAAGCATGTTAGGAAATGGTGGAGGCCATGAAGTTTAATCTTTGGTGGAGGGCGAGCTCATATATTTTAACTGTTTGGAACTTTTGTTGTAATTATAAAAACATATCTGAATACAATGTTGATATTCCTCATCTTCGTTGTGCCTCATGGAGGCCTCGAGGTGAATCGTGTCGGGCTAATAAAGTTGCTCCATGCACTACAAGTGTTGCTGGAGTCTTGACCTCTCCAGAATTTATTTTCTTTCTCCGTGCACCTCGGCAGAGCCAGAAATACAATTTTTCCTTTGAATACATTACATGACTCCTTGTTAGCATGCTAAACTGTTAGCCTCTGACTAGAGTTATCAGCTAAGCAAGCTTAGCATGTTACTGCAAGCTCACAAATTCGATTTAAAGGCATGAGCAAAACCTCACTACAAACACAATCATAACAATAATTTCAGGCTCCAAAATCTGTCTCTCCTTTAAAATATAACATCCGAGTCCCCCTTCGTCCCTGTTGCTGTAAAACCGGTGTGGGATTAGAATAAAAAGCAAAAGCAAAACCGTGTTTAAAAGATGTCTGACCGCAGGATACACACTGTCACCATGACTTCATCATGTCTGCCTTTGCCACTTGCAAAAGGTTGAATCCCCCCGGCACACTGTGCTGCATCAGTGTCACTGCGCAGACACACACACACACACACACACGCTCACAAACGGAAAGGCACACTGTTTCTCTCTCACTCCGTCTCTCCCTCGGCCGTGGCCTCGTGTTTGTTTCTAATGCTTACGGTGACAGTCCTTGACATACATATTTGATTCTGAGATCCTTCACTCATAGGGATCGATTACCGGTGTCTCCTGGTGTGGTAACCCATTAATCTTACAAGTCAAGACGACGCAGGGGATTCTGATCCAGAAGGACATTTCCGTTTGCAGCTTTCCCTCAAACAAGCCGTGACACGGATCGAAAATGTTAAACTAATAAATAGTGTACGCCTCTAATAGTGCCTTCATTTATGAGGTCGAGCTAATGATAAGACTACTTCATTATGATTCAATGGCTCGGATGGGAAATAATGTGGCAGAGGAGGAAGGGCAAGGTCATAAACGGTTTGCCTGAGGCGGATAGGTACAACTACGTTAAAATGTGACAGGACCTCACTGTCAAAACATTACATCCAGAAAGGCACTTTTATCTGCGCTATCAAGGGGAGAGGTGTCTCCAGCGCCCTTCATCTGGGATTAGGGTCACATGTTGAGACAGGAGCTGATGCTGCAAGTTCTCATGGCGGTCTTGTTGTGGTTCGGTGACGGATTCCCACACAGATTTATAGTAACACCCTGTGACATTTTACTCACAAGGAATTCAGTGTGTTTTGCTAATTCAAAACAAACGCAATTGCTGCGACAAAGAGGGCAGGAATTAAAATTTAAAAGAGGCATTTTTCCGGATCTACAGGTAGGTAGATATAATCTGGATTTCCTGTATGATACGAAACAAAAGAAATCTACTCCTTGTGTCTGCGTTTAACTCATTACACTCAACATAAAGACTAAAGGCAGCTAATGTTGCATCGTTTCATTTGACTCAGCATCTGTGCGCTAACATGCAGCGTGATAGGAAGCATGGCAGTGCCACGGGGGATGATAATCTCAGAAGCTGCAGTGTATAATGTCTGCTGCTCATGGCTCACCATGGCCTAAAGATACAGTTCACTGTACTAATCCTGAGTAAAGGTCATTTCTGCATTCATGTAACAGAGTCTGCGTGATCTTTAGGCATCTCTGGGTTTGTTTCACACTTTCCTCCTTTGATTTATTAGCAGATGAAAATATAAAAACATGACGGGACGTTTCAGCTAGACCAGGACAGTCGCATTCCTCAAATTTTAACCTCTATTTCTTTTTTGACCCGGCTCTCATGACTTGTCGCGCTCGTTCTCACCTTCAGACATGAGCAGCCCAGCCGGAGCCATGTTCTGGGGAGTTAAAGCAGAGCTGAGCACAAGTGGAAATTGGTTTTGGGGGAGGCAGGAGGAGGCGTCGGGGTTGGGCTAAGCCTTGTCTTCAGCCTCTGAAGATTTCTCCACATCGCCTTGAGCTCTAAAGCCTCTGTTGTGGATGTAGGGCCTGCGCTCCAATTCCAGGTGCTTAGCTCCGCCGACCCGCATTTTAGAAGTATTTGAAGATCTTTTGGGCAAAATTTTAAAGCTCGAGGACAAAATCAATCGCGGCTTTTATTTTTCAATGAGCAAAGACTCTCTTTATTGAGTGCCTCAAAGCTTTACACAACTTAAAAATAGCCAATGAGTTGCATTGACAATAGCTTCATTCAGCTGACACACTCACAGACCATGTGGAACCCAGTGGCCTCAGAGGACATGAGGGAAAATAAAATAAAAACAAAAGGGCTGAAGAGGCATTTAAAAAAATCTGTATGCAATAGAGTAATGATTGCCTGTGCACAGCAAGAATTTTAATTTGTTGGAGAATCTAAATTCAAGGCCTATGGCACTCCACCTCGTGGAACAAGACATCAAATATATGCCCGTGCAGCCACGGGGAGCCTGGAGCTGAAGGTGTTGACAGCACTTAGACATCTCTGGTCCACTTCCTGAATATATTAGCTCATTCCCTCCTCCGCCTGCTCTCCCCGCTGCCCCTCTGCCTATGCCTGTATGTGTGTGTGCGAAGTGACCAGTGCAGTCGGTCATTTGATGTCACTACAGTGAACCTGCCCCCCAGCCACATGATGTGACTTTGAAAGGACCCCCCTCATGATCCGAGTCAATTATCTGCTGGCGTGTTTCCCGTAGCTGCTACAAGTTGGAGCCGTTCATCAAGTCTGAATCTAAACTGGATCCATTAATGTTCAAAATAAAACACAAGCGATGAATGTGCTGAATAAGAGTCTGACGTGAATCTAAGCCCCCTTCCCCGACCGTTTCTATTAATTTGTCTCAGCAGAAGAACAAATGTTTCCATTTTAGTAAATTTCCATAAGGGGGGAATGAATGAATAAATTGTGTCTGTAATGTATTCCACCTGTAAGAACGTACATGGATGGCTCTATACCGTTGAGATTTGGGAAAATAAATATGCAATCATGTGGCATTTTAAGGCGGAGTACGTATGCAGGGATTGATTCGTTTAAGGAGAGGACTGGGATATGTCACCCCCTGTAAATGCTGCCATTTCCAATGATAATTATGCAGACTTCAACTTTTAAGCACCTTGGTGCTTCTGGCAAGTGGATGGAAACCAAACAGAACACTTCCTGTTACGTGATTATAAAATAAAAGCCTTAATTTAAAATGTATGCAGATCTGCTAATAATAATAATAATAACAATATGAATAAGTGAATGCAGTAGTTTAGTTTAGTGGTGAACGTGTTCAGAATTAACATTAATAAAACTAGAAAAGTAGTAGCACCAACATATAGGGCATTCTTTAAGCTCCAGTACCATGGGATCATATGTTGTAGCTTGTAAATAATGTAATAACACAAAGGAACATAAAGGAAGTAATATTCCTCTATTACAATAGTATAATGTGGTATAAAATGCAAATACTCAAGTAAAGAGACTTAAACATGTACTTTGTTCCTGTGTAAACGTTTCCATTAATTTAATTGGAAAAATCAGCCTACTTTATTAAACAGGATTGGTGACTAAATTATCTGGGAGGCATAATAATCTGAGCCATACACTGCCACCTCACGTCCTGACTGGCACGGCTAAACCGATCTCCACACCCACTGCCATAAAGCAATAGGCTGTGCGCTCACTTGATTTTGGATTTACTCTTTTGCATATTCCCCGGATTTCTACGCCCACCGCGAAGTTTTAATTTGAAGACCAAATCATCGATCTTCCGGTCTAATCCTTTCTAACTTGGGCAGCTGGACGCAGCTGTCTGCGCGCACCCATCCAGCCAGCCAGCCAAGACGCGCTCCCCTTCTCCGGTCACAGTCGCACCCAGGGGCTTGAGGACAAAAATTGAAACAGCTGGACCGAGTTATGCGCACTTCCTTAAGTCCATCTCTCTTATTTTTATGCTCCTGAGCCCCCTCGTCATCTGTCACAATTCCCCTCCAAAACGGCTCCACGGGTTTTCTGTCGTCCTTCAGTCCCCGAACGGCGCGGAGGAAGTGGTCGGTGGTCTTTCTGGTGACCGCCGTCGCCATGGTTTTGCTGGCCCTGGCCGTCGCCGTCCCGTTAGTGCTGCTCCGCACGTCTGAAACCACCGCTCATTACTACGAGATGATGGGCACCTGTCGGATGGTATGTGACCCGTACAACCCCAAACCGGGAGACGCCAGCGCCATGGAGGTGATCCAGAACTTGAACGGTGTTGCTCCGCAGCCGCCGATGGCGCAGG